>OZ012662.1:85935057-86535057 GCA_963942545.1 Oxycera nigricornis
GGTCCTTGACCCCCAAATAACCGCGCCCACAAAACCGCAAGCCTATTACGTCATCAACCGCAATCAAGCCGATGAGGGCATTAACCCCTTCTCCCCCGCTCTCTCTCTACCACTCTCTCTCTCTCCATCACCCAGACCGGAAGTGAACTGTCAAAATCCGATGACGTCATCACCACCGGAAGTGAACTGTCAAAAGGTCCTTGACACCATCTTAGTGAACTGTCAAAAGGTCCTTGACGCCATCTTGGTGAACTGTCAAAAGGTCCTTGACCCCCAAATAACCGCGCCCACAAAACCGCAAGCCTATTACGTCATCAACCGCAATCAAGCCGATGAGGGCATTAACCCTTTCTTCCCCCCTCTCGCTCACACACACACACACACACACACATACACTATCTTACCCACACACACACACGATCCAATTCGGCGCCCCCGCGATCCCACTTTACACCGACGACCCTGCAAATTTCACGGCAAGACGCTTTCACTTATTCGGAGACACTAAAAATCGGTTGTGGCGCTCCATATCAAATTTCCCAACAGCGAATTACAGTCGGATGTAAGTTTTCAGTATTGTGGTTCTTAGAGGAAATAGCGCTGATAAGAGACATCCGTTCTACCCAAGGAGGATGTGGTTTTGAATTTGATATACGCTTTGAAGAAATCAAATGAAATAACGTTGATAAGAGGCAAGTTTGTGGTTTTTAAGAAAATTTTTAGATAACGAAGTTTTGCGCACATTTTGAAACGAAAATAAAAGCCGTTATACCAAAAAATTATTACGTCATCAGTTTTTGCTTATCTATTTTCGGTCCAAAGGAGGATGTGGTTAAAAGTTTAAAAAAAGCGGAAAAATTCCAATTAAAGCTGAATAATTGTGGTTTATGATTTTGTTTATAAGGTGAACCGAAAACTACAATAGCCATAGTTTTTTCCAAACTTTAATAGCGAAAGGTGTTTTCAATTTTTTTGTGAAAAATGAAAGGTTATTTGTGCGAATTCTGTGAAAAAGACTTTCCGTCTTCTGGTGCTCTGAAGAGGCACATACAACATACGCACGGTGAGTAGCGAAGGAGTATTTTTTTGTAGCTATTACAAACAACCCCCTTTAAAATAGAAAATACAAGCCCATATAAGAATCACAACCTAGCAGGAGCGTCAACACACAACCAAACGCCCCTTAAAATTTGTGATGTGTGTCTGGTTATTGTCAAAACAACAGAGTGGAACCGCCACATCCGAACAAACACACACAAAAAGAATATTTATCATTCTGTTGATGAGAATTTTCAAAGCATAAAGAGTAGCTTTAAAAACAGAATACAAACGCTTGTATATCAAAACAAAGATGAGAACGCATTGATTCCGGAAGTATTTTTCAAAAACCTAGAGGAACCACTTATGATTAGATTAAAGCAAATATTAAAAAAATCATCCTCTATTAAGTTTAATGTTGAGCTATTTGGGGATTATATGAAAACTTGTTTGTCAGACGACAAGGAAGAAAGCGTGTGTTTGATAAGCATTAAATCGTTTCAACCAAAGATGCAAGCCGCCCAAACTGAATGTGAGTTGCAAACGGGGTTCAAGAACAACGTTGATCAGATTATTAAGAAAATGCAAGAGTTTCAAGAGAGAGATAGTGGATGGACGCTAGTGAAAATAACTCACTGTGAAATAAACATAAACGAACACAAGCCGCTTAGGGGAACGAAACACGTGCGTTTACCACCATTTATAGCAAGCAAGCGTGCATGTGTTAATATTAAAAACGACGATGAATTCTGTTTTAAATGGAGCATAATTTCTGCGTTGTCTCCCGCACAAAACCATTCAGACAGACCATCATCATATCATATATCGGATATTACGCAAAGCGTTATAACACTGGATAATGGAATATTATTAAAGTTTAACGAGCTAGAGTTCCCACTAAAGGTGCACGATGTAGCGAACTTTGAAAAATTAAATCCCCTAATTGGCGTAAACGTGTTTGGTTATGAACGCGAAAATCGGAAAATTGTGGGACCATATTATAACACAAAGAACGAGACAAAATATCATATAAATTTATTATTGATACAAAACACCGACGAAGACCAACACTATGTGTGGATAAAGAACCTTTCAAGGTAATACCGTAGTTTTGTCTATTCTCCTCCCCTAATTTTTATTGTTTAAGGTTGATCCAACATCAACAGACACTCCACGACCATAAGCTTTTTATTTGCAATACATGTCTTCAGCATTTTCATACCGAAGAAGCCCACCTACAGCACAAAAACGAGTGTGGTAAAATTGTGACAACCATGCCGAAACCGGAAAAATCAACACTATATTATCAGAATTTTGAGCGCCAACTGGATGTGCCATTTGTCATTTATGCCGACTTTGAGTGTTTGCTTCAAGATGTGAACACCTGTTTTGCCGACCCAGAAACTTCCTCAACAGCAAAAGTCCAGGAGCACACACCATGTGCATTTTCATATTATATTAAGTGTTCTTTTGATTCGTCATTAGATAGGTTAAGAGCGTACAAAGGTCCCGAATCCTCTAAAAGCTTTGTAAAATCGCTTGTGAACGACGTAAGGCGGCTCTATTCAGACTATATAATGATGCCAAAACCGATGCATACTTTAACAAACCAAGAAATGAAAATTCAAACAGAAACGGTCCTTTGTCATATATGTAAAAAGATTCTTGAAAACGACAGAGTGATGGACCACTGCCACTTAACGGGAAAGTATAGGGGTCCAGCTCATAATAAATGTAATTTATTATTTAGAGTGCCCAAATTCTTTCCAATCTTTTTTCATAATTTTTCCGGATATGATTGTCATTTATTCGTAAAAGAACTTGGTAATTTGGACGGTGATATAAAAATTATACCCCAAAATAAGGAGCGATATATATCGGTATCAAAAAGAATTGTGATCAATAGCACCACAACGATTGAATTACGATTTTTAGATTCTATTAGATTTATGCAAAGTAGTTTAGATGAGCTTGTAACATATTTACCCGCGATAAAACTAGAGACAGTGCGCTCAATATATGGGGAAGAAAGCAAATTCAAGTTGCTAACAAGAAAGGGCGTATTCCCCTATGAGTATATAAATTCGTGGAGCCGATTGGACGACCCTTGTTTACCCCCACGCGAAAAATTTTTTAGTAAATTAACAAATAGTGAGTGTAGTGAAAACGAGTATAAACACGCGCAAAACGTCTGGAAAGAGTTCAATTGTAAAACGCTTTGGGATTATTTAGAGTTGTATTTGAAAACAGATGTATTGCTTTTAACAGACGTGTTTGAAAATTTTAGGAAAATTTGTAAAGAAATCTATGAGTTGGATCCCTGTCAATATTACACTGCTCCGGGTCTAGCATGGGATGCTATGCTTAAAACAACAAAAACCACACTAGAGCTTTTAAATGATATAAACATGTACAATTTTTTCAAACGAGGTATTAGAGGGGGCATTACCCAATGTTCGCATCGACACTCCGTAGCCAATAATAAATATATGGAAAGCTTTGTTGAAGCGAATCCATCAAAATACATAATATATTTGGATGCCAATAACTTATACGGGTGGGCCATGTCTCAACCCCTTCCACATTCTTCATTCGAATGGGTTCCAAATGTTAATGATATTGATATTATCAATATTCCACAGGATTCTGATATTGGATACATATTAGAGGTCGATTTAGAGTATCCCCCATTAAAACACAATGATCACAACGATTTACCCCTTTGTGCAGAAAATAAAGCAGCACCGGGTTCCAAAAACAAAAAGCTTATTACAGACTTAACAAACAAACACAAATATATTATTCACTATCGGAATCTGCAACAATGCTTAGAAAATGGGCTAAGACTTATCGGGGTTCATAGAATTTTACAATTTAAACAGTCTTGTTGGCTAAAGAGCTATATCGATTTGAATAATTATTATCGCACAAAAAGCAAAAATTCGTTTGAAAAGAATTTCTTTAAATTGTTGAACAACGCGGTATATGGGAAAACGATGGAGAACGTGGAAAAAAGAAAAGATGTGAAAATTGTTACAGAATGGGAAAGTCGGGGCAGACACCTAGGCGCCCGCGCTCTTATCGCAAAACCTAACTTTCATAGTATAGCCATATTTTCAAACAACATGGCCGCAATTCAGATGAATCGAGTGAATGTGTGCTATGATAAACCAATTTATTTGGGGTTTACCGTTCTTGATATTTCAAAGCTAAAAATGTACGATTTTCACTATACTTATATGAAACCAAAATATCGCGAAAATGTTCTTCTAAATTATATGGACACAGATTCATTCATTTATACAATTAAAACAGAAGATTTTTATAGAGACATTTTAAACGATATTGACAACTACTTTGATACTTCAGAATATTCTAAAGATAATCCCTATCATATTCCATTGAAAAATTGTAAAATTTTGGGTTTAATGAAAGACGAAACGCACGGAAAAATAATAAACGAATTTATAGGGCTAAGAGCAAAAATGTATTCATTAAGTATTGATCAGGAAAAAACAATAAAAAAGGCAAAAGGCGTTAAGAAAACTGCAGTGGATAGATTGAGTATAGATAATTATAGAGAGTGTTTGTATAGGAATAAAATTTATAGAGGAGACATGTATGTATTTAGATCAAAACTTCATAAAATATATACGGAGTGTATTAATAAGATAGCTTTAAGCAGCTTAGACGATAAGAGACTAATTAGGGAGGATAAAGTTAGCACATATGCTTGGGGACATTGTGAAATTTGATATGAAAATAATAACAGCATTGTATTTTATAAAAAAAGGCGTTTTTTTTTCCTCAAAGATAATGGGCAAAAACACGAACCGTTCGTTGTTTTAGTTGAAGGAAATATTGGATGTGGAAAATCCACTCTTCTAAATCATTTCAATAAATTTGATGATGTATGCTTGATGTATGAACCACTTAAAAAATGGCAAAATGTGGGGGGATACAACCTATTGGTGTGTAGCATCATATTCTCATATTAAACCCAAACGTTTATATGAAACATTTTAGGATTTGTTTTATAAGGATCCAGAACGATGGGTAATACCTACACAGAATTATATTACTTTAACCATGTTTGAAATGCATATGCGATCAACAGACAAGAAGTTTAAACTAATGGAGCGCTCTTTGTACAGCTCAAGGTGCGTTAATGATTTCTGGCTCCAACATTTTTTAGTTTTTTTAGATATTGCTTCATAGAATGTCTATATGAGGCTGGACGAATAGATGACGAAATGCGATGCGTTCTATTAGAAACCCATAATCTGATGGAACAAAACTTTAAGATTAACGCCAATCTTATTGGTGAGCTACAGATGAAAATATTTTAAAAACACACCAAACAAGCGTCTTTATAGTTTATATTCAAACATCTCCGGAGGTAGCATATGAGCGAATAAGAAAACGAGCCCGCGCCGAAGAAGAATTTGTGTCAATGGAGTATTTACAAAGCCTACACAAACACCACGAGAACTGGTTAATCGAAAATAAGCCCCAAACAAACAGCATACCCGTTGTTGTTGTGGATGGAAATCAGAATGCGGCTTGTATGCTTTCAGAATATCAAAAAATAGAACAAATGCTGCAGCTGCCCCAAGAAACACGAATCTCAGCTTACAATAGCATAAAATAATAAATCGATAATTTTATTGATATAAAAAAAAATATACTTTATTTTGCTTTTTCACACACAACACATTTTTTCTTATTTTAACCGATCTACAACAATTTCCTAACTTCGCTAGTCAACGGATTGTATTCTACAATTCTATCGTGGAGCAATAGACAAAATGCTGTTGTCTTTGGCGGAAACATGCTTGATGTTCTAAATTCTATCTTTACATCAACAGGACCAGTTTTCAAGGCTTCATTTTGAAACGAGCAATCAATAACAACCATGGGAGCTAAATTTTTAAATTTTTCACAATCTAATAGCGGAGGAGAATCTTGATTATAGTATGATCGTTTGAATTTGGTGTACATGTCATACAATAGTGCGTATCGGTTGCGATCGAATTTCAGATTAAGATCCTCGTATGGGTAGGTTTCAGAGTTCAAGTGTGCTTTGATGTCTGTTAAATTGCAGTGATCAAATGTAGTTGCATCTTTTTCCTTTAAATTATTTTTTTCTGATTGTAATGCGAAAATTATAAATCGGGGTTTTTCAAGCTGTGAAGAAGTTTTCACAGTCCAAATGTGATGACTAGATGCTGCTGGTAATATGGGATATTCGTACATATCCCAACTTCTAAAACTGATTTGTATTGGACGCCCGACTTTTATAATGTTGAGAAAATTTAGTCGTTCAGCATCAGATACGGTTATATGTGGTATTCGCCATAACAACTTATGAATGGACACGTCATAAGCCTTTGTTGTATTAACAACATTATTATCGGTCCTAGACCGAATTAAGATCAAATCGTGACGTGCGTTAACAACAACTCTTTTGTAATCTTCTGCGAAACCAAGCAGCATTTTCAGCGGAACACAAAAGTTGAAAAACGAATCAGGAACTTTACAATGTTTTTCCGGCGACCAGCCAGCATTTTGTAGCATTTCACTTTCATTTTTGCTTAGAGAAATATAATTTTTCAGGGCGGTTGTGACCCCCAAACTTCTGGTACGATCAATTTCAATTCCATTCAATTCGTATCGCATTTCTTCGAAAAGAAAAGATATACAATTATTATTGAGAACAGAACTGGCGGCATCTAATTTTGTTCCTTCTGTTGAAGTTATTGCGCCCTCAATGTATAGAAAACTTTCGTTTGGTAGTAGATACAAGTCTTGATGTTGAATAGAAATTCTGATTTCATCGCTGTTTTTGTATGCTGTCGAAAATGGTGTATAGGTGTGATACTCCTTCTTTATAATATCTTCGTTAAACACAGGCTGGTTAGTAATGTTGAGTAAATGCGTCATTTTTCCTTCTTTAAATGAAATCCCAGTGATTGTAGAAATAACTTATTTGCTTGTGTTAAGTGTGCTTTTCCAACAACAACACTTGGTGTTTTTCTTTTCGATGTTGAAGAAGTAGACACTGATTGTACACTGGTGGAAAGAGAACCAGCATCTTGGTTATATATCAACATTTTATGCTGGTTTCAGGTGAAGGCGAGCGGTAATGGTTTCGCCGCGGAAATTAACAAGTTGTCCGTCTTGATCCAATATTTTTAGCTCCAAGAACCTTACTTCACGGGTATTCAGCGGCAAATAAATGAGACTTTTCGGGGCTTCAATTATTTTATACCCTGGACCAACGTCTGGTGAAAATTCATGAATAGTGTGTGCAATGGTGTTGTTAATATACGAGCCGGTGACTATGTTGCACTCTATACGAATTGCATTCACCGTTATAATGTTAACAGGTAGTGTTGAAGTGTGTGTTTTGGTAGGGTGTAGAACCACATCCTTAAAACCCAATAGTTTACCAACCGTTCGCATCCGATTAAAGTATATTGTCTCACTACTTTTTATTTCTGCCTTGAGAGTGTTGTTGTTTGCTTTAATTTTTAGCGCATACCCTTTTCCCCTTCTTTCCAGCTCTTTTTCTATGTAAAGAGCAATATCGTCAACTTCATAAGACCCGACTGGTATCTCAATTTCTTCATTTCCAATATGAAAAAGGTTATTCTCGTTATCAACATTTGGAATGGAGTTATATGTTTGAAAGTCAACCAAACCGCATACATAGTCGCCAGCCAATTCCAAGGGAGGAAAATATTCAGCGGTTAATGTAGAAGTGATTCCACTCAAAATCAAGGTCATCGACATGCTTATTATGATGTTGTATTAACCATACTAAACAACAATTTCTATATCTTTTAATATTTATATTTATTTTTCATAGATTTTAACACAATCATATAGAAATTTTAAACACAAGTGTCCACATATCACCGAGTCAAAGTCTTGATATCGGCTATAGTTGTATTTGATATTTGAACCAAGATAGGAAATAACTTCTTTTGGCGGATGCAAATTTCCAAAGCTATCAAAATATTCCACATGATCTTGGTGTTTGTAGTACGCTACCCAATGGGTGCCGGGGCCCGATGAAATATCCAAATTTATTACGCCACACTCCGTATACCAGGGATGCTTTGGCAGCTGATCGCGCATAAATACACCACGAAAGTAGGGAATGTTTTCAGCGAATTTGAATATATCGAGTTCGGTTAACGCTCTACGGGGCAGCCGTCTTAGAAGTTTTTTGATGGTTGAGTTAAGTAAAGCCCTAGCCCCTTCCTATATGGTTTCAGATGAAGCCCCTTCCCAAGCGCAACGGCTTCCATTTGTCTATTGTGTCTCACACTTTCTGCCAGTTGTTCTTTTGCATTTTTTGCATTATTAACAGCTTTTGCGATTTGTGATGCGCCGCCAACTAACGCTCCAAGTGCTGAAAGTCCAGCAAATATTGGAATGAGGGGTAAAATACCACCAACTTTCGGAATTGGTATGATCCGCGGAGTTTCAACTAGAGATTTTTTTGTTCCAATAACATCTTTTGCAGTTTTCATAGCCAATTTGATTGTTTTCGATATGCTTTCCGGCTTTTTCCTCTTCAATACAATATTTATGTTTTTAAGGGCCGATTTAAATAAAGTTTTGTTCGGTTTCCTCTGCTTTCGCCTTTCTCTCTTTATGCACCCCATTCCCAACTTCACTTTAGTTTTCATGGCGTTTGTAATCAGCCAGGCGTTTGTCCTCTCGCCCAAGTTGGCGTTATTTGAAGTTGCTCTGTTCCACGCCTTTTCCGCTAAAATTCTATCCGCGATGTTTCTGTTTAAAGTATCTTTGTGTTTGGAGTAGGCAATGTCGTGCTCTCGACACGCCTCATCAAGTAGATTCACACCGCGATCGCCTCTAGCTAAACGCTTTTGTAGTTTTGTGCCTGGACCACAAAAATTATAGCCCGGTATATGTAGCTCGAATGGTAGATTGCTGATGAGTGTATTTATTAAACCTCCTCCGGTGGAATTTCGTGAGTTACTAATTGATTTTCGGGCAAATTCAATCATTATATTATATTATGTACAACCTTTTGCTGCGGGCCTTCGTTGCAAATAGATTGAAAAACCCTATAAAACAATGTATTTATGTGTGGTTGTATCATAGTACACAAAATGAAGCTAGTAAAACAACAAGCAAAGCTAGGCATTGAAAATTTCGATTTTGGTGATAATCGCCACGGAGCGAGGATAAAACATAGCGTGCTTTTACCAAATGACATTCGAGCGATAATTGTCGGTCCTTCGAGTTCTGGTAAAACCAATATTATGCTAAGCTTGCTCTTACATCCGAACGGTTTGAAGTTTGAGAATATTTATCTGTATTCAAAGTCGTTGTATCAACCAAAATATGAGTATTTAAAGCGTGTTGTGTCGCCCATTAAGGGCCTGGGATATTATACATTCACCGAAAATAACGAGGTAATAGATCCAAGCGACGCCAAAAGAAACTCTGTTTTCATATTTGATGACGTCGCTTGTGAGAAACAGAATAACATGAGATCGTACTTTTGTATGGGGCGACACAAAAGCATTGACAGTTTCTACTTGTGTCAAACGTATACGCATATACCCAAGCATTTGATTAGAGACAACGCAAACTTCATAATATTGTTTAAACAGGATGACCAAAATTTAAAGCATGTATACAGTGATCATGTGAATACAGACTTGTCGTTCGATAAATTTAGAAACATGGCTGCTGATTGCTGGAGCGATAAATATGGGTTTTTGGTTATTAATAAAGATTGTTCTATTGGTGTGGGGCGCTATAGACGGGGGTTCGACATATTCATTAAAGTATAAAACAATAATGCACGCCCTGTGTGCTTTCATTACCGAGAAACACATTGGTGGAAAACTGAGCTCAAAGTTGGTTGCGAATTGGTTGCAGGTTGGTTACAAGCTGGTTACAAGCTGGTGACAAGTTGGTATACGCGTGGTCTTCATCATCTATTTTTTAACGTCTGGTGTCAACTCATAATGAGCTCAAAACTACTTAAAAATATCATAAAGGCATCAAATGATGTGCGGAAAAAATATAAAGCGTTGAAAACCGGAAAAACGGAACACGAGCTAATGTTGGAAGCAACATTTAAATCTATTAGTGAGCCATTGAAAGAAATTAAAGAGAAAACAGGCGAAGAATTTAGTAAAAAAGTAAAAAGCCGAATGAAGGGGGAGCTGTCTTCGGCTGATCCACGATTACAAGACAATTCTGATGATAACGATAATGAGGATGCTGTTTCATTCATACAACATTCCCCCTCAATGATAACACCAAATAAACCTCTTTCTTTGAAGCGATTGCGGGCGCCAGTTCAATACAGTACACCCATAAAAACTGTAAAAACATCTCCGATCTCTTCGAGTTTGAGTGAATCGTTAAACGATTCAAAATCTTTATCGGCATATTACATCAAAGAATATATGAATAATAGTCGGAATCTTGATAAAACTTATGGCCCCAAATTCGATGAGCGCTCCAACAAATTTCGGGTGGGTGTTTTGGATATGGAATTCAAAGAACATGCAATTGATATTGGAGGTATTGAGTATCGGGCATCTCGGGGGCTCTACGAATTGATTTTCATGAAAAACCCAAGTAAATACAAACCAAAAGATTTAGAAAACTACAAAGATATTCTTCAAAAATCAAATGTTTATCGCACTGTTGTTGATGATGCCAATAGTAGAATCAAAGGTAATGGTGGCGAAAAGTATAAAAGAATCGTTAGCAAGCTTATTGGGGGCAAAGGGGGAAGCGGGCTTATGCTTGTGAATAATCAAAAGCCCAATTATGTGTACTGGGATGATCCCAACGAATTGGTGGAAAGATTGAGGCTACTTGTTTCTTCCCAGCAAGCCGGCCATTCCAATCACAATAACGAAATAGTGTCAATTATTGAAGAACTGAAAGAGGTCGACGCAATTCTTTAAATAAGTTTTGGCGAATGAGAAATCGATTATTACGATCATGAGCGTTGATAAGTTTGGCCGTTTTGTAAGCAAGCGCGCAAAACCTATGCGGGGAGAGCGCGGTCTTCCGGGTGTTGGATTCAGCTTGGCCAACAGCGGAAACTTTGATTTGGGGGGTAAATTAATTGAAAACTTGGGAGATCCCGTACAGTTACAAGATGCTACAACAAAGGCCTATGTTGATAAAGAGATTGAAAAATTGAAGAAAGAACTGGAAGGGGTTATTCAGCAGACAAGCGACAGTGTTTCTCAAAACACAAAATCAATTGATGTGCTAACATTAAAACACAATAAAAAGTTGGAGGACGGCGAAGAATCATTAGATGTTGCCCGGGATGGAGATGATGATGACGAAGATTTGGTGATCGCTCCAACACCCACAGTTATTTTGAAAGACAAATAGAGACACAGCTGATAATGAGCAAGCGAGAACTGGTTGAAGAATTGCATAAGGCAGCAAGGAAAAATTTCAAACGGCGGCGGGTTATAATAAAGGGTCTCGACGACTTGTGGCAAATTGATTTGGTGGAAATGGGCACATATTCTACCAATAATAAAGGATATCGCTATTTGCTTACCGTAATCGATTCGTTTTCAAAATTTGTTTGGGTCATTCCATTAAAAACAAAACGTGGAATTGAGGTGGCTGGCGCAATGGAAAGCATATTTTTTGACTCCTCGCGAATCCCCAAAAATGTGCAAAGTGATCTTGGAAAAGAATTTTATAACAAACCATTTCAAAAACTAATGCAAAGTCACAACATCAATCATTATTCAACGTTCAGCTCCCTCAAGGCTTCGATAGTTGAGCGCTTTAATCGAACCTTGAAGGGAATGATGTGGAAGGAGTTTAGCCTACGTGGATCTTATAAGTGGATTGATAACGTCCAAAATTTGGCAGACAAGTATAACAACACAATGCATAGGACAATCAAATTGAAGCCCTGCGATGTGAATGCTTCAAACGAGGGGCTCTTGTTAAAAACCGTTTATAGTAATTTAAAGGTGTTTTCGAAACCCAAATTTAGAATAGGTGATTTTGTCCGCATCAGTAAATACAAACATGTTTTCGAGAAGGGGTATACTCCGAACTGGACAACTGAAATTTTCACAGTGCAAGCTGTAAACAACACAAATCCAACAACATATTTGCTTGCAGATTATAAGGGCGAACGCATACAGGGAGGATTTTATGAAAACGAATTGCTAAAAACGAAACACCCTCACCTGTACCTCGTGGAAAGGGTTTTAAAACGAGCTGGAGATAAATTATATGTTAAATGGTTGGGCTTTCCAACCCAACATAATTCCTGGATTAAAAAATCAGATTTATCATAATATATTATATTTTATTGATTAATAAAGAAAAACATTTTAATACAAAAAATTTTCACATCTCTCATTTCTTAGTCTTTTATAAAATTTTATAAGTTTTTCAATGTTGTTGCGTTTTCGATAAACACTGTGGCAGGCGCATGTATCCGGCCCGGATGTTGCGTCGTCTTTAGACCAAGGACAGCTGATAAAGTGTCTTCCGTGAATTGAATTTGTTTCGTCCGTTTTGTAATATGACATTAGAAATAATACATCTTTCATGATTTCTTCGCGATGTTCTTCCAACAATATGCGGCTGTATTTAATCAAAAAGGACAAATAGTTTTCCAAATCCATGGTGTGGTTGTTACTCGTGGGCAGCTTCTTATTTACTAAAAAAATTCTGTTCAATAGCTGGTTCATAGGGGTCGTTGGGTGGTGTTATATCCATTTCCATTAAAATGTCAACAACTCGTTTGGAATTGAAAACATTAGATTTTCCCCGCAAGTTCTTTTTAAATCTTTCCTCTCCTGCCCTCTGCGATTCCATATTCATTAATTTCTCGCTTAGCGCCCAGTCTTCTTCAACAGAGAATGAACATCCCAGTGGGAAGCCATTTGGAGTTTTATAGTTACTGAGGCCATCGATAACTTTCCCAATAATTGTGATTTCTCCACCTTAAGTTATAGTTTTAGAACAAATTACATCGGCTTAACAAAAAAAATATCACCTATCACTTCAATTTTAACGTGTTGAAAGGGTTTGAAATTGAATTCAAGCTGACAGCTCCGGGGGATCTCTTCAATTCTCGTTGTCAATATAAGATTTCTTGCGCCGTTTTCGGGAGTCATAAATACCTCCATGTGTCTATTATATATCACTAAATTCACAATTCTAAACGACAACCATCCCGATCCACAAACACAAAATTTCCGATTTCGTGATATTGTGTCAACCAAAAATTTTTTCCCATCCATATTTAATGATCTTGTGTGTCTATGTGTGTGACTGCGTGAAAGTTAACTCAACGATTCAAATTTATACCATTGGAAGTGGCTTGGAGGAGGAGTGGGGGAAGCACTATAAAACCCTTTGTTTTATGAAATTAGATCATTGAGCATCTGTTGTTCTTCCAATCGTCCTATCAAATACGAGCAATTCAATATGCGTGGAGGAATCTTTTGCGCCCTTTTTGTGTGTGTATTGTTTAGTGCAGTCCATGCGGGGGTGATACCTATAATACTAAATGAGTCTGCTGGAAATAAAGGAAATTTGGAGTTTGCATTAAAGCTACCTAGTAATGAGACGGTACAAATTGGATTATCGTTCCAATTATTAAAATTCAACAATGGGTTGAATAGTTCGGCTGAAGATGCTCGGGAGCTAGCAACATCTACCATTTCAACACTAGAAAATACAACTTTGAACAGCACAACAATAACTGCGAGAGAAGAAACTAAATATGTCACCGTTCAAGAGGCAATTGAAGGTTTTAGGCAGGATTTACTTAAAAAAGAGCGTGAAATTGCAGGAATTATTGAAAGTGAACGACCTTTTTACAGACACTTCCAACTACAATTCCAAGACGACTTGATTCTTACAATCCGTTGCACTTATGACAGCAACTATGAAATGAAAACACTGAATATAAAATGCTATGAATATCGCGAATACATGAAAGAAAGAATTCTTAGCAATGGTGAAGTGGAATTCATTCGAGCTCAGGATGTAGATTATAAAACCGATGTCGAACTAATCGATGCTAGAAATGTAAAACAACTTTATACAATGAAAATTGAATAAAGTAATAATAACAAGTGTTCTTTTTTCTTTTAATATGTTTTTATTTAAAAATTTGTGTTTAACATTTTAGGGGTTGTAATTTGTAAAAAAAAGCGCGTAGCTTTTTCCTAGGGCGGGCCCTCTTGACACGCAAATGTTGCCGGCGTTCATTTGATGCAGCACGTCCTGCGTTAGGTTTCGATACCTAGCTGGAAGGAAAAGCTGGAACTCGTCCAACTCAACCAGTATGGATTCGCCGAACTCGGTGCTGCATCTTTTTGCGCCCGCAATCCGGTATGATTTGTAGGGGTCCATCTCTTTTACCTTGAGGAGCGGCTTGTAGTTTAATGTGTTCAGCTCCTTGAGGACGTCAACGTCATCATCCTCCACCACAATCGGCGTGCTGTATTCGTTGCTTTCAAACATGGCTCTAATCGAAACCTTTAATTAAAAGCGAAAGCTTAAATTAAAATAAAGTATACTCACCTTTTCTCCGAAGTAATTAATTATGGTCTTCATTCAAATTTCGGGGCTCTTTATATAGCCCATTTTCTATTATACTTGCGGCTTTTTTTTAGCAATATATCACTCGAATGAAACGTAACCGCATGCTTTTATCAAATCGCGTGTGCCGTCGCTGTCTATTTTGCATGCGGTCAAACGCGTGTTCGAAAATTCTTATCGGCTTTCGGACAGTTGTCTATTTCACGGACAACATTTCGTCATAGCGCAAAACGATTTCAAAAAAACCACAAACTTATTAAACAGAAACGAATACCTCTTATCAACGTTATTTCATTTGATTTCGCCATGGCGCGAAACGAATTCGAATAAAAAAAACCACAAACTTACTAAATAGACACGAATGCCTCTTATCAACGGTATTTCGTTTAATTGCTTCAATCGAATTCAAATAAAAACCACATGCACATTAATTAGATGCAAATGTCTCTTATCAACGCAATTTCGTTTTAAACCCACAATATTGAAAACTTGCCTCCGGCTCTGTAATTCGCTCGTGGGAAATTTGAAGTTGGCCGCCACAAACAAATAAAGTGTCTCGGAAATATAAGTGCAAGTGACGCGGCGTGCAATTTACAGTGTTTTTTGTTTAATTGCTTCATTCGAATTCGCATAAAAAACCACATACACATTAATTAGATACAAATGTCTCTTGTCAACGCAATTTCGTCTATAAAGCAGAATATTGAAAACTTACCTCCGGCTCTGTAATTCGCTCGTGGGAAATTCGAAATTGGACGTGGCAAACAAATAAGTGTCTCCGAAAAAACGTGAAAGTGATGAGGCGTGGAATTTACAGTGTCGTCGGTGAAAGGTGGGATCGGGTGGGATCGCGGGGGTGTAAAATTAGGTGTGGCAACACCGGTGTGGGTAAGATCGTGTGTGTGTGTGTGTGTGTGTGTGTGTGTGTGAGAGAGAGAGAGAGAGTGGCAGAGAGAGAGCGGGGGAGAAGGGGTTAATGCCCTCATCGGCTTGATTGCGGTTGATGGCGTAATAGGCTTGCGGTTTTGTGGGCGCGGTTATTTGGGGGTCAAGGACCTTTTGACAGTTCACCAAGATGGCGTCAAGGACCTTTTGACAGTTCACTAAGATGGTGTCAAGGACCTTTTGACAGTTCACTTCCGGTGGTGATGACGTCATCGGATTTTGACAGTTCACTTCCGGTCTGGGTGATGACGTCATCGGATTTTGACAGTTCACTTCCGGTCTAGAACCGGCATATTACCACTACTTATTTCATGCTCAATCCACCCTTATTTGATGCTTTAGTTTTAAGTTTTAAATTTTAGCAAAAAAATGACCCATAAATCATCAATTCTTAACTTCTCAGTACATGGTCTTTGTAACCGCCTTGAAAATTGAAATTGAAATTTTCAACATATCTTTACGTTTTCGGGTCTTTAGAATATATTTAAAGCATTTTTCAAAGAAATCTGCATTTATGCTTGTGTATGTACGTACGTACGTACATTCGTGGGTAATTTTTTCAAGGTAAAAAAAGTCGCATCGACCTAGTTGAGGTGCCAATCGAGAGTGTTAGCAAACTTTAGGGGGGTTAGTTCATTAACTGAAAGAATATACTAAAAAGCATATATTAAACAGTATCCAGTAATGTTTTTATTCAATAATATCAAGTTTTTTCATTTATTTTGTTTATTTCATTTTTGGTGTAATTTTGGAGCCAAAAAATAACGAAAAAAAGAAAAATTATTTTAGGAATTGTAGTTTTTAATCAGAAAAATTCTTATTTAAAGTAAAATTATAGTCGAAAAATAAAATATCTCGACAGCGTTACTTTGGAAAAAGGTTTCCAGAATAAATGTTAAAAATGGAACGTCCCGTTATTTTTTGAGTTCGTTTCCCTTTAAAAATAAAAAAGTCTCAGAAAATGCGTTTGAAATTTTTTTTTGGGAAAAAATGAATTTATTTTTCTACTCAAACAGAATCGCCAATATCGGGTCCATAAAGTGTAAGGCTATCAGCAAGGGTGTCTAGAGCATATTTTTGTTGTTGTCTTCGAAGTACTCGACCTTCTTTGCACTCTTTTGCAGCTTTTTGATCAGCTTTGCTAATACGAATGTTACCCTCTTCGCATGCCAATTCATGAGAGCTTGTCTCTAAGCTCATGCCCATATCTACCATGAATGTCAATAGAGCAAAATTGCCTTAATTGGAACAGCTTGCTGATTATTTTTGGGAAACTTCGGGTGGGGAGGGGATGTGTTGTTGTTTTGACCCTATGAAGGTCATTTCTGTCGTGCGTGATATATCGCGAACCAAACATAGGATTTGCATCGTTAAAATATTAATCGACGCATACAGACATTTGTCTGATTCTGTTGAAATTTCAAAAAAAAATGGTTTAAAAAAAATGTTTATAAAATTTATAAATTCTTCTCAGTTTT
The DNA here is from genome assembly GCA_963942545.1 of Oxycera nigricornis. Taxonomy (NCBI): domain Eukaryota; kingdom Metazoa; phylum Arthropoda; class Insecta; order Diptera; family Stratiomyidae; genus Oxycera; species Oxycera nigricornis. The sequence continues at coordinate 85,952,130 of OZ012662.1, forward strand.
TGTAGAGAAACCTGCAAAACTTTTTTTCCATGATAACAAAACAACTTAAATTGAAAACAAAAAAACCTTTCAAAGTAACCATGCCAAAAGTGTTCATACGAATGATATTACCTTATATCTTATATGTCTTATTAAGGGGGTTGTACCGGTTATGATTTTGAAAAATTAATTTTCCAGTTTTCAATTTATTATACCTTCAGAAATCACGTCTCAAAATTTTATTAAGATATTCTCAAAAATAAAGAAGTTATGGCAGTTTGAGCGCGCACGCCTTTTTCGTTTTTCAAGCGATATTTTCGGTAATGACATTTTTCCAACTGCGGACACTTATTCTCCGGAATGGCCCAACCGATTTAAGTCAAATTGGGTGTGCTACTTTATTCAAGTATCTTGTGTGGTATTCTACCACAATATAGGTCAAAAACAGTCTCAAAAATTTGGCAAGCGAAACAAAGTGAAAAAAGCGATTTTTTCAACTAAAAATACGAAATAGTCTCATTGATGTAAAATCGTGGAAAAATACAAATTCAGTGATTATGCCGAAATCATGTTAGTTTTAAACACAACTATTCAAAATGGCCACCACGCGACAAAATCTCTTCAGTTGTCGTAATAACAAAAACTGCATTCATTTTTGCTAGCGCTGTTTTGTCCTTCAAGCATCGATATGAAAATAACAAATAACGTAGAAAGGCTTTGTAACCTGTCCCCCTCCGATTGATCCGCGTGAAGATTCAATCAAACCAATCCACCCCCAATCCACCAAATGCCATACGTACTCCAATTAATGTTATGAGTACCTCTCATTATTATTATTTAAAGTAGTATTATTTTCATAATTATTATTGTGTTTAATATTTTTAATATTTATGTAAATATTACTGGGAAGTTGACCGTGTAGACCTCAAGGGTCGCAATTCGCGGGTTGTATTAAATTTCATTCATAAATTTTTAGAACTTTAAGTCTTTATGTTCATTAGAGGTCAATTTGATCCCACGGTTTTATATTTCTAATACAGGCTATTCAAAATCGATCTAGTGGCTCCATTTGCTTTTGGTTTGAGTTACTTTAATATGCTAAAGTCTTTCCGCAACTTGGCGCATCGTCAGTTAGTTGGCATACTTCGTTTTGTGTGGACTTTCTGTTTTGGGGGTCAATTTGACCCCATATGACCATTGAGCTGCGAAATTAAAAAAAGTTTGCGCGTTTTGATTCCTATTTGTGTGTGTCAAGTAGAAACATAAGTATATGTGCACATGCTCGAATAATTTGTTTGGTGTCATAAATTAATAATTATAACGTGCAAATAGATGGCTTATAATTTACGACCTCGTCATATCAGCACTGCTCTCATTGAAGAGAAAGAAGATAATGAAGCCATCGATGGGAACGCTTCAGAAACTGAAGATCATGTCTCTGAAGAATCTGAGAGTTCGGAAAATTCTAAAATGGCGGGAGACTTGGAGAATGCGTCACTATACGAGCATTTGCTAGAGGTCACCCTGAATCTAAGCTGAAAGGAAAGAATGGCTTTGTTTGGGATTTGAATGTTTCAAACACAAATGAATGTTACTGCAAAAGAATGTTTGGATAAAACTTCTATGCATTTTATCAAGCGACGCTTGATGCAAGAATCACTTCGATCATACTTACGTGCTGGTATAACTTCAATTTGGGGCTTGAACAATGAACTAGTAGCAGAAGACAGAGTTGAGAAGGCACGCAAACAAGGATGCACGATTTGTAAACGATCAAGGGATAAATAGAATAATATGGAGTGGCCTCCATGTGAACGACCAATGTACGATGACCATCGGGTCTACTTATGCAATGAATGTGGTGGTCAAGGTTAAATATCCGTTTTTTTCCATAAAATAATGTAACTTTTTCATTTTTAGGTATAAAACATATATTTTTTACTTGTGAAAACACTGATTTTGTTTTCTTTATTTAGCTTGTTCAACGTTCCTAATTGATTTGTCTATTTTGCCGAAAATCGGTAACTTCAGAGTTCAAAATAAATATACTTTTTGGAAAGTTCAGTAAAACTAAAAGTTTGTTTTTATGAACACTTACTATTTGATTGATACAATTTCACAGTTTTTTAGCCATATTGCAAAAATTAAGATTTTAATGTTTTTTTTATGAAAAAAGTCAAATTTTTCATTCTTTTTTCTTTTCGTGCTATTATTATTTCTAAATTAAAAAATGCTTGTATAAATAGTTGGATTACAAAAAGCACTTAATTAAAGTTTCTTTTGATATATGTATGTGCCCATAAATGGGAAAGAATGCAAATGGCAACTATTTATTTTTTATGAGGTCAGTATGACCCCATATGACCAATACGTTATTATTTGAAGGTATGCCCATTACGGGCTAAGATTGATAATTATTTCATTTAAACTGTAGTCCAACAAAAAAAAAATGTAAGATATTTTTTCAGGCCTTTTTTAGTAGTCCAGTGTTAAAGTAAGAAGCCCAGTACAATCGGTCTCATTATATATTTAGTAATCGTAAATATTTAATTTTGTTATTTATCGATGAAGCTTGTCCCGAAGACCAAAAAGCTCGTCCTCGTCATTGTACTGTATTTAAAGAAATTGAACAGTTTTGAAATTTTGAATCATCATTATTTCGCATTTTACCGCAGCGATCCTTAAAGTCCCAGTAATATATAAAAAATATTAAATATAATAATAATAATGAAAATAATATCACTTGAAATAATAATATTGATAAGTATTTATAACAGTTATTGGAGTGAGTAATATATTAATATTATTATCGTAATATATTATTATGTACAGTTACCAAAACTCATTATTCGCGTTTACACTCACATATAATGAACGTTGTAGAGAAATGATCGCAAATGATGGTAGGTGAAATTAGGCAATCTTCTGTCATCGATAAACGAAAGAATATTGCTATGCTTTTAGAATAAAATTGCATTTTCTTCATGGGCTATGACAACTTCAGGTACTATTACCAATAAGAATTTTCGAAAAAATCGATTCCTTATACCTTCCTTATACTCTTCCAAATATTAAATAGAAATTCGAAGCCAATGCCGAGGTATAATGACTTTATTGAAGCGCCCTCTCGGCTCGCCGCAGGTGTGCAAACAGCTGTTGGTCGCGCGGCTTATATTTATTTCCCTTTCTCCAAAATATCGGCGAGAAAAAATCAAACCCAACTTGAGCAACAGCAGTCACTTGAGGACAAAGGTCTACTTCTCTATTGTCCAGGCATTGCAGATTGATTGTTTGTAATCCATGAAAATCGATTTTTAAGATAGTACAAAAAAAAATCAAAACGGATTTTTCTAGAAATCACGTTTTTTAACTGGCGGACAGTTAATTTCCGGATCTACGAGAGTGGTCCGATGAGTACTTACCTTACCTGCAAAAGAAAAACGAAAAGTTTGGAAAAGTGGCGATTTATTTTTCAATATAGTCTCCTTTTAGTTCGATACACATGACCCAGCGATGCTCCAACTTCTTTAACCCGAGGTCTATAAAGTAGGCCTTCGTGGCGACGATGGCCTCCTCATTCGACTCAAATTTTTGCCCGGCGAGTGACTTTTTCAAGCTTGGGAACAAAAAGAAATCGCACGGGTTAAATCTGGAGAAAATGGTGGACGGGGCAGCAGCCCATAGGCCAATTCGACCAATTTGGCAATGACGAGGGTGGAGGTGTGAGCCGGTGCGTTGTCATGATGGAAGAGCACTTTTTTTCGCCAAACGGGACCGTTTTTCTGCTATTCGGCGTTGAATCAGCCCAATAATTCGGTATAGTACAGCCCCGCGACCGTTTTAATCGATGTAGATCATATCTTGTGAATCATAGACAGTCTTCGCCTTTTTCGGAGCACGTTCGCCGAGTGAACTCCACTATTTCGACTGTTCGTTGGTCTCTGGTGTGTATCAGTGGATTGATGTTTCGTTAACGATCACGGAAGACGCAGAAACTTCTTCGGATTGCACTTAAACAGCGTCAAACATTGCTCTGAAGTGGTCTCACGGCTAAGTACTTATCGGACCACCCTCGTAGTGCGTCGATTTCAGTAAACCTTGAAGCGTTTCGTTTGCTTTTGATTTCGGTGTGATAGCTTACCACAATTTGACCAAAAAAAACTTTAGTATCTGAAAGGTCGATTTTTGAAAAGAAATTTTGAACGTTCGTTATTTTTGTAACGGTTTTTCAATTTTTCTGGTAAACTATCACGTAAGAGCACTTCCTTTTTAAAACCCTTCTCGAATTTAATGTTTCAGACTTGCCGTTCCAGAGATTAACTGTCCGCCGTGAAGCAGTGAATTTTTGAGGAGTAAATTATGGCGACCTCTATAAAATGCACAAACAAAAATCAAAAAGAATTGTTTTTGTAGTCTTCAAGAATTGTCTAATATTATAGAAAAAGTTTGATTGCCATATTATTATGTAAGAAGGTAAAAAAAGTGTTGAAAATGTATCATTTTTTAGCCTTCTAATAGGTAATGGTATCTTAAATAAAGCAGCAGTGTTTGTATTATTTCCACGTTGTTATTCCTTGTCACCCAGGTCGAACGAAAATAATTATGCAGCAGAGTTCTTCACACATTCAAGTCCTATCATTGCAAGTTTTTGCTACAGTCTTTGGTGTACAAAGTCGATGATTAGTCTTCAGTTTATATACTTGTCAAATCCTTAAATGTCCCGGCTATAGTCGACTGAGTGGGATATATTTGCAAACGCTTAAAAACAAAATGCACGAAGACTTCTTCTATAAAGCAGGTTTCCCTCGAGCGAAAAGCTCAGCATCGTTTTCCCAGAAAATGCCTTGAATGAAATAAACGAAAAATGCCTTAAAGCTCATGTTAACACTGTGTATTTAACGAAATTTGATGGCGACGTATCGCCATTTCGTATCCAACTTATGCATCGACAACTACAATGACGCACAGAATACTGTAAAAGAGTTTAAAACCAGCTATACATAAAAGAGCTACAAATATTTGCAACTACTGTAACAAATGCTAAGCTGTTAGAATTAATCACAAAACAGCGAAAATGCTGAATTTAACGGACTTAATAAATAAAATAATTAATAAATAAATAGGCGACGATCACTAATTTTTTAAACAATTATTTAATGTGCGATACGTTTGTCACAAGATATTTGATTTTGGATACATATATTTACATGATAAATTATAAAGTAAATATTAAACGCCAGTCGAATATTGTTCTTCTTTCTTTTATTGACACGTCCGCACGGTAATGGCGTCTTCTTTCTTTCTAATCTTTCTAGCGCTACTCTATTTACAATGTCGAGAGCCATCTGGTGGCTATATTCAAATCTAAATTCTAAATTCAAATTAAAATCGCATCACAGCTTCGGCCAATCTGACGAAGATCGGCCCCGATCTAAGCGTTCACTTCAATCATTTTTTTTTGTGCGGATGGACGGACCCAATGGCGTAGTCGGGCAGCCTCTAACACCCCCTCATACGGAATGGACGATAACTGGCAGCTCTCAACGTCACGAACGATATAACGGTCATTTGGTAGGATGCGATGAATGACATATGGACCTCTATATTTGGGAATAAATTTTCTGTTGGACCCAGGAGTGGAATCGACATGGCGTATTACTACAAAGTCTCCACGGGAGTACTTAGTTGGGGAATGACTGGTTTTCTGGTATTGCTGTATATTGCGGGTTTGAGCACGCTTGATGGCATCATGGGCGAATTCATGGTCAAATACTATAGAAGGCTGCTTTGCGTCAAGATACTCTGTAAGATCGTCTACAATAGGACCACGTTGATTGACTCCAAATAAAAGCTTACTCGGGGTTTGTTGGGTGAATGAGTGGACAGTGTTGTTTAGGGCAAATTCAACACGGGTGAGCAGTGTAGCCCAGTCAGAATGCTCTACTGGTTCAGATAGTTTGGCCAGTACCGGGGTCAGTACTCGATTGGTTCTTTCAACCTGACCATTTGCCTGGGGAGAAGCCACGGCCACCTTAACATGAATAACATTTCTGGTTTGGAGGAATGATGCGAACTCGTAAGAAGTGAAACATGATCCTTGATCGGATATTACACGGCGCGGACGGCTATAGTAATCAAAATATTTCTGCAGTGATGCGCAAACTTCTTTGGTGCTGGTAGAGTTGACTGCATACAATCTCGTAAATTTCGTGAAAGCATCTACAACAACTAAAATATATTTACGTTTAGACCGTATACTTGGCAGAGGACCGTAGTGGTCTATATGGATGGTATCAAATGGGATCGGTTTTTTTTTCGATCGGATGCAAATCGCGCTCGTGGAGGTGTCTGGGGGCGTTATAGAAAATGCATTGGAGGCAATTCTGGATATATTCTTGAATTTTACGTAGCATGGCAGGAAACCAGTAATGGTAACGCAGTTGTTGGTAACATTTCTCGTTACCTAGATGACCGATCTTTTCATGGATCAGGCGAATAACGTTGCTTTCCATTTCCGATGGGACATATAAGTTGGAAGTCCCAGTTGACATTATCCTGTAGACTAGGCCATCTTTCAGTTCAAAGAGCGCAACTGGTCCTTTTTCTAATTGGCTACGAAGGGCTACTACCTTAGGGTCTCTCGACTGAGCAGCTTGTAACTGGGTGTCTACGTCATCGGCATTAACGAGGGCTACGATGGGGTGGCGGCTTAACGCATCAACATGGGCCAGACGAGTGCCCGGTCGGTGACTAATCTGGTAATTGTAGTTTTCGAGCTTGAGGGCCCATCTGGCGATGCGAGGATTGAGGTTTTTTTTTAGACAGAGTAAGGGTAAGGGAATTGCAGTCCGTAATGATCTGGAAAGGAATTCCTTCTAAATAGGTTCGAAAACGTCGAAGGGCATAGATAACGGCCAGGGTTTCGAGCTCGAAACTGTGGTATCGGGTTTCAGGAGGAGTAGTTCGGCGAGAGAAATAAAACACAGGGTGCCATTTCCCATCATCTTGCTTTTGCATTAATATAGCACCAAACCCTAAGGAACTGGCATCTGTGTGAAGTTGAGTTTCTCGTTTAGGGTTGTATATGGCTAATACTGGTGCACTAACCAGGGCGTCTTTCAGGGTACAAAAGGCACGCTCGCATTCTGGAGTCATCACAAAGGGCTGGTCCTTACGCAGGATGGCGATTAATGGACTAGCTATGTGTGCAAACGACTGCACAAAACGGCGAAAATATGAAAAGAGTCCTAAAGCAGATTGTAATTGGCGGGCATCTCTTGGGATAGGCAACTTGCGAATGTTTTCAATATAGGAAGCATTAGGGTGGATGCCAGCTGCACTGGCAGAATAACAAAGGTAATCAATTTCGGCTTGAAGGAACTTACTTTTTGACAAGTTAATTTTCAAGTCACATTGAGCAAGACGGGATAATAGGCGAGCCAATAATTTAACATGGGTTTCGGGATCAGGGGTGGCTATCAGAATGTCGTCCATGTAAACGATAATTTCTCCGGCTTGAATAAAGTCGTGTAACTGTCTCGAAATAAAGCGTTGGAAAACGGCAGGTCCATTTTTCAGTCCAAAGGGCATGCGAGTATACTCGTATTGACCGAAGGGAGTGACAAACGAGGTGTATTTTATGGAATCTGGAGACATAGGCACCTGGTGGAATCCGCTTTTAAGGTCGATAAGTGAAAAACATTTTTTGTTGTCCAAGTACTCAATACAATCATCTATAAGAGGTAGCGGGAAATTATCACGAACGGTAATACGGCTAATAGCCCTATAATCCACGCACATACGAAGGGATCCCGTCTTCTTTCGGACAAGAACAATGGGCGAGGCATAGGGAGAATGACTTGGCTGGACCATTCCATCGGCAATCAATTCATCAACAATTTTTTGTACCTCTCCGCGCTCGTAATACGAAAGTCGGCGGGGAGGGCAGTAAACAGGACTATCAGAGGTAACATAAATTTTCATTTCATACGGGGATAGAGGACTAGGATCCGGTGGCAAAAGGATATATTTTTCTTGTATCGCAATTTTACAATGTTCGGCTAAAGTAGGACCAAAGGATTGTCCAACGTGGAGATCTACCAGGTAATTTTCACTCAAGTCCTCCGTACCGGGGGAAGCTCCACCCAAAAAACTTGCACATTTATTATAAAAATCAGCCGTACACATATAGGTGGTAAATTCGCCTTTAATAGGTTTAGTTTTAACAGTTTTTAACATCTTGGGGTCTAATTTAAATTTATTACTAAAGGGTTTTAAGATTTCCCGATTATTATAAATGAACTGGATCTTGTATAAGTTCAGAAAATCCCTTCCTAGAATAATAGGCGTTGGCAGGATGTTGTCTGGTACTACAAAGAAATGAATGATTCGAGTTTGCGATTTGAAAGTTACAGGAAGACTTACAGTTCCCACGGTAGGGACTAAGGCTCGGTTGACCCCTCGATATTTAATGTGGGTCGGCTTGGGCACGATGGACGGCGGCAGCAATTGAGCTTTCAGAAAGCTGGCGGGACTACCCGAATCGAAAAGAGAAATAACGTCCGCGTGAGTACGGCTGATATTTTCATGATTGAAATGAACACTTACCAACTGGAGCGCTGCGATTTCAGGATCCTCGGCATCTTCTCGGATATCCGGAGTGAACTGGTAGATGGACGAGGCAGCTGAGGGGCGATCCCTATTTGGACACTGGCGATATTGATGGCCCTCTTCGAAACAGTGGTAGCATCCTCGGAGCGGGCGTCGCGGAGCGCGGCATTCTGATATGGTGTGTCCATGACGGCGGCAATTAAAACACCTAGTTTCAGCCGTGGCGGTGCTAGACTGACCAGGGACTGGAACTCGGCTACTGGCTTGTAGTGATTGACCCAGGGAGGCAGGCGGAGTGCGGGTGTTTCTAATTCGTTCGGATGACGGCGCATAATACGTAGGGTTTACTATCGCTCGCGGAGCTGGGGAGTTCCTTGCACTGGATGCTGCATTAGGTCGATCAATTCCCTCTGGAAAACATCTTTCATGTGTCATAAGGATGGTTTTTAGATCATCTAATGACCTGGCACTGTATAGGGCAATGGAGTTGATACGGGAGCTTAACTCTTTTATAATAAAGCTCATTAGCTCACTTTCAGGAAGCTCACCCGGACTGGCTAGTGCTTTCATGTTAATGATATACTCGTGCGTTGTTTCACCGGCACGGATAGAGCGATTCGTCAAGGCTCGGTATATTGCAAACTTATCCACACTGTCATGGAATTCTTTTATTAGTATGGTTTGTAACTCAGCCCAGGTCGACACATCAATGGTGGTGAGGAAAGTACCGCTGATCCGGTCATCAAACGACGGGCGTAAACAAAACGTATTTGGTCTCCGGCGTAGGCAGTATTCATTAAGGCGTTGAAATCTGCCAACCATTTTCTTATTGGATAGACTTCTTGTCCGGAAAAAGGCTTGATAGCGCACTGCACGTCGACAAAATCAATAGATTTAATCTCACATAACTGCCTTCCATTTTTTAAATGGTCGATTTCCGCTTGCATGCGAGCGATCTGATGTTCTATTTTTAGTTTCTCTAGTTTGGCGAGTAAGTTGGTCATTTCGGGTTGATCAGCTACTGGTTTCTGTTTTTCTTCTGGCTGCGACGCCCCAAAGGCTTCAAGGACAGGCGGGCTTCTGGGATTCTGTTTTTCTTCTGGCTGCGACGCCCCAAAGGCTTCAAGGACAGGCGGGCTTCTGGGACATGGCTTCATTTTCCAAAGTTGCTTCAAAACTGGAGTTAAGGCTCATGACTGGAATGCATGGCGTACCGGATTTGTTTTTTTTTTGAAAGGGCTTCACTAACACGCACTTTCGACAATGTGCACGAAATATTTTTTCAAAGTTTTTCAGTCGCGGCCGTTGCTTTTATTTTAAGTATTCAGCCCGTTCGGAATATGGTTGAACCCCACATCTGAATTTATAAAGTAAATATTAAACGCCAGTCGAATATTGTTCTTCTTTCTTTTATTGACACGTCCGCACGGTAATGGCGTCTTCTTTCTTTCTAATCTTTCTAGCGCTACTCTATTTACAATGTCGAGAGCCATCTGGTGGCTATATTCAAATCTAAATTCTAAATTCAAATTAAAATCGCATCACAGCTTCGGCCAATCTGACGAAGATCGGCCCCGATCTAAGCGTTCACTTCAATCATTTTTTTTTGTGCGGATGGACGGACCCAATGGCGTAGTCGGGCAGCCTCTAACACCCCCTCATACGGAATGGACGATAACTGGCAGCTCTCAACGTCACGAACGATATAACGGTCATTTGGTAGGATGCGATGAATGACATATGGACCTCTATATTTGGGAATAAATTTTCTGTTGGACCCAGGAGTGGAATCGACATGGCGTATTACTACAAAGTCTCCACGGGAGTACTTAGTTGGGGAATGACTGGTTTTCTGGTATTGCTGTATATTGCGGGTTTGAGCACGCTTGATGGCATCATGGGCGAATTCATGGTCAAATACTATAGAAGGCTGCTTTGCGTCAAGATACTCTGTAAGATCGTCTACAATAGGACCACGTTGATTGACTCCAAATAAAAGCTTACTCGGGGTTTGTTGGGTGAATGAGTGGACAGTGTTGTTTAGGGCAAATTCAACACGGGTGAGCAGTGTAGCCCAGTCAGAATGCTCTACTGGTTCAGATAGTTTGGCCAGTACCGGGGTCAGTACTCGATTGGTTCTTTCAACCTGACCATTTGCCTGGGGAGAAGCCACGGCCACCTTAACATGAATAACATTTCTGGTTTGGAGGAATGATGCGAACTCGTAAGAAGTGAAACATGATCCTTGATCGGATATTACACGGCGCGGACGGCTATAGTAATCAAAATATTTCTGCAGTGATGCGCAAACTTCTTTGGTGCTGGTAGAGTTGACTGCATACAATCTCGTAAATTTCGTGAAAGCATCTACAACAACTAAAATATATTTACGTTTAGACCGTATACTTGGCAGAGGACCGTAGTGGTCTATATGGATGGTATCAAATGGGATCGGTTTTTTTTCGATCGGATGCAAATCGCGCTCGTGGAGGTGTCTGGGGGCGTTATAGAAAATGCATTGGAGGCAATTCTGGATATATTCTTCAATTTTACGTAGCATGGCAGGAAACCAGTAATGGTAACGCAGTTGTTGGTAACATTTCTCGTTACCTAGATGACCGATCTTTTCATGGATCAGGCGAATAACGTTGCTTTCCATTTCCGATGGGACATATAAGTTGGAAGTCCCAGTTGACATTATCCTGTAGACTAGGCCATCTTTCAGTTCAAAGAGCGCAACTGGTCCTTTTTCTAATTGGCTACGAAGGGCTACTACCTTAGGGTCTCTCGACTGAGCAGCTTGTAACTGGGTGTCTACGTCATCGGCATTAACGAGGGCTACGATGGGGTGGCGGCTTAACGCATCAACATGGGCCAGACGAGTGCCCGGTCGGTGACTAATCTGGTAATTGTAGTTTTCGAGCTTGAGGGCCCATCTGGCGATGCGAGGATTGAGGTTTTTTTTTAGACAGAGTAAGGGTAAGGGAATTGCAGTCCGTAATGATCTGGAAAGGAATTCCTTCTAAATAGGTTCGAAAACGTCGAAGGGCATAGATAACGGCCAGGGTTTCGAGCTCGAAACTGTGGTATCGGGTTTCAGGAGGAGTAGTTCGGCGAGAGAAATAAAACACAGGGTGCCATTTCCCATCATCTTGCTTTTGCATTAATATAGCACCAAACCCTAAGGAACTGGCATCTGTGTGAAGTTGAGTTTCTCGTTTAGGGTTGTATATGGCTAATACTGGTGCACTAACCAGGGCGTCTTTCAGGGTACAAAAGGCACGCTCGCATTCTGGAGTCATCACAAAGGGCTGGTCCTTACGCAGGATGGCGATTAATGGACTAGCTATGTGTGCAAACGACTGCACAAAACGGCGAAAATATGAAAAGAGTCCTAAAGCAGATTGTAATTGGCGGGCATCTCTTGGGATAGGCAACTTGCGAATGTTTTCAATATAGGAAGCATTAGGGTGGATGCCAGCTGCACTGGCAGAATAACAAAGGTAATCAATTTCGGCTTGAAGGAACTTACTTTTTGACAAGTTAATTTTCAAGTCACATTGAGCAAGACGGGATAATAGGCGAGCCAATAATTTAACATGGGTTTCGGGATCAGGGGTGGCTATCAGAATGTCGTCCATGTAAACGATAATTTCTCCGGCTTGAATAAAGTCGTGTAACTGTCTCGAAATAAAGCGTTGGAAAACGGAAGGTCCATTTTTCAGTCCAAAGGGCATGCGAGTATACTCGTATTGACCGAAGGGAGTGACAAACGAGGTGTATTTTATGGAATCTGGAGACATAGGCACCTGGTGGAATCCGCTTTTAAGGTCGATAAGTGAAAAACATTTTTTGTTGTCCAAGTACTCAATACAATCATCTATAAGAGGTAGCGGGAAATTATCACGAACGGTAATACGGCTAATAGCCCTATAATCCACGCACATACGAAGGGATCCCGTCTTCTTTCGGACAAGAACAATGGGCGAGGCATAGGGAGAATGACTTGGCTGGACCATTCCATCGGCAATCAATTCATCAACAATTTTTTGTACCTCTCCGCGCTCGTAATACGAAAGTCGGCGGGGAGGGCAGTAAACAGGACTATCAGAGGTAACATAAATTTTCATTTCATACGGGGATAGAGGACTAGGATCCGGTGGCAAAAGGATATATTTTTCTTGTATCGCAATTTTACAATGTTCGGCTAAAGTAGGACCAAAGGATTGTCCAACGTGGAGATCTACCAGGTAATTTTCACTCAAGTCCTCCGTACCGGGGGAAGCTCCACCCAAAAAACTTGCACATTTATTATAAAAATCAGCCGTACACATATAGGTGGTAAATTCGCCTTTAATAGGTTTAGTTTTAACAGTTTTTAACATCTTGGGGTCTAATTTAAATTTATTACTAAAGGGTTTTAAGATTTCCCGATTATTATAAATGAACTGGATCTTGTATAAGTTCAGAAAATCCCTTCCTAGAATAATAGGCGTTGGCAGGATGTTGTCTGGTACTACAAAGAAATGAATGATTCGAGTTTGCGATTTGAAAGTTACAGGAAGACTTACAGTTCCCACGGTAGGGACTAAGGCTCGGTTGACCCCTCGATATTTAATGTGGGTCGGCTTGGGCACGATGGACGGCGGCAGCAATTGAGCTTTCAGAAAGCTGGCGGGACTACCCGAATCGAAAAGAGAAATAACGTCCGCGTGAGTACGGCTGATATTTTCATGATTGAAATGAACACTTACCAACTGGAGCGCTGCGATTTCAGGATCCTCGGCATCTTCTCGGATATCCGGAGTGAACTGGTAGATGGACGAGGCAGCTGAGGGGCGATCCCTATTTGGACACTGGCGATATTGATGGCCCTCTTCGAAACAGTGGTAGCATCCTCGGAGCGGGCGTCGCGGAGCGCGGCATTCTGATATGGTGTGTCCATGACGGCGGCAATTAAAACACCTAGTTTCAGCCGTGGCGGTGCTAGACTGACCAGGGACTGGAACTCGGCTACTGGCTTGTAGTGATTGACCCAGGGAGGCAGGCGGAGTGCGGGTGTTTCTAATTCGTTCGGATGACGGCGCATAATACGTAGGGTTTACTATCGCTCGCGGAGCTGGGGAGTTCCTTGCACTGGATGCTGCATTAGGTCGATCAATTCCCTCTGGAAAACATCTTTCATGTGTCATAAGGATGGTTTTTAGATCATCTAATGACCTGGCACTGTATAGGGCAATGGAGTTGATACGGGAGCTTAACTCTTTTATAATAAAGCTCATTAGCTCACTTTCAGGAAGCTCACCCGGACTGGCTAGTGCTTTCATGTTAATGATATACTCGTGCGTTGTTTCACCGGCACGGATAGAGCGATTCGTCAAGGCTCGGTATATTGCAAACTTATCCACACTGTCATGGAATTCTTTTATTAGTATGGTTTGTAACTCAGCCCAGGTCGACACATCAATGGTGGTGAGGAAAGTACCGCTGATCCGGTCATCAAACGACGGGCGTAAACAAAACGTATTTGGTCTCCGGCGCCGGCAGTATTCATTAAGGCGTTGAAATCTGCCAACCATTTTCTTATTGGATAGACTTCTTGTCCGGAAAAAGGCTTGATAGCGCACTGCACGTCGACAAAATCAATAGATTTAATCTCACATAACTGCCTTCCATTTTTTAAATGGTCGATTTCCGCTTGCATGCGAGCGATCTGATGTTCTATTTTTAGTTTCTCTAGTTTGGCGAGTAAGTTGGTCATTTCGGGTTGATCAGCTACTGGTTTCTGTTTTTCTTCTGGCTGCGACGCCCCAAAGGCTTCAAGGACAGGCGGGCTTCTGGGATTCTGTTTTTCTTCTGGCTGCGACGCCCCAAAGGCTTCAAGGACAGGCGGGCTTCTGGGACATGGCTTCATTTTCCAAAGTTGCTTCAAAACTGGAGTTAAGGCTCATGACTGGAATGCATGGCGTACCGGATTTGTTTTTTTTTTGAAAGGGCTTCACTAACACGCACTTTCGACAATGTGCACGAAATATTTTTTCAAAGTTTTTCAGTCGCGGCCGTTGCTTTTATTTTAAGTATTCAGCCCGTTCGGAATATGGTTGAACCCCACATCTGAATTTATAAAGTAAATATTAAACGCCAGTCGAATATTGTTCTTCTTTCTTTTATTGACACGTCCGCACGGTAATGGCGTCTTCTTTCTTTCTAATCTTTCTAGCGCTACTCTATTTACAATGTCGAGAGCCATCTGGTGGCTATATTCAAATCTAAATTCTAAATTCAAATTAAAATCGCATCACAAAATATAGGTATAAAAACAGGAACATGATGGCGTTTTTTTCTTGACCTCTTATAGAAGAAAACCTCTTTACAAAGAACAAATTTGTTGGCCTCAATCGTATGCGTTTTAAAGAGGTTTTAGCGTACTTGGTATCTTAGAAACGTTACTTTATGTAACTTTGTCCCAAACATAACATTCGCGTGTCAACCACTTGATTAAGGGTTGATCAACAATTTTAAATTGCAATGTATGACTTATTGCGTAACATGGAGAAATCAAATAAATTCCAAGAATCATCTTAAACAAAACCTTATTCTTTTACTCCGCTTCTTTTCTATTGGCTATGAAAACAGGTTTTCGGGGCATCGAGTTTCCATCGATTTAAACAATATGAATTAATTAATTGCAAACAAAACATGATATAGCAACACTGCAAAAATAAAGCTTCCATGTGTTCTTCATCAATTGTTGATAAACTATAATATGACACAAGTTTTGTCTCACTCTGTCTCTTTAAATATATTTACCAACTACCGTAACAATAAACGATGAGCTCCGTTTATTAATTTGTCATAGCTGGATTTTAATTACACTCGATTGCCTCATAAGCTCGCATAGCAAATATCGAAGTACTTCTTATATCTGATATCAAAACATGTGAATGCTAAAGATATATTTGTGTGCAAAGCGCGAGATGACCTACTTGATACGTACTTTCATGTAGTAGACTTCAATTATAAAACGCATTTATTTGTGAGTTTATCTTCGTTCATATGTGGATAAGTAGGTATCTTGGTATTCAGTTTCTTTCATGAAGAATCAAATGGCAGTTTCAAGTGAATCAAATGCGAAATGACCGTGGAGTGAATAAAACGCAGTAGTCAAGCAATGAAAATACTTTCCATTGGAATAATTTAGGCATTTGGAATCGCAGTTATATGCCATTCCATCAACCTTAGTGCAATATCTGGAAAATGAACAGTTTAAAATTTCTCATGCACTTGCATTTTTATCCATCGAATAACATCCACGCAAATTGCATGTCTATTGCACCTTTCAAGGGCATTTTGGGTTGATTAGGCTGCGTGTAACACAACGCCTTCATGCAGACTGTGGTCAAAACTAGACATTATAATGTTTTGACTTTAATATAATTACTCTAGCTTTGTAATCACTTAGAAGGTATCAAGTTAAACTGGTCTTTTTCGGTTTGCATAGCTTTTCCCGGGTATCGCCTTTTGAGGTGTTTGTATATAAAATAGGTATGTATATTTAGTTTCGTATTCAAGCATTAAGTTTTTCAGTGTTTTTGTGGCTCCTGCAAAATTAATGTTGTATAGAGAACCACAAGACCAAATTTTCCTATCGATGAATTTTATACAAAAGGTTCTATTGTCTATTGCCAAAATTGATGGGTTTTCTGAATTTCGAGGCTGTATCAATCATTTTTCTCTACTCTCCTTGAAGGGGTCACATATGCCCAGAACTTCCACAGAATCTGTTAGGTTTGTCACTTATGGCAGCTTATCAAAACAGAAACAGAAGCCTTGATTAATTTTCATCCCAGGCGAATATTACACAAGGCTAATATTAACTATTCCGACAGTTGCAACATTCTTTTTTAGGAGCATTGTTTTTCGCAGAGCTGGGTGATCTTTGATAAATCGGGATGAGTCACGATATAACTAAGCAAATTTCGGTGTTTACAGAGTACAATAGACAAAATCGATCTAATTGAAGCCCCCTCTTAATCTAACCTAACCTTTAACTTAATCTAACTACTCGGTGTAATAGTAGACGACCAAAATTATTGACTATATTTGTCGATATTGAAACCAATCCATTGAAGATCGTAGAATACGACAAAATTTTAAATTATATTCTTCGATTTCTAGTGATTATTGAATATATGACTGGATTATGGGAAGTAAAATGAAACAAGAAAGAGTTTAACATTATTGATAAAATACTCATAGGTAAGATTTTTTAGATAGTGTCTGCATTATCACCTGAAACAGCAATAGACCAGGGCGGATCTGTTTTTTAAAGAATTAAAATCGGATTATTAGGGCAGCTTCAAGAATTTTTGCTAAACTTGGTGATAGTCAATCCACTGAATCCGTTTTAGAGTTTGGTAATAAACTCTAAAAGTTTAGCAAAAATTCCTGGGGCTGCCCTAATAATCTGATTTTAATTCTGTAAAAAACAGATCCGCCCTGGTCTATTGCTGTTTCAGGTGATAATGCAGATTTGTAATGTGCATTTGATAGGTGAAATGCTCTTTTATATGTGAAAAAAAATTCAAACTTCTATGAGCTTAAGTTTCTGACTTGCAAGCTTTCAAAACTTCTACAAAAGCAGTCAAAATTTGCAACAATTGAATATTGACATCGACACAATTGATCATTATCCCAGTCATTGGTTGCATAGTGAATACGACGAAGTGTTGATTATTTTGAAACCACTTCCAGTTGCTGCAATCTTATCTGATACCAAAAAGTGACATGCGTGATTAGTTGCAATTACCACTAGTAAATACGAGTACGTACATCGGATTTGATACACCGCCTGGAATAAGAAGCGTGGCATGTTGCACAATATCCGAAGGCGTCCTCAACGGCGGCTACTACTTGTAACCTTCATCCAAAAAAAGGTGTGACATGAAAACGTTTCTCTGTAAAACCATTCCCGATCGAGTTTAACTACCTCCCCGAGAACACGTACAGTCGAAATGTTACGTTGAAGTCAATCAAAGAAGGTGGCTCACATTGTTCGCCTTTTTTGTGCGGCGCTCAAAATCAGATACAGGTGTTCGCTGCGTCTGTGGTATGACGCGAACGACGACAGAAAGTCAACGATTGGCGTTTTACAACGAACAAACAGTTTCAATTTATTCTTGGGTGACGAACTGGAGATAGCTGAAAATGACTGTTTTCAGAAAATAACGACAGGTTGTGGAAGATTCTCTGATCGTAGATATCAAAAGGCGAGACCACAGAAGCAATTAGAACAGGAGTTCGGGGAACAAGCACAATTGCAGAAGTACTGCGCAACAGCAGCGTTGGAGGGCAATCAATGGACGAATTGATTGAGGAAACAGCATGTGGTAGCAGCAACAGCAACAGGTGGCCGAACTATTGTAAAAAACTAATGAATAAATAGTCTAAGCTTTCAATTTGAATAAGTCATAATGTAAAGCCAGACGTTTTTTGTATTTTTATTTCGTCTCCTTTTTATTCTTCAGAACATTGTTCAGGATTTGTGCCTAGTATTTTTGGAATCCATTGAGGAAATTGTAATTCAGGTATTGGCCCCGATCTTTTCTAACTTGAGGTTCGCTGTCCTGCCTCTCTGCTTATAGACACATCTTTGGGGCATAAAGTGCAACTGTTTTTTTTCGCTGATTGATACATTGTATATTTTTACAAAACTTTTCGGGGTATTTTTGTTTGAACAATTTAACATAGCAACGAAGTTGCAACAATTCAACCTCACCGTGTGGCGAGAATTTTGTCCTAGGATTTCGGAGCCACAAAAATTCAACTTTTTTTTCGACAGTCAGAAAGAAATTAAGAGAAGTAGGATTTTTCTGTAGAGATTTCTACATTTTTTATTACAATTGCATTTATTTAGAAAAACGTCTTGATGTGTAGTCAGCTTAATGACCAGACCATGTAAATCTTCATGCCACGGTTGCTTAGCCCGCCCGACTGTACAGACTGCTTCCGAGATGGTTTACATATACCTTAACATTCAGTTTTCATGGCTTGAGTAGTCTCTCTAGTAGCTTTACTGCTGAGTACTCGTAGACCATCAGAGCGGCCGGTATGCTGATTGGGAGTCTAAGTCTCATTTTCCCTTCTATATTATCAATAGTCGAGCCATTTTCTAGCGCCGCCTAACACGCATTATACTCGTACATACGTATTAGTACCTGCACTTTTCTGAGCTTCTATTGGGATGACATAAGGGTCTAGTGTTTTCGATTTTTTATTCTAGACACATTGGCTAACTCCTTTGTAGATAAGATGAGAAATTCCTGGTGAATAATGTCTTCTTGGAAATTTTCGGATGAGTTGTCAATAGCTGGCCAACGAATCTCTTCCTGGTCGTATCGTCCATTTTTTTGTTGGTTTTCATGCAGCCAGGCTTGCTGATAATCAATTTGTATCCTTTAATTTCCTCGCACAATTTATTCTATTCGTGCAGTTTGTTGCACTTCATAGATTTGACCAGCTCTTTTGGCAACTATGTGTGCGGCAGTCAGTCGGTTTGCCCTGCGTCGGCATGACTAAGCTGTTCGTCGTAGTTCAGTAATCACGCCATTCTCAAACCTCTAACAAAAGAGCCTCCGTTGATGCATTATATGCTTGATGGATGTGCTTCATAGTTTCGCTCATGAAATGAAGATGTTCTTGTGATTTTGACTTTACTGTTTGCTTTAACCAAATTACGTCCCGACGGCGATATCTCGCATTTATGCTTTCCCTAGGTGTTTCTGGCAATCCCACTTGTGATGAAATACATTATGGTGGTGTAAAAATCATTTCCGTGGAATAAAGACGAGATGTTTAAGTGGTCGTGGATCAGTTCGCAAAATGAAAGGGAATTGAAAATCAAACAGACGTGTAGGTCGAACGTTCTTTAACCGGTACCTAGGATGTACGGTTATTTATTTGTACGCTATTTTCAAAGATTTGAAACATCTTTTTTTAGTACTTAACGATCGTTGCATCAACCCTTCAGGAGGAGGTAAGGTTAATTCGTACAAAAAAAGACATGTTTTGTGAATTTTTTGTATCGACACAGTTAAAATCTCTGTACATTGAAGCATGACATTCGAAGAATATTGTATAAAATTTTCACGAAGAAATATTAAAAAATATATCAATGCCAGCAATTATTCGGACGTGTCTCGGAAAAAAAGTAGAATTGCGGTGCCCCTCATAACTTGGTGCTGGATCAATTAAAATCAAAAAATAAAAATTCATTCGTTACATAATAGTTTTCCCCAGGTAACTCTGGGACGGTTTTTTGAAATTTCAATTTTTCACCTTTTTGGAACATTTTGAAGGGAAAAACGCGACTATTTGCGAAAAAATCGGCTAATTTGTTATTGCAAAATAAAAATTATTAACATATTTGTAAAAAGCTCTCCAGCGTTACCTCGTAAATTATGTACAGAGATAATGTTCAAAATTTCAAAAGGATCGGTGCTGTAGTTTTGAAGTTATGAGGGGCACCGACTTTGAAAACATGAGTTGTGGGGAATACGCTTTGAAGTTTTGAACACTAAAAAATCTGGTATAGTAAAACCTGTCAATAACGGAATCCCATGGGGAATTTTTTTCCCACTATTGACACGAATTCCACTATTAACAGGTTCCATTATTGACAGGTATTTGAGTCGAATCAAAATGATTTTCTATTATTGAGAGTTAAATTAAATAAAAATCAATGCATATATTTTCATGGCCATTTAATGATCAAATCAAGTGATATAATGAACGTGAAAAGGAAATATGTACTGAGATAAAACTATTTTTCGATAAATGAATGAAGGAAAAACTGAAAATTAAAAAGGCAGCGAATGACAAATATTATTATTGAAAGTAATTGGTTATCGAAGACTGTTTTGTTTTGCTTGCAATCAAATCATCCTGTACTAAATTAATGGATTCTGCTATTTTATCGAGTAAAAATGTATTTTCACCATTTTGCGATGAAAGGTATTCGTCAATAATTTCTATTTTTGTCTTTAATAACCGTGTACACAGCATACTTGCCACATTTGTATTTTTCTTTCAAAACTTCGATTCCAAATTTTGGCTTCATTATCTTAAATTGTACTTTTGTTTTAACGTGAGACGTGAACGTTGGATTGGTTTATTATCCCCCTTTTTACGATTCATTTTCAATAGCGACGAAAAAATGTGAGAGTATTGAAGTTCTAATTGAGTGGTCAAAGTGTTTTTCGCTCAAATGCAATTGACTAACTGAACAATCTATAATCGCACACACAAAGACAGTGCATAATTCATAGCTATCGAAAACTGAATTTCCATTTCTTAGAAGTTTTGATTACACGATGCTGTCCAAACAATAAAGAAGTCTAAACAATGACTCGAAATGAGAAAGAAAACAATACATTTTTTTGCGATGCCAAATTGCCGCAACAGAAGCGATAAGGTTTGCATTTGACGAAATGAAACAGTGATTTCGAAACGATTTTTATAATCATTGGCTGTGATATTGGAAAAAAATATAGTTTCAAATGGAAAAAAAGACGAAAAATAGACGAAAATTTTTTTCTTTCCAAGAATTTTTTTTCCACTATTCGGAGTTTCGATTTTCCGTTATTGACAGGTCAATTTGTATGAAAGAGCTCAACGGCCAAAAAACAATTCCGCTATTGACACGAATTCCACTATTAACAGGTTCCGTTATTGACAGGTTTTACTGTATAAAACGTTCATAAGTGAATTTTATCATAACTCATAACTTCGTCAATTTTGCTCCAATCGACTTGAAATTTTGACACAATATTCTTAAAATATTATGCATTCAGTTAAAATAAATTTAAAAAAATTCGTTTTAATACCTTAACCCTTTTAACGAACTTCACTATAGTCATCGAGATTCAAAGCTACGAGACTAAATGTCTCAAGGTATTAAAGTGAAGATCATTACAAATGACTCTCAACGTAAAGCGAGAATGTGATGAGTTAGGAGACCTACTAAAAAACATAGTTCAAAATATGGTACATACGTATATGTTCTCCACCATATGGTGGGTTTTAATACTTATTTATGCCTTTGAAGCAACTTACCTTCAAAACAGCTTACGAAAAATAAAGTCCACTAGATACTTGTAAATAAATCTTGGTTCCAGGACGAAAAAATTGATGGATTTCCAATTTGGACTATTTGTGCAAAGAGCTTGCCCAAAAAATAGATACTTACATAATATAACCTGAATAGATCTTTAATATATTTCTCTCTACTAATCCAAATTTTTGAATTTGCAGATTTGCGTTTGGATTGTTTGCCAAAAAAATGTATGAATAAGTGCTATTTTTTGACTACTTTCGACTACTTGCGACTAGGCCATAGGTACTGTTGTGGTTGACCCCATTCTGCAATTAAGCTTCAGTGCGTCACACCTTGTTTAAATTGTCGCTGTTGCAAAAACTACAGAGTCAAATATGTCTAAATAAACTTTGAGTCAAACTATCTATTTATTCTTCGCACGAAAACATACTGGAAAAAGTAACTTTCTACTATCATTCATACTCTCTTTCAAATTAGCCAAATTACCTCAAAGCTCGATCGATAATACATTTGTAATGCTTTTACAAGTTTATCCTCATTCTACGATAAGGTAATCATTGCTTACATAGCGGATAAGTTTCGTGTAATTTCATTGCATCACCCGCATTTTCTTATCGACCCCCACAACAACGGATCACCAACGGAAAATATTAACATATGAATTACATTTTCGACTACAGAAATGATAGCACTGTGTTGCATTCTAATGTTGCTATGATATCTCTTACAGTGGAAGCTTTTAGTTCAGTTTGTTGTTGTTAACGACACAGCGGTCTATTGTTCCTCGGTTTATTGTGTCTTTTTGAGTGTTTACGCACCACAAAATTTTCTTAAGAATATCAATTTCGCTGCGTCCAGGATTAGTAACGAAATTGAATACACGTTTTAAAACGGTCTTTTTCAAGAAGCTGGTTTTCCGAAGTTATCGTCCAATTGATATTCAAGACGCTTCACAATTACATAGCGTATTTGATTTTGACCATAGCAACCGCTTGAACGAGGAAAATTCTATTCTATTTGAAGCAAATTTTATTTGTTTGAAGTTCGGTTACGCGTTGGAATGTAAAATTTGTTTAAGGGGTTATTCTACTGTTAAACGGGTAAAAAGCAGTGTCATTTTAAAAGTGTTGTAAAAAAATAACTATTAAAGATATCAATTTGAAATTTTGCATGCATCTTTATTAACAAAAAAAGTATAAAATCACATAGTTGAATTTTTCAAAAAAATAAAATGGCGGCTTCTGTATGCAATTGATGGAGCGCGCGCTGACGGCCAGAGTCGATTGCGCGGCACATTGCCCAGGTCGTCCAGGTGATCCGCAATCAATTTAACGATGAAATTCTATTAGTTTAGCTAAAAACACACAAAGTGAACCTAAATTGAGCCATAAATATTAAATTTTCGTGATTTGACAAGTGTTGGAAAATAGCATGCTCGAGTTTGGACGTTTTTTTCCATGAAAAAAGTGGTCCCAAATAACCAAATTTCAATTTTTATGGCTCAATTTAGGTTCACTTTGTAAAATTGATATATAAGTATGCAAATTTTTTTTTAGCTAAATCGCTTAATTAGTTTTTTCTCTACGATGTGCCGCGCACCGAAAACACACGTTTTGAGTAAATCGCGTTTAAAGTTTTTTAATAGATTTTTTTGTTATATCGTGAAAATAAATAATCTTACCCTCAATCGGCGAATCCAGGCATATAAAAGGTCCCTTTTGCTATTTCCAGCTTCTCTTTTTCAGAGAGAGAGACCATTGTTATACAAAGCAGTTATTGCTCGCGGGGTGAGAGCGTATGAGGGAGAAAAATACCGTTCGACGCGCGCACCGAAATATAGTCATAGAATGAAAACGAAGCGATGAATCGGTTTGAAATTTTGTACATGCATTCTTAAGATGGTAATCTATCGAAATAATCAAAAAACAAAAAATAGAAAGTAAACAATTTTAACAGTAGAATAACCCCTTAATGTATCTCGTGCTTCGCGTTATTTCAATTTAAAAAATGTGCAAGTCTATTCTAAATATAAATTAACTATGTTGGTTTCATTTTGATATGACTATATACTTTTGGTTTTAAAAAAAATTAAGAAAATGGTAAGCTACTCCAGTAAAGTGTTAATAGTTTCGTGTTTTAAATTCACTAACATTTAAAAAAAACTATGACTGCTAGCAACTTTTTTCTAAATAAGAAATTTACGTTCATGATAGGTCGAAATAAAACACAAACAAAATAATTCTAGGTAAATGAATATAGTTTGGTGCTCAATTGAAATAATTCATCGGGTATTTAGGCTTATTGTTTGATTGTAACAATTTGGGGCGATAAGGAACTTTACGGTACACTCTGTTACATCCGATACCAAACTGCACTTCGTTGAGTGATAAGCAGCTCCGTATCTACTTCAAAATTCCTGCTTGATAAGGAACCCAAAATTTCGAATCCCTTGCTGATATACTTTTAATCCAACTAAACCAAACAATTAAAACAACACATTGGTTAAAACAACACATTGGTTAAAACAACACATTGGTTTAATGGAGCATGAGAACAGTTCACGAAACAGGCAGTCAATTATGTCGCAAGAAGCAAAAGTATATATGTATTTACCTGCTCTCCCAATATTATGCACTAGTCAATTTTTAAAAGACTACAGTCTTAGTACTTAATTATTAGTACTTAAGAGGATTACTATGCAGCTTCCAAAACGTTTAGCTTCACGTGGACTTTGGTTTCCTAGTGATGATAAAATTTTGGGGTCACAAAATAAAGGGAATTATTTCGGGTGCTTAAAATTAATTAGTGAATTTGACCCTTTTTTACTGATCATATACCTAGTCGTGCCATAAATATTGATACAAGATGTTTTAACTACAATAATGAAACTACTAGTTGCATTTGTAAAACTAACATACTACATAATATAAAAGAAATTATTCAAAATGGCCGCCTTATGCTTGAATACAGCGCCGAAGTCTGCCAGGCCACTGGTCTATTGATTCTCGCACGACTTCCATCGGAAAATTGTCCACAGCGTTTTTCAGTGCCTGTTTTAACGACTCCAGGTTGTGGTGGCGTTTTCTACAGACCATACCCTCTAATACTGACTAAGGTCTGGACTGGCTGATGGTCACAAATTAACGCTGATAAACTCTGGAACATGGTTCGCCAGTCACTCTTGTGTGGTTTTCGCCTTGTGGGCAGGCGCAGAGTCTTGTTGGAAAACCCATTCTTTATTTTCAAACATGGTGCGGTTTAGGGGCTCCACTACCTTTATTAAGATATCCAACTAATATGGCAGCTGTTTTGACGCCAGAAATTTCCAGTTTTCACAGAAACGGATAGAGGTGACACCTTCGTGGGACACTCCCCACCAAACCATCTCTGATGCTGGATAGTGTCCTCGTTCAAGCCTCGGAATCTTTTTTGTAGCCTCCTTAGAAGACCGTGCATATATCCTATCATTTTGTTTGTTGAAAGATCCCTCCACGGTAAAGATTTTCTCCCCGGTAAAAAGTATTCTTTTGTACTGCCCTTTACCGTATCTCGATAACAGCTGTTTTGACTTTTGCATCCTATTTGGTTTTAAAGCGATATTGAGTGTTTGATGTTTGTCTTCTGGAAGCTGGAAGCCCCAAGTCTTCTTTGATGATACGACTCAATCAGGACTACCAACATAGCAATTAGCTACCTGCATGCTATCATCCGCAAGGGCCGCATTTACAGTTGTATCAATATTTATGGCATGACTAGGTACAAAACTAAAAAAATCATGACGAACGCAAATGGATTTAGGAATATAATATAACGACTAATATTAACGACGTTCGTCAACGAATTAAATCAGCAAAATACTACTCAGTAAGACTGGATTCCATATCTGATCTCTCCGATGTAGACCAAGTAACGTCTATTACTCGGTACGTTAATAATAGAGAATCTGTTGGAAGATTTTGCAAAAATGATGTCCCATGACCATCATTACAATAGTAAATACGCTAATGCAAGCATACTCAACCATTTCGTTCGCGTTATGAATCCGTGTATTGAATTTTAGAGGAACCCTTATTTGAATTTATAGTGCGTTTTCTAGAGGCATAAAACTTTCCAATCTAATAAAGCACACATAGTTATAGAAGCGGTCAATTTTTGGCTGTATTAACTTGCAAATTTTATGGCATTTAGTTTAAAAATAATTTTTGACATATGACCACTGCGACTGCGTCTTATGAAGGCGGTCTTGTCGGTCCAATTTTGCACAATTTTTTCCACCATAACTAGCCTTATTTTGCCAATAACGCGTTGAATACTAGCTTCCAAGACATCAAGAGTTGCTGGTTTATCAGTATATACAAATGACTTGACGTACGTCCACAAAAATAGTTCAATGTAGTCAAAGTCGAAGTCGCAAGTCCATTTCTTGAAGTGATTCGTTCATAAAAGATTCGGCCCAATAAAGTAACATATGCTAGTTCTGTTGAAACCATTTGTCCGTCAGACAATCGACATTGGTGTTGGAAATCAAAAAAGTTACAAACCATTAGTCGTTACCGATTGCCATTAACGGTAATGTTGGTTCCGGCTTCAGATTTGAAGAAGAAAGGCCGGTATGCAAACCGCAACATACAGGGACGTTTTCCGAATGTAATGGAGCTGCTAAAGCTTTTCGAGGATTATCCTCCCACCAAAAGCAGCAAATTTAAAAATGAAACTAAATTGACAGTAAAAATGCGGTTCAACTTCCAGCTAATTGTCAGCCCATTTACTGAAGGTAGGACACAAACGATGATCCAATTGCTTCCATTGCTGCATTATTTGGATTTTGAAGGATTTAGTCAAAGTCCAAGGTCAAAATGTCAGCCCAAGTTACTGAAAACGGCGTCGAGTCGATAGATTTGGATTCTCAGTTACACCTCTCTAGAGCAGTGAAAGCTACCTCGGTATGCACTGTATGAGCTCGTGTTAGATGAACCTTGTATACGTGGACATAAATCTTTGCATTGTATTGCGTATGAGGTTCTCAGATCGACGATTGTGAGCACCATTGTTGCTGAAGGCAGTTGATAAACTAATAGAGCGATAGCTAGACGGACGATTGGGCTTTTTACCTGGTATGAGAAATCGTGATGATTGTGGCAATTTCCCAATTGCTTTGAATGTATCCATGTCGGAAATAACAATTGAAATTCAAATAAAAAAGAAGACTATGTCTCTCAGAAAGTTTTTCAATAAGATATTAGAGATAGCGGTATCACCGCTGGATATTGAATAATTCAGTCTTTTGAGGGTACCGAGGATTTTGACCGGCGTGCAAGATGAGCGCTTGTTAAAATCAGACAGATTTTCCTGGAGCACAGAAATAGCATTTTCCACTTTCGATGCCGTTTCGCAGTCACTAAGATGATGTGATATGATGTGAGCCCATGACGTCGTTTGAAATTTTGAAGTTGTATAGTCACATAAATTGCTGCGTCGACCGCTGATATCCGTTATTTACATATCATTCTTACCCGAACTAAGTTGTACAACTGTTATAAGACTGGGTCAGTACTGGTTGAGCTGAACATGTAAGTGCTGAATGATAACTTCGAACGGACATTAATAGCAATTACTGGACCAAGAATCAAAAACATTACCGGCCTGTTAATGGCCTTTAACGAATATGTCACTTGGTCAGTGAATAAAAATGTTAAATGCCAAAAATAAATTGGCGATACGAGCGAAGGATATTTATTATGCTATCATATATAAATATATATATATAACATTAACATTATTTTTCCTAATGGAATCCGTCGTCTGGAATGTGGAAACGACGAGCCGGAATCTATTTGGCGTGTAATTTATCGCTTTCGCCACCGAGGATAGAGCCTGCACTCATATCTTGGGAACTAAGCGTTATAGTGTGGAAGTCTTGGAAACAGGCGATGTTCGACATTCGGAACAGTCTTTGAATCTACTGGAAACATCGCAAGCCGTCAGCGAAGCATCGGTCATAGAATTGAATGTTCATCTTGTTTCTAAAATCGCGACCATCTCCATCACTACTCGGAATTATTAACATATCCCGAATATCATTTGTACAAAACCAGCAACTCCGCTTTCCTTAGGAAAACTGTCTCAGTCAGAATAAAGGAGGAGGTCATAATCATGACCGATCCTCAGAACAACATCATTGCAACAGGATGCTGAGGTAAAGGTGTAGGTGTAGGGTGGCATATTTTATAATAATGATAAGCGGCGATCAATCCAGAGCTTCGCAATGGGGCTCAATTGTACAGGTTGTGTCTGAGCTTCCTCGAAACCTCACCAGGGGTATACTGGTACCAAGAGATCCGGGGCCACAGGGACTAGTCCCTGACGGTATCGGTGAGGAACCTGCTGAAGTTGAAATTTGGGGGCTGTGATTGACACCCAAAATCAGGGAATTTCATTTCTAATACAGGCCGGATTTATTCGGCAGCCCTTCTGTATCGTGATGCATTGGCGTGCTGTTGCGTTTACAACAGGGGTGCCGTTTCCCCAAAACCGGCAAGGATGCTGATAGGTCCAAATCCTCACCAAGGATTATGAAGGAATCAACGCAAGCTTTGGATGAGATCTGGAACCCATACGCGGAAAAGCAGTACTATGACATAAGTTTTGGGCCACTGACTAATACGTTTATGGGGTTTTTGGTGCGAACTAATTTCGTGACCCTGGCTTAAGAGGCCCGTGTTTTAATGATTAATTTCGGGGAAAGCACGTTAAACTCAAAATTTAATCTGTACAAAACCAGCAGCGCAACATTCGGGGATGGCCGTACCCGCTGATGGTGATCAGTCCTGTTTCTGCAGTCGGACACAAACAAGAGCGCTTGGGAGGGGCCCAAGTTCACAAAGCCTTACCAGGGGCAATCTGGTATCACGGGGACCGAGGCCCGGGACCCAGGAAGGTCAGTCCTCTCCCTATAGGGGGATGCGAACGTGGTGGCTGTAGCTGAGACTCATAAGCGGGTAGAGCCCAGTTAGATGCACTTTGAAGTCTTCATGCTTCAAAACATGGGGACTTCTGCAGCATCTCTAGAGGCTTGGCGTGAAATTACGAGGAAACTCGGTTTGCGAGACCGAGAGATCGGTAGAGGACTAGATAGGTCTTGCTTTCACCAGTAAGGTCACTGAGTCCACCAGAAAGCGGCACAGATGACTGACGGGGTTCTTAGATCGCAGTAACGGCTCTAAGCACTGAGCCAAGCAGATCGCCAGTACTAACCAAGTACCGACAGCCATTCAATCGACGTTCGATGTATGACGGAGAATCGCTGATGGCGCTGCCTAATACTGGACCATTGCTGGCCATTCATCGGCTGCCTATACATTTTTTTATCGACTGGCATTCTTGTTTGCCAGTGATGGGCCATCGTTGGGCCAGCACTAGGAGCTGGTCGTTGGCCATTGTTCGTTAATTCTACGCCGATGCTTAATCGACGCTTGGTGTTGTTTCTATTGCTGGCAGACTCTGTTTGGGTATCGTTGGCTCGTCCTTAGCTGAGTAGATAGTACTAAGCAGGGTGGAAATGTGATGATTAATCCGATCGTGATTGGATATTTGCTCCAAGTCATTATTGGAAAGGTTTCATTTCCGATCAAGAATCTTTCGATATTTGCTCCAGCAGTTTTTCTATAGTTGAAGGCGGTTCTTTTAGCTAATGTAATGTCTACCACTATTAAGAAGACAACCGGAAGGTGGAATCATTACAGTCCCTGGCCATATTATTAGACCCATGCTGAAAAATCACCTTTTTGGCATTTTAACTGCACATCACGTTCATTATTAGACAGTTTTAGTTAAATTATGAGAAAGCATATATTATACAATGAGTTTTATTCAAAAACTAGTGATTTACATTAGATTAAAGCATTTATGTTAATGAAACACGATTCTTCGCCAAAATCAGTATTTTGTATGGCCACCGTAAGCAGCCAAAACGGCTGCTATACGACAAGGCATGCTGTCAATGCAATTCTCAATCTTTTTCCTGATCTCTACGTTATTCTTCCAGGTGTCATTGAGTACACGAATCAGATCCTGCTTGGTTGTAGGAGCATGCTTAGAAACTTCACGTTTCATAAAGTCCCAAACATTCTCGATAGGATTAATGTCTGGAAAATTTCCAGGCCAGTCAAGAACGGTGACTTTTTTCTTCTCTAAGTACGTTGATATACGTTTACAACGGTGGCACCGTGCACCATCGTGCACAAAAATAGGCTTCTCGCGTCTTTTGAACCATATTTTCATCGTTGGAGGTTTTTCCAACACTTTCTCGTATTGTTCTGAATTCATTGTACCTTTCACGATGTACAGAGGCCCTGTACTTTTCATACTTAAGGGGTTATATCCACTTGTAAGTCCGAAAAAACATGTTTTTTGTGACGAGGCTTTTTATTAAATAAATACATAGAATAAATGTACATATAGCGAATTTAATGTATTTTAAGAATTCGCGATGCATTACAAAAAATATTCGGTTCCGTTGTTCCTGTAGTAGATCTCCTAGAGGCCCCCCACAAAAAGGTGTCAGGCGATGAGGAAAATATCTCTGATACAAATTATCCGAAATAAAAAAACCAAAAGATTTATTTTTAAGGATTGATGAATACAGGTAATGGATGGAATAGTCAAAATTTTGATTGTTGACAAAATGGCGGCTTCCCAAAGAAAAAAATCGTTTTCTTAAAGAAAATTTACAGTTTAAAAGGGTTTAAAAATCGAAATTATTGTCAGAAACCTTATTCCTTCGATCGTTACCTGATATAAATATCTAAGAGATTGTGTGAAAATTTCAAGCCGATCGGTTCAGCCGTTTTGGAGAAATTTTCCTTACCGATTTTGAAAACACCGTTTCGAGAAAAACGCGTTTAAAGTTTTGGGAACCAATTTTTTTTCCAACTTACATCATGGCAGGTCACTTTAAACTGACGAAATGTACCTACTTTATGCCTAAAATTTCTAAATATAGCTTTCAGGTATAAAATAAACCTTTTCTATTCTAATTCCAAATATACGTACATTCAAAATATGCAAAAAAAGAAATTCGATTTTTTTCAAAATTACAAGTGGATGTAACCCCTTAATACAGACCATACCATAACCGAAAGAGGATGTTTTATTGTTGGAACAATACAATCTCTCTCGTGTAAGACAAAAATGTATTTATTATGAATTAAATATAATATAATGTGTCAAAATACATGAACACACTGGCGTTGACAGGATGTCGAGTGTCCGCGGGTCGCTGTTGATGAACTGCCGAGTCTGTAAACAAATAAAAGAAGCAACACGTAAGTGCAATGGTCGAATATTCATACAACGATTAAGTCGTTGACGCCACTACAAAAATCACTACACTCAACTGCCCGGTATTCTTCCGATACAATCTTCAATTT
Source organism: Oxycera nigricornis (assembly GCA_963942545.1). Taxonomy (NCBI): domain Eukaryota; kingdom Metazoa; phylum Arthropoda; class Insecta; order Diptera; family Stratiomyidae; genus Oxycera; species Oxycera nigricornis. The sequence goes on from OZ012662.1 coordinate 85,983,261, forward strand.
GAGTGTTCTATTTCCGGATCCAAACTTTATAGAGGAGCCGAGCCCTCGTCAGGGGAGAACACGCAAGACGAGACGGAACCCACGAATACGCTGACGCCAGGGGAGAACGCACAAGGCGCCAACAACTCGTGTTCCTTGGGTTGGCGAGGAGCGCCATCGACCAATCCCGCGAGGATTAACTCCATCCCCGCTATTCTAAGGATTAAACCCATCCTTATACACACTCACACACACACCAAGTCCCTGGCTCGACTTCCCTCAACACAGCGCCACACTACGCTACTGAATCTAATCACATACGCGATCACGGGCAGTTGATCTTAGTGACCAATCAACTATTGCACTATTTAATCCCTTAACGCTTGGGATATCCAAATATATTAATATATTTATATATATATATATATATATATATATATATATATATATATATATATATATATATATATAATAAATAAATAATTAATAAATGAAAAAATGCTAATTTAGGAAAACCTATAGATAAAATTCTTATTATTAAACCCAGCTGACTTAAAGTAGACAAAGCAATAATTTTTTTCAAGTCAAATTCAAAGTTAGCCCCAAGACCAGATATAAATATTGTTAATCCCCCAAGTAATAATAAAATTACAGAAATTAGTGTGCCCTCAATTAAAATATTAAATCGGATTAGTAAATAAATCCCAGCGGTTACTAGTGTAGAAGAATGAACTAAAGCAGAAACAGGGGTTGGAGCAGCTATAGCTGCCGGGAGTCAAGAAGAAAAAGGAATTTGAGCACTTTTAGTTAGGAGCCAAAGAAAAGAGCGTGGATTTACTGGAAAGGTAAGCCGTAAGGTTTATTAGGTGCCGTGGTCGGTAGTTTTATTATTGGATATATATACCTTTCCAGTAAATCCACGCTCTTTTCTTTGGCTCCTCGTCCACACTCAACTTGCACAACTTTTCACTAATAACTATGCACTGATAATGACGCGCCGATCCTAGCTACAAGGATCACCCGCCAAGATCAGGCAAATGCTACATTTGTCGCATATGTGCGCAACATGGGGTGTGAAATAACATGCAAAACCGGTCCGCTATCTTGGCATCGAGGACAAAGTGGCGAGCCGACTTCTTATCTATTTTCTACGAATAAATCTTTAGAATATGGGCACTACATATACGCTTGCAAGGATTCTACGCTACACTCAGTACGGATATTTTAGGATATTTTATGGGTTTTGGGTTGAGAATTTACATGGGTCTTACAGTCGTCCATCCTGACATTAACTCGCCTCGAGTTACACAGCGTCGGTTTCATTCGCTTCCTCACTAGACAACACTACGTTTTTTTTTGAAACTTTACTACCGCAATCGTTTCTAGCTCATACGAATTTTATTGCTTTTTAATTCGGTAGTCTGCCGACTAAAATAACCAACTGGATGAATACGGTCTTATTTTGGATACTGCAGAATGATTCCTGCTGTGCCTAACGAGCTGGCATCCGTGTGGAGTTTCGTTATACCTTGTGGATTGAATAATGCCACGTTGACTAAGGTGGCCTGCAATGTACGGAAAGCTTTTTCTTCTTGGGGTGTCCACTTCCAGGTTTCATTTTTCTTCATTAATGAAGTCAATGGACGCGCAATAAAGGCATAATTCTTGACAAAATGCCGGAAATATCCCGTGAGTTCCAGAAACTGGCGTACATTGTGTACTGATTTCGGTACGCTGGAATTCTCTAGTGCTTTTGTTTTTTTCGTTCCCTGGCTGAACTTTACCATTGGAAATCAAATAACCCAAGTAGGTAACTTTCGTTTTTTAAAAATGAACACTTCTGCAGGTTTAAGGTTAATCTTTCATTTCGAAGTAGTAATAATACCTTTCGGAGTCCTTCCAATGATTTATTGATTGTCTCTGCATGCAGTAAAACGTCATCCAGATAAACTGCTGCAACATCGCCCACTGGGGCCAAAATCTTATTCATTAGTCGCTGGAACACACGTGGTGCATTAGTTAGACCGAAAGGCATGCGTTCTAATTCATATTGTCCTGATGGTGTTACGACGGTTGACGTATATCGCTTGGACTCTTCAGCCAGGGGTATCTGATAATAGCCCGATCTCAAATCTAGGCTCGAGAAATAAATTGCTCCGTGTAATCGATCGATTTGGTCATCAATTCGCGTAAGTGGATGACTGTCGCGGATGGTAATTGAATTGAGCTTCCTAAAGTCAATGCACAGTCTAGCTTCTCCGTTTTTCTTTTTGATGAGCACCACTGGTGAGGCATAGCTTGAATCAGAGTTACGGATCACCTTATTATCCAACAGTTCTTTCACCATTTCTTTGACCACTTCTTGCTCTGCTCTCGCCATTCTATATGGGCGGAAAGAAAACGGGGTGTTGTTCTGCAATTGAATATTCATTTCCACTGATTTGGCACACCCTAAGTCCCCCGTTTCAACAGCGATACAATCCCGAAATTCGTTCAACATTTGTAACAGCTCATTTTGATATTCTTCGCTTATTTCTCCAATAGCAACTTCGCTCAAATGAATCTCCTTTCTATCTGATTTCTGGCTGATTTTAAAGACATGTTCCTTCGGGTCCTGCCGGTTTGCGATCGGCCAGGCCCGCGCAAGGACTTCTTTTTTTCGAAGAATGATATCTTCATCTGAAAGATTAATGAACGCTACCTCCGCTTGCTTGTTTTTGTCAATAGATACAACCGTTCGGGGGATACAAGCCTCTTTTCCTACTTGCGGTCGCAGACAAGCTTCGACGTAAGCATTCTCCACTTCTTGGTCGCAATCTAGTTTGATCCTGCGATAATGCTTCGGTGGTATCAAAACCGTATCGGCTATTCGTAAGGTGATTTTACTGACAGGTATCTCCATCTCTGGCATTAGTAAGTAGTCACATGAAGGCTTTTCGATAAATTTTAAAATCGATTCGTTTTTGATTACGATAATTTGTGGTAGTTCGGTAAAGGTTCGACCAACAATCAGCGGAATATTTTGCTCATAATCGGATACCACAACTACTTTGATTGTTGTCTTGATTTCATCTAATTCAATTCCTATTTCGGTGGACCCTCTGCTTGTCGTTGTCCCATTTCCATAGCCTCGCAATGTTATGATATCTCCTTGGTTTATATGAAGTCCAAGTTTCATTGCTTCGCTCCACGTGATCAAGGTACACGAACTCCCGAAATCGATATAAGCTGTCGACAACGTCCCATTCAGTTTAACATTTTTATAATACTTCCGATTTGCTGCATCCGTGTCCACTGTTTCCAGCAAGGCTACTACTTTATTCGATTCTCCTTGGTTTTGCCTACGACATGTCTCATTCCTTTGATGATGGCTTCTACAAGTCTGGCAACGCGGTGTATCCTTCGGTGTTGAGTAGCATTTATTGGCAAAGTGGCCTTGTTTGCCACACCTAAAACATGTATTGTTTGAGCGGTTTGAGTTCTGACCTGGTTGTTGCTTCTTATAGTTGGTAGCTACATCCTTTCGTTGTGAGGAGTACTTTCGATCTGAAGCCAGATAACTGGAGGATGTAGTGTCAGTCAGTTGACTCAAATACTGTAAAAGTTCCTCCGGAGACGAATAATTTCCGGCTTTTGCTCCGTTTTTGGCAATAGGGTCGTTTATCCCTCCTATCAAACACGATACTGCATCCGCTCCGTAAATTTTACACGCATTTATTAGTGCAACCTTCTCATAAAAATACTTTAAATAAGTTTCCTCTTTCCTTGTTCTTCTGTTGACCAGATCAACCAGCATTGCGTGGAAATCATTTTTCGGTGGAAACGCTCGTCGTAGTTTTTCTTTCCACATTTCCCATTAATAATTGACTGACCCTAACCCTTTGTACCAGTTTTCTGCCAATCCGCGAAGTTTTCCCAACGCAAAATGAATGGTAACTTCCTCCGTCCATAAAAATATTTCCCTTAATTCGTCAACCTTTTTCAGCCATATCTCAGATGACTTGTTACGATCTTCCGGATTGAAGCTGGGTACTGCATCTGCTTTTACAGACATGCCCGGCTGACTCATATTACTTCGCTGTAATACCGCGGTGACCGCTTCCGTAAACCGATCTGATGACTCCTTGGTTGACGTCGAATCCTGCCTACGACTCCTTCGACGGTGTTCTCGATCACTTTCTGAGTCCGAAACTGGACTTCGCCGGTCATGTCGTCGCGATCTTTTATTAGTTCGGCCCATACTGAATAATCTCAACACGAACACCCTTTTTCAACGCTAAAGGAAAGTTTTTATGACAAACTACTATTTACCAATTTCGAGCTTTATAAATCAATATTTGAATAGGTCCCTTTTCGTGTAATTCGGATATCGTTTTTATATTTATTTTCACGAAGAAAAAAAAAATAACTCGACAGTTCAACTTTGCGACATGCGGACTTTGGACTTCTTTATCCCACTTCTGATAAATTGTAAGACAAAAATATATTTATTATGAATTAAATATAATATAATGTGTCAAAATACATGAACACACTGGCGTTGACAGGATGTCGAGTGTCCGCGGGTCGCTGTTGATGAACTGCCGAGTCTGTAAACAAATAAAAGAAGCAACACGTAAGTGCAATGGTCGAATATTCATACAACGATTAAGTCGTTGACGCCACTACAAAAATCACTACACTCAACTTGCACAACTTTTCACTAATAACTATGCCTTGATAATGACGCGCCGATCCTAGCTACAAGGATCACCCGCCAAGATCAGGCGAATGCTACATTTGTCGCATATGTGCGCAACATGGGGTGTGAAATAACATGCAAAACCGGTCCGCTATCTTGGCATCGAGGACAAAGTAGCGAGCCGACTTCTTATCTATTTTCTACGAATAAATCTTTAGAATATGGGCACTACATATGCGCTTGCAAGGATTCTACGCTACACTCAGTACGGATATTTTAGGATATTTTATGGGTTTTGGGTTGAGAATTTACATGGGTCTTACACTCGTATTTCTCATCCGATCGACGCCTAACAAACTGAGCCGTTTCGACCAATACTTGAAAAATGGATTTATCTGAGAAATTTACATGTAACATATTAAAAATACCGAGGATTGTCACAAATTTTACTTAAAAATTGAATTTATAATAGAAATATATTGTAAAACTACTTTTTTCCAGCCATCCTTTGTGAAATTCTAATACTTTTGGGCCCATCTGTAACGTTTTGTCATCATGGCTGGTGTAAGCCTAGGTTTGCGTGCCGGTTTTCGGGAGACAAGACCTTGTCCAGCTAACCTTCGTGGTAGTGTTCTTTCAGAAACTTGTATTCCTGCTTCAGTAATCTGTTTTTCCAAAAGATTCAAGGCCATTTTTCGATTTCGGATGCATATATCACGAATTTTTCTGTCTATCCTCTCGGAAGTTATTCGAGGACGATCAGACGCACCTTTGCGTTTGACCTTTAAATCTTCGCCAAGGTCAATCTTTTTCTTTATATGCTTCACTGAACTTCGTGAGACATTTAAAATTTTAGCTATTTCATACTGGCTCATGTTTTTAGCATTCAACATACCGGCAATTCGGCCAATTCTAGTAGGAGACAAATCACGTCGTTTACCCATTTTGAAAATTACATAATTATCACAAGTCGCAAGAGTTTTACACTATTTTGATAAAAATGAGTCAAAGCATCAATAAATAACTAACCTCAGCAATGTTTGTGACTTCACGCAATGGAAACAGGTATTTTACACAATAGAGCCTGTTGCACTGTATTTGACGTTTATTTATTTACTTTAAGTTTTTATTACAGAACTGCTGCCATCTAAATTTGAACGTGGTAACTGTATGAACAATTACATAAAATGTTACCATATGTATTAAACTAGAGGTTTTTCCAACGAACGTTAACAGTCTTGCAATGAAACAACAAAAAATGCAGTGAAATATTCATTTTTCAGCATGGGTCTAATAATATGGCCAGGGACTGTAATATGGACAGGGACTGAGCTATGCTAATGATTATGTCCAGAAAACGTAAACGCGATGATGACCACAAATCACACATACCGATCGAAAACAGTTAGAGAAACAAAGATTGATTAATATTTGGAAAATTGATATCAGTTATCAAATGTCTACACATCCAAGTGGTTATGATGAGGCTCTGCAAATCAAAGTAAATGGGATAAATGTTTATTCATTCATCCTTTAGATTATCCCGCGCTGATATTTTTTTGAAATATGGAACTCCTAGAAAATTTGTTATGCAGATTCGAATTCAGTTACAATGAAATTTCTAATTCATGGACGCACGTTCGGTCACTCACTCGCATTTCAATTGGATATTATTTTTGACGTTTTACTCACCAAATGAGAAGATCTCCTGTTTTACTTCTAATAACTTATCTATCGCATATTATATATTGATTGATCCATTTTTTCTTTTGCTCATCATTATTACCTTCCGTGTCGTGAGCTTCATGTACAATATCCACATCAGAATTAGTTTAAGGTGTTTGCATAAAAAAACAGTTCATAGTATCGGAACCCACAATTATCTCAAGCTTCTCCTTAAAATTTTACGTTTTAAAATTCAAAACACTAAAAATATTTACCACTCATCCATGTAATATGTAAATTCGCATAATTAAACTTGTAAAAATTCAATTTCCAATTTCATTTTCTTCTCTTTTTCAGAGCGAACGGATACTATCGTACCTCAACTTGAAATATCCTAATTAGAAACGGAGTGTAAACATTTCGAAGTAGCAGCGATGGCCGACGATGTTGTACTGAGGTAAGTGGGAATCAGGGACGAGGTGAACCCTTAAGTTAATTTAAATTACACAATTTGCACTAATCATACAAAAATAGTCGTAAACGTTTATTATGTTCATTTGGCTCTCGCAAGAATATCTACAATATGCCCATGCTAGACGGGAAATGGACAAACACACAACTTACGATAACCATTACGATGCGGATTTCAAATGCAATCTAGAAAATGGGATACGTACTTGTCCTTATAATAACTTTTTCTGTTTGTAAGCCCGGTAAGCCAATGTCTGTGCATGCTCGTCCTGTTTTCCAATGTGGTCGGTATGGTGGCTTTCGCCGGTCGCAGATGTGCTTCGTCTTCGCCGCTTACCACTCAACATTCCTAGATGCAATAACGCTGGATTTGCAACAAGTGCAGCGGTTATTCCGAGTATAGCACCACCAATCAGTGGTACGAGAAGGCTTTTTGTGAACGGACTTTTGCCAGGATAGTTGTAATCACCAGAATCGGCAGATGGGAAGAAGTGGTCAATACCTGGAAATCCTTTTTTGCTCCAAAATGATCCTGCATTAGATCCATATGCCGAAGGATATGGACCGCCGTTATAGGAGTTAGGAAAATCAATTGGTATTGGCCCGTATGGGATTTGATTAGGTGAATAAGAACTACCATAGCCGCTGCCACTGTAACCACTGCCAGTATAGCTGTTGCCACTGTAGCCACTGCCACCGTAGCTACTTCCACCATACGACGGCGAACCGTTGTATCCTGAAAGACAATTCGGAATTTACATGTCGACTTTAATATTTTGGTGTAGCTGAAGTAGCTTGTCGTATGGTGCAACTAATACCTATTTTATCTTGAAATCCTCCATATCGATTGCTTCCTACTGAAGGCGCTAGAGTTCCTCGTGGTGGTGGGTATCGGCTATCATAACTCGTTCCACTACTTCCAGCATATGGCGGCCGCTGTAAACCTACCACGTAACCATCTCTGTCTCGAATTCGATCCCTTTCACTGCCATACGATGATGCTGATCCGGGTGGACCTCTGGAATTTTTATGGAGCTTTCATTATTATCTTATAGAATCATATTTTAATGGGGTGTCCTTGTAAGCCTTAGGCTCGGTCACGAACATCGCATCGGAATGAAAGGCTTAAATGTGAATAAATTGATTACAAGGAATCTTCGGTTACATATATATGTGTTAGGGACAGATAGTCGGGTAAACGAGCACAATGGCATGGCGGTCAATGCGCGAGATAATGTCTTTTTTCCAATACCCTAGTGAATTTTTTATTACTGGACTGGATGATGTCAAATACAATCCAATATCTAAAGGATATGAGCTTCGACTCGCACGAATAAATGTGTTTGTGTGTTTTCGGCGACTTCCATTGGTCATTAGAATTGTCATGTTTAGGGTAAACTGTACGAAATTGTATGGATTGAATGGACCATTGTGGGTAGCAGAAAAGAATGCTTGGTTAAACAGAAAACATGACCGCACAGTGGAAATAAACTGCATAAATTTTATAGGATAAATAATTTAGAGAGATTTAACTTGGCAGCATTAGTTATAATGGCACTACTGCATTAAATTTAGAGTTGAGCTTCGTATCCACTGTTTGACGCAGGATGCTTAAATATCGCTACAGGTTTCTAGCTATCATTATTTTAAATTGAATTAATTTTAAGGATTATGGTGGTTTGTCGACTGCATACATGTTTCGTAATTAATACACTTTTCAACTGAAAGTATTGAGGATATTTCTCTAAAGATTCTTTCACATGTTTAACCACAACATTCACATAATTTAACATAAACTTTTTCACTTGTTCAAGTCGAAACGAAAACGATCACTAATCCAGTCGCAAACGAACCTGTAGTACTCTGGCTGTGGATCGATATACTTCGCAACAGTGCTGTCACCTTTCAAATCACGTTTATCCAAAATTCCATTATCGCGATTATTATTTGCATCCACTTTATTTTGGACGTCCAATCCCCAAGCGCTTAGAATCACATAACCACTAACCAAAAATACAAACAACAGTAATTTCAGCGACATCTTGCCTTCAGTCGATTGAAAGTCCCGAATCGTAACTGATTTCCTAACTACGATCGCAAAACCTTTTATATGGATTCCCTACCGGTGCCGTCCATTTCGGGGGTAGTATAATCATTTGCAGACTATTGTTTGGATGCATTCCAGTGGAAAACTTGAATCCTAACCGACATTTGGTTAAGTTTAGCTTTAACTCTTGTCGCGTTTGCTAGACCTTAGTGCAGATATTATTGCGAGCCCAAGCTGTTTGGCAAAAACCAATTAGAGAAGCTAACTGAGCATGAGCTCAACCAAGCTTATACCGAAGTTCGATGAGCAGCCGCTCAGGAAAATTGTGGAGGGTAATTTTCATTCGTATCGCTCTACCTTCAATCCATCACAACTTGCATTGGACCTTGTGTTGTTCACCTACTTCTTCAGCATTTTTTTTCACATACGACAAATTCACATAATTGGGAATCAAGTGTTACATGTGCCTTCAGTTAAACTCCAGTGATATTGCTTCAGATTAAACAATTTGCCAGTGTAGTAATTGAGGAAAAGAATGTCTTTTCATTTGTACGTGAAGATGTGTGAAAAATTACGCAATAAATGTGAAAAATTGTAGGAAATCGTGGAAAAAGTGTTTAACCTGTAGTTTATTAGTATTGTATTCGTTGACCTTGACTGCTATGATGAGGATAAATGGGTGATTTATGGAAATTCAATGGTCGCGAAAGGAAGGTGGGTAATTCGTTGTTAGGGGTAAGTGATCATTTATTATTGTCAAAGTCAATGTCAGCTTCCATTTAGGTTGTGCTCAGTGATTTTGAAGTATTTATAGCTAAGGTTGTTAGTTGGGATGATTCATCTCATGTTCATTTAAGAATTTTTGACCCTTCCTAGATAAAGAAAATTTATTATTACTTTTCTTTGTGATCTAAAAAATCATTCTATACGCTTTCGACTAGGTCTTCAGTTTTTGCCTGATTAATGTTTAATTAAACTCATTATTTTCCTTGTAGAAAAACATCGTTTTTCACTACATTCATGTGAATTTTTTTAAAACTTCCTCATGCAATTAAAAGGCACGATCTCTTGTAAGGAGAAGGCTATCCTACTAGTTATAAATTAACGACTTTTGAGTAAAAGGTGCAATTCAAAAGTATTAAGAAGTTACAACGGAAGAAAAGGATGCTTGTGTAAAAATATATGTACAAGAGCCAGAGTCTTAGTTGAACACGATCTAGAAATCAATTTTATCTGTAAAAACTTACTAATTCATAAGACAACTTAAAGACTTTTTCGAAATCCGAGGGGCATTTTAGGGAGCGAATATGCATAACGTCTTCTTCTTGGATTTCATGCGCACAAGAGACTTTAGCTTATAACTGCCATTCATTCCCAGCTACCATCATACGTAGTGATTGATACCAAACGAGAAAAACTTTGAGGTAGACTAACACCTGACACTATTTCTAAGTGGGCAAAGAGACAGACTTCTTTTTGGCGCAATCAATAACGACGTCTAAGAAAGGGCGAAGCATATAAAGAGAATTATTTTAGAGGCTGAGAACTTTCCAATCAAATAAAGCACAGGTAAATTCTTGAAACAATCAATTTTTTGCCTTTATTAGCTCGCAAACTTTCAGTAATTTATGGCTTGCCACCGATTGCGTCTTAAGAGGAGCATCCTGTGGGTCCAATATGGTACCACCTTTTCCAGCACAATCGACCCTGTCGCCGAATGTTGGTTTCATCAATAGTTGATAGTTTGTCAGCAAAGACAAAAGACTTGACTTGTCTCCACAAAAAGAAGTCCAATGGGGTCAAATCACATGATTCGTTCACCAAAGATTCGAGCCAGTAAAGGAAAAGTTTCACGTGCTGTATGGCACGTTGCGCCTCCTGTTGGAACCGTTTGACCCTCAGACAATCGGGATTAATGTTGGGAATCAAAAAAATTACGAATTATTTGTCGGTAGCGTTCGCCATTCATGGTGACGTTAGTTCCGTCTTCAAATTTGAAAAGAAGATGACTAAATATGCCGCCAGCATGCAAACCGCATAATACAATCACTTTTTTGGGATGTAATGGGGCTTCCAAAGTCTGTTGACGACTATCTTCACACTAAAATTGATAATTTTGCTTATTTGCGAACTTATTAAGCCAGGAATGTGCCTCATCGCTGAAAACGATTTGACGGTGAAAATGTGATTCCAACTCACCAAACGTACAGCGCAAATGATGGTCCAATGGCTTTATTGGCTGTACTAGTTGGATCCTATTAAAGCTTTAGTCCAAGTCCAAGATCTGTACTGGACGTAAGAGGCCAAGTTGATGAGAACGGCATCGAATCGATAGATTTGGACCCTCAATCACACTTCCTTCTACAGCAGCTTCATAGTGAAGCGATATCGCATTCAGCTGTCTACGAAAATCCATTGCCATTAGAATATTGATTGGTTAGTAGTTTATTGTCGCAGAAAAAGTTGTAATTTCTTGTTAGCTTCCCAATATATGGGAAGTTCTTGTAATGGCTTCAAAAATTCAAATTGAAATTTTCAACATATCTTTACATTTTGAGGTCTTTAGAGTATATTGAAAGTGTTTGTTTTTTTAGAAAAACGGATATATGTTTGTGTGTGTACGTATACTAGCGGTCAAAATAATAAATACACTATATTAGTAAAGATTTGAACCTCCTATTCTAGCCGACAACATTCGCCTACTAGTGTGCTTTTTGGTTAGCAACTTACTAACACTATGCTTGCACATTGATGGAGGTTCATTTACTTCCAGATTAAAGGCTGGTTCCATAATTTAATGAAGTGGGGAAGTGTGGTTTCGGCGTGACGGAAGGCATCCTCTTCAGGTGCTATCATTTACCTTCCGCCACCAGACAGCACAACCACGATTAGGCTTATTGATTGATAAAGTTCATCATTAATCTGGAAGTAAATGAACCTCCATCAGTGTGCAAGCATAGTGTTAGTAAGTTGCTAACCAAAAAGCACACTAGTAGGCAAAAGTATTCGGCTAGACTAGGAGGTTCAAATCCTTACTAATATATACAATAGCGACGTAGGCACATACGAATTAAAAATTGACAATCATTATACTTCGCGGATACAAATAATTATAAAAATTAGTTGAAATATGATGAGCCTAATCCATCAATAAGCCTAATCGTGGTCGTGCTGTCTGGTGGCGGATGGTAAATGACAACACCTGAAGAGGGTGCCGTTCGTCACGCCGAATCCACACTTCCCCATTTCATTAATAAATACACGCCTGCGTTTTTGTTAAACATCTATTTTTTAGCTTTCAATATCTTGTAAGTTAAGCTAGTCTATTGAAACGATATGTTCAAATGTGTAGAACACATGAGTAGCCAAAAAAGCGTCATACCTGTTAAGGGTTTTTAATATACATATTCCGATTTGGATTCATTACCCTAATTATAGAGTGAACAAAAAATAAATACAGTATGAGAAATTTCATTGAAAAATTTAATTCTTTTTAAAAGAAGTTTTCAGTTTTTTTTAATAACATCAACTTAGTAATTTATTGTGTGATCCTTATTTGTAAAAAATTGTTTGCAACGAGCCGGCATAGAATCCACTAAATGTTCACATCTTTCTTTTGAAATCAGGTGCCACTCTCTTTTTACTGCAGTCCACAATTCGAACTTATTTCTGGGTTTTTGTACATAAACCCTATCCTTGACTTGCTTCCACAAGTTGTCAATAGGATTACAGTCCGGTGACTGCGCTGAATTTTTTGCGCCGCAACCAATTCTTCACTATTTTTCAAAGTGTTTCGGATCATTATCATGTTGGAATGTCCATCGAAGCGGCATTTCTTCGTCTGCAAATGGCAGCATTATGTCCTTTAGTATGTCCAAATAACTTTCTTTGGTCATAATCCCGTCAATCAACTAAATTGGGGCTACAACAAACCACGGAAATGCCGCCATGCTTGACGGTCTTTTTGGTATATTGTGAATCGAATGATTCCTTGGGAGGACGCCTTACATATTCTTTTCCGTCCGATCCGAAGACGTTGAACTTGCATTCGTCATTCCAGAGATATTTCGTCATTTTCTTATGCGTTCTTCTCCAGTCCAATCTAAATGGGCCCTTGCAAAATTTAGTCGGCTACGTATGTTTTTTTTTTACTGAGGAGAGACACTTTTCTTGGCGATTGGGCTGGTAAGTCTGCGACCAATAATCTTATACGCATTGTTCTACGAGTAGCACTTCGCTTGCATGACGTTCTGGACTATTCCCAAAGAGCAGTGAGAAATTTGTGCAATCTCTCGAAAAGAGTAGCCGTCGTCCCTTAGGCGTGGAATTTCGATCCTTTTTCCTGGAGAACAGTGCTTATTTCTGCCCATGTTTGAACTAAAGAATTATTACGAAATCAGATAATTTGACCTTGAAAGAAAATAAATTAAAAAGTGACCCGACAGTACTTATTTAAAAACACTGTATTTATTATTTTGTCCAATGTGAAAATGGTCCTTTGACTATCAAATTCAATTTGACATGTGCAAAAAAAACATATGAACAGACTTGCTACATACAAAACTGTCCTCCCTAACGATTCATTGCAGCTGATTGCGTCACTCGAAAAGCATTGCCAGCTGAAAAAAATAGTTGTTTTACAAGAAACTTTGGGGTGTATATATTATTTTGACCACCAGTGTACGTTCGTACGTTCGTGGGCATATGTTTCTACGAGTATAACTCACGTAAACAAAGCCGCATCGATTTCGTTGAGGTGTTAATCAAAGCGTCTTTGCAAGCCTAAGAGCTGATTAGTTTTTGGGAAACTTCGTTGGCTTTTTTTTTGTTTTGATCCCTTGAAGGTCATTTCTGTCATGCACTGTAGCTTGCGATATAGGACAAATATAGGATTTGGATCGTTAAGGTGCAAATCGACGCGTATTAATATTTGTGTGATTTGTTTAAATTTATAAAAAAAATGTTTGAGCCGTTTTAAATTTAATAGAAAAGTGTAAAAAATTCTTTTCATAAAAAAATTAAATTTTAAAACTGATTTCCCCAACACAGTCATTAGTTTTTATAAAATTTATAAACTCCAATAAGTTTTTGTAAAACACCTGGGAAACTTTTTTTCATGATTACAAAAAAAAATCAAATATTTAAAAGTCATAATGCAAAAAGTGCAAAAAGTATTCGTAAGAATGATATCTGATATCTCATATTCTAAAGACGTTCTTGTTAAGTTAATCAAAGCTTATTAACGTCTTCCTACTTCAAAGTCTGCTCAAGCAGATTTTCAATAGTTTTCACAGTATCGTGTTTTTATTTTAATAAAAAAACAATTTAAATTTTGGAGAAAAAAATTCAATCAAATTTGCATATGTGGTAATCAACGCTTTGAATGGTAAAATGTTTTTTAATCAATACTTACCACGATCATATGCTTTAAAAGGGCTTTTCCAATAGTCCTTTCACTGCAGTAGATTAGATAGATAGATAGAATTTCTCTTTCTTTGCTTTCCATGCAATTTTGGAGTCCGGAGTAAGACATAGATATTTGACTTGATGAGCTGGGTTGAGACTTATATTATCAAGCTTAAGTGGGATAAATTGCGATTGATTTTGTAGCTTCTTGCGAAAAGTACTGGCTCAGTTTTCTGATTTATCTTTAGATCGCAATTTTCGCATCATTTGGAGAGGATAAATTGCGCGTAGTTAAGTCTTTCAGATAGCATGCTGACAAAGTTGCCCAATATTGCTATTCCTACATCGTCGGTAAAGGCTACGACTTCGCAGACAGTCGCTTCCATGGTAAATAGAAAAGAAGGTAGTCTCACTTTTAAATCGTCATCCTATTTCGCTCCCACATTTCACGCACTCTACGTCATGGATTCAATGAAATTAGGGGTGCCAAAGGAGCAAATCGGAGGCGGCGCATATGGCAAGACAAAATATAACGGATTTTCAGGCAACAAAATCGAATGCGGACTGTAGTCAATGGTCAAGTTTAAGGCATAAAAAATATTCTCCAAAGAATATCCAAAAGGTCATTACAACATTATTCTTTAGGTGTAAATTATGTTCTAAAATAAGAATGCTTAACCAATCGTTTCTTGACAATGTAAAGTCACGTAAACGAAAGGTTCAAAAATTCGCTACCTAAGCTGCAAATTACACGTTGTTCTTCAAAATCATTACAGTTGTTTCTTTGTATTTCTCTTCCATCTCCACCATCTATATAATTTAATTATCAATTTTTACACACTCTTATGCAACATATGCACATCCTCTATCTTTTCCTTCCAATACGTGTCACTCCACCCAGCAGGAAAATCACATCTTGTTTGCAGCAAAGAGTTGCTGAAATTCAAACTGGGCAAAATGTCATAACTTTTCACGCACAATACGTCATCACAGCTTCGGAAGAGACGACCTTGTCGTCTATATACCTTGAGTCATTTCTATATTTGACAAGAGCTTGTCAACCATTATAGATCAGTCTGAATTAAGTTGCTGTGTCTGTAGACGACAGGCTCCTACTCTGGGCAATCAGCTCAATCAATCAATCAACCAAAGGGAATCAATATAGCGCTACCATGGGTAAAAGCCATCGTTAAAGTATGTCTATAGTTAGCTTACATCCCACGGCGGTGGAAAGAAGCTAAAATAGTCTAGGCAAACTATTAGCCTCACCTTTTTTCTGCTGAAAACTCTGGAACGGCTTATAGAGATTCATTGAGAGATACTCTAAGAGCTATTGGGAAAAGGTGGGGACTGAAACCCAAAACTGTTTCATGGCTCTATACAGCGTTAGTGGAACCAATCCTTCTGTATGGCGCGGTTATCTGGTGGCCAGCGATGGCAAAAACATCAAACGCGAACCTGGTAAACAGGGTCAGGAGGATTGCAGCTATTGCAATCACCGGGACTATACGTACTCCTTGGACAAAGGTACTGTTTATGCTATTAGATTGGTTCCCACGGAGCTCCTTACGAAACAACAGGCCAAGTGCTCTGCGATTCGATTGAAGGATCTAAATCTCTGTCATGAGGGAAACATTGGCCACCCCACCATATTACGGAGGGATGGACCAACGCCAGAGAAAGTAGACCTCACTCCTTCTGCTGACTTGTATTTCTTATAGCCTAGCGATGTTTCAATGTAGCTGATAATTGAATAAAGAGCTGTTTCAACCGATGTTTCATTCGCATACGCGTCCTTCACTTTGATGAGAAGTTTCAGGACAGCTCTCAGATTAATGTCTATCAGTCTTTCTAGTATTTTAAAAATAAAAGAGGAGCAGTTGATTTATTTATGATCCTCAAGCGACTAGTGGAGGGTCTTACTCGTTTTGGGTATAAAGACCATTTTAGCTTCTTTCAGCACTTTGGAATGGAAGCCATTTGTAGACATACCTGAAAAATGGCATTTAACCATAACAGTATTGTGTTCATTCCTTTCTGAATGTCAACAGATAAGTTTTTGACGGGGCCAGACGATTTGAAAAGTGGAAAGGAGCTGCTCAACATAGGAGCATTTCATTTATGGATGTAGTTGTTAACTGGTAGTTTGAAGGTTTGCCTCGATCGCTCCTAACGAAGTGCGTGTCCGTAAAGGGGCTCAGCGTTTCTGAGCTGAACTTCGTCCACATCCTATTTGTATTCGTAAGGCGACCTAGAAATGATGAAGATCTCGTAGTGACTTTACCCAGACAACTGACATCCTGGAAGTTTACTGCTTCTGTATAGAAACTCCTCTACAAAGTGTGTTCAGTCTTTGTAATTCCTCCCTAAGTTTAAGTTTTTACAAATACCCGTCATTGAATTTCTTGACGTGATTAAAGGAGTCCCTACATTCCGTAGCTTCACAATGTCTCTGTCAAACCACGGAGATCTATACTTTCCTTTAGGTTTAGCTGGGCTGCATGCTGACTTTTCTGCTTCCTTGTAGGCAGATGTAGGACTTCGAACGACTTCTTGCAGACGGCTTATATCTTCTATTTTTGGGAGACCACCTTCAAGGGCATATCTGTACTCGTGTACAGATTGATATTTGACCCAACTCATCCTCTTTTCGCTAGTCAAGGTTGAGTTAGTCGAAGGGTCAGATTTGAGGCATATGTCAATTTTTTAGAAGTTCAAGAATATTTGCAGTTCTTGTTGGCATTGCATTAATCCTTTTGAATTCCATTCTAGAACTCTGATGTTTTCATTCATTTTAATTTCTTGTTGAAAGAGCTGACCTCGTGTCCTTTTCTGTTTTTTCACGTCTTTGGATCATTAATTCAATAGGTTTATGTTGTTTTTGTTTCTGATTTTGCACTTGGTTTGATTTTGATTGCAATCTTTGATTAGTTAGGTTCGTACTACTTTTCTTCTGCACCTTATTCTTTGTTATCTTAGCATATGAGGGCATTTTATGTGCTGGTCCGTGTATTATTTCATGTAGTTTTTTTTGGTTGATCCCTTGGTATTTCCTTACTGGTTGTTTTAATGCAAATTTTCTGCAGTTCTTTGGCAACACTTAGCCTCTTTAGCTCAAAGAAAAAGGGTCTCCGCAGATCACACATTTTGCTGGGCATTCTGTGGGCTTTACATATTTACGCGTGGGTCTTTATTGCAGCAGCTCTGTATGTGTCAATATATCTGGTATTTTGCTCACTGTGAAAGAAGTCTGGATTTTTTTTCAGAGCCAAAATCAGTACCTTTAAGGGCAGTATTTATTTCATTGCGTATATTTGCTAAGCATTAGATGCAGCATTTAAGGTGTTCGACTTCAATATAATTCAAAATTGCGTTCTTTTACGGAACCGTTAACCAAAATGTTTACTGTCTGGTTATTAAAAATTAAAATAATTTAATTTGTCGAATGTCAAAATTTCGATAGAGCAGTCCTAGTTGGATAATACAAAATTTAAAATTCTTCGGTCCAAACCTTCCTCTAATATTTAAGAGGCAAAGTTTTTTCCTTGAAATAAACATTTATTACGTTGAGGGCATGAAACACATTACATCATTGAGTTTACTTCTTTGCCTAGTTTGCCTTGCTCCCCACATTCATATCGCTTTGCATCCATCCCTTATGCCGTTCAGAAAAAAATAATGGTCGTTGAATTGGAAGTCAAAAAAGTTTTATGATTCCTTGCAAGAATTTCTCTCGTCAAAAGGGAGAACTTTGCTCGTGTGTATTCAAACCCATTTTACTTATTTCGTTTCATGTCGACATTCGCCGTAGAAATTACATTATGGCATGCTCTAAGCTAAATCTAACACGCTACTCTGCCAAGCAGTAAAAGGATGTGCTGTCCCTTTCGAAGTTGTCATCATAACAATTTACAGGATCTTGAAATGTCATAACCAGTATGAAAGGGATCAAAATGCTTATTCCGAATCGTTGGAATGATAATGATGTGCCTTGCCTTAGTATTTCATATTTGGAACAAGAAAAATGATGTAGTTTGTGCTTCACAATAGCATGAAAGCCTTCCTGAAGGAATAGATAAAATGAGCAAAGGATAAATGTGCCATTGTCATCACTGGTGGCAATCAGTTACCATATCTGGAAGAAAAGCATTTATGATTGTCTGCCTTTTAAGTTAGCTTAATGTCCTGTCTGTCACTAGTGTTCTAGTTGTTAACATTTTTTCTTGATGGCAAGCCAACAGCTCAATTTGAGCTGCTCGTCGTTGATGGTTTCTGGGGTTTTGATGGTTGGTTTCATTACAGTTTGGGGTGGAAATCATGTTTAAGGAAATATTTCATTTGTTCCAAGAATCGATGCAAACCTCATACAACATTTTTTGGAATGTGTTAAATGCCTGCTAAATAGTGCGA
The DNA here is from genome assembly GCA_963942545.1 of Oxycera nigricornis. Lineage (NCBI taxonomy): Eukaryota > Metazoa > Arthropoda > Insecta > Diptera > Stratiomyidae > Oxycera > Oxycera nigricornis. The sequence goes on from OZ012662.1 coordinate 86,001,920, forward strand.
ACTAGAGAATCAGGAAATATATTTCTATGTAACAGATGCAATCAGTATGGCGTGTTACCAAACGTTGAATAGTTGATATTGTGTTATAATTGTCCGTGTTTCAATGGTTGCCGTTTTCATCCCATTTCAGTGTTATTTCTTGCTGTATATTGTGTTGATTCTTGTATCGGCCGCAATTAAATATTATCTTTCTTGGAATTGCAGCGGGCGAATTGCTGTTAATATCATGGGCGGTGTTCCTATAGCGAGCGCCACCTAATAAATGATAGTAATTTGAAGCATGCCATTCCTTTCCCATGCATGAGCATATAATCCCTCGACATTTCGGCAGGGGGAGGGGGCAATTTGTTAGCTGTCCGTAACGTAATTTTGCACTTTTTTCTGGTACAGCAGCGCTACGCCTGTAGCAATCTATGCCTTAACAGAGTGAATTTCGAAATGTCCCCTTTATGTTGTTCGCCTGCAAGGATGCGGGCAAATCGACAGACAAATGAGACATCGAGCAACAGAATACGATGACAAATCAATTGAAAGCGAATTACTTGCAAATTGATTTCAATTACTCAATCTGAAGTGAAACTAATGGCTGCAAGGAGACCAAAGTGAAAGACCAAAATGGACAATAGCCTGGCCGAACAGGAAGGACTAAAATTCTCGAGATTCTAATCAATAAAATGAATTTGTTGCACATTACGATGCTCATTTTCATTAACAGAAAAAGAGACGTCGTCTGGTGTGCTGTTCTTTGTTCGAAAGAGTTTGGTGATAATGAACATGTCAGAGGGGTGAGCTTACTTTCAGATTGAAAAGGGAGCCGAGCTGTTGTTAGTGAATACTAGACTTTGATGTTGTTGCGAATGGCTTTGATCCTTTCTTTGTTGTATATCAGACTTTCAAATCAGTTGTGCTGCTATTCATGTAGAGCTTTATTGTTTGGATGCCTGCTTTAGAAAATGTCGGCATTAATGAATATTCATTGTCTCTAAATTTGTAGTAAATATGGCTTTAAGTATGGGCAGAAAAATTCTTTGACGAGGACTAAAATGAATAGGAAAAATGTTTACTGACATATGAAAGGCGTTCGTCTATTTTAAAAACCGGTTGTTTTTTAAATGAAAAAAAAATCTTTTAAGTTTTCATCTATTCCGCGAATGAAGATTGGCATGGTGCGTGATTTCACATACCAAGGGAAGCTGAAATTTGAAAAAGGTAAGGCATAATTTGCAATAGAGGAAAACTAGTTTTGCCATAAATTTTTCGTATTGGAAAAACGACATATTCTAAAATCAAATTTATGAAAAACTAAAAAAAATGGTATCTCCTAGGTGTCAATGCCTTTACGAGCGAGGATACCTTTATCGAAAAGTTTGAAAGCAATTAGCGGTTCCTGATATGTAATCAATTAATTTGTTAGATTCGTTTCTTTCTTCACATTAAGGGAGGAAATACATGTATTTTTTTTTTAAAAAAATGCTAATTTCAGATTGATTTAAAAAATATATGTTGTTTATTCAGAAAATTTTAAACATGAAATCCTTAAAGGGCATGTCTCAAAGTACTTGAAAATATTTTCCTTATAATTTTTCAACGCAAGATGGCGGCGATGCAAGCGAATGAAAAAAATACCTCAAAAAATGCCTCGTACAACGTAACGCCATTTCCGAAGATCCTGCAACATTCAGACGAAGAGAAATATGTAAATGAGATGTATAGTTCATAGGTTGACCATTGAAATTTATAAAAAAAAAATCAAACTTTTACATTAATTTTAGATTAAACAAAAAATCGATTATTTTTCCAAAAAATCGCGTTTTAAACAATAATAACCAAATGATTTTTGGAAAATTTCAAATATATAAATATTTTTTTGTAGATGTGGTATAAATTTGAGTTGGATCGGTTCAATAGTTTTTGAGATATTTTGCACCGAAGTTGAAAAAGTACTACTTTGAGAAAAACGCGTTTAAAGTTTGCAGTAGATAAAAAACATTGATTATTAGATTTTATTATAACTTACGCGTTAGTCAGCGATTCCAGGTCCTATTTCGTTAAAACTTCAAATTTATCAGAGTATGGTAGGGATACACAATTAAGAACCGCCCATAGCGCCAGAGAGAAAGTAGGCAGAGACGCGCGGAAGGTGTGCTCGACTTACTGGGGAACGCCACGCTGCCTATAACGGACTATAACTCGAGAACTAATACGAATATCGCTTCAAAACCTTTTTTGGCGTATTCTTAGAGTATTTGGAACATTTTAGTGTACTAGAAAAAAATCGATTTTTTTGAGCAGTTATACGTATTTCCCCCCTTAAGCATAAGCGATAAAGTTGTTAACACTATTTAGTGTCTCTTATTTTCAATATGTGTATAGCAGTGCTAGACAGTATTCTTTAGTCAAAAGTTTGCCGACAGTGTAGACTGCAATTTTATATGGCTTAAATTGGATTATAAAGCTGCACCAACAGACAACTTTTAAGAAATTTGCTTTCTGCAAAGAATGATGCAATAGTTTTTTATAAGTAAATATTTACAAAATTGACATTACTGTCGCAGAAAAAGTTTGTGTACAAAAGACGAAAAAAGAATCCCAAAACTATTTCCGAGTAAAGCGGCAGTAAAACTAGTGCATTCGTATGGTTTGGAGTATTTGCATGACATTTTTGTTACAAGAAACAAAATAAAATTCCAAATGAATAAAAAAAGAAAACCAATAACTACCAGTTAAAGAGGTATAACAGTGAAACTATGGAAATAAGGAGAAAAGTTTCACGAAATTGGTGAAACGGTCGATAGGATACACTCTTCAATTCAAAGAGTTATTGAAATCTAAAAATTGCCCCTATTTAGCAGTTTAAAAATCGGTTATTTTTAATAATTTTTTCGATAGGTTCAAATTATAAATATTGATAATAAATTCACTCTCGTAATACACAAAAAAATATTTATAAATTTATGTGAGTTTTTATCGATGAAAATGCTAGTTGAAAAAATGTCAAAAAAACGAGAGGGGTGTGCGCTGTTGATGAAATTCGAGATGGTTGGTCTGGAACAAAAAAATCAAATAGTTTTAGGTTCGGCATGTTATCGCAAATAGGGCGATTTTCGATTTTTGCAAAATTGACTAAATTGTGGACATTTTTCGAAAAATTATCAAAAACATGCCTTTTTTCACCGTTTTTGGCCAAAAAATCAAATCAAATCAAAATTTTGGAAAACCTTCCATTCGCGCTATAGCTTTAGTGTAGTCTGGTAAAAATTGGGGGAATTGGTTTAGTGGTTCCCGAGATTCCAGCAACGTGGCGTTGAAAAACGTTGTTTCAAAAAAAACGCGGTTAAAGTTTATTTTAATGAACAATCGCGCCCGGGTAAAAAAATTTAACTTGACCAAAAATCCAGTCAGACTGCTTCGATCTTTATAAAATTTTAATATGATATTTCTGTATATATATACTTTCCAAAAATGCCATTTTAATTTTTTTTTGTAAAGATTTTAAACCCCTTAAAGCCTCGTTTGGGACGCTCCTTTTAATTGACTGATCCAGAAACTCGCTATATGTTTAAAGGACTGAAGGAAAATCCAAAATTCATGGTTGCCCAAACTGGAAAAGTGGTCAATACAAGATTTAATGAATCAATTTGCCATAGAAGCTGGTAGCAGAGTTTCACGGAAGAAGCCATCCATATCATTGACCAACAAGAGAAAACGATTTGCATTTGCTCACGAGCACATTAATAAGCCACTGAAACTCCGGAGACAGGTCATTTTTTCTGAAGAAAGCAAATTTTGTATACATATTTAAGAAAAAAGAGCGTAAGTTGATTTGGAGGACACCGGGTACCACACTCAATAAAGAAAATCTCGCGACAACAGTAACAGTGTAGTAAAGGTCTGGGGGGGGGGTATATGACTTGTATTGGTGTAGGTAATATCTTATTGAATCAACAATAAGATATACTAAAGGTCAATTTAAATCAGATTGCAACAAAACTGGAGTTGAAGAACAGCTTTTTGTTTGAAGAGGACAATGACCCCAATATCACTGCTTTGACTAATTTGCCAATAAAATTACACACGCTACCTCAATAACCAGCTCTGAATCCCATTGGGCATTTTTGACATTTCTTGGGGCGCCAGATCCATCAACACGGCTTTTTTTGAAAGAGGTGCTGAAAAATGTAATACTTGTGGAGTGGGGTAAAGTTACATCGGAGGAGACATCCAACCTTGTTAATCGCATGCCAAAACGTGTAAGAGTGGCACGGCCTCGTAAAGGATATCCAACTGGTTACAAAGAAATACCAATTTTATCTTCAATGGATTTTTGTTATATTTTTATTTGTTTGTTTGCAATCAATTAGGTAATTTACGCCTATATTTTATTTTGTTGTTATTATCTCAAATTTATTTTAAAATGTGTCAAATATTTATATAAACGAAGACTGAATTGCAATATGTAAATAAGGTAAAAAAATTGTTTTTCTATTTTTTTAATTTTTTTTTCATAAACTCAAAATGAACGCGACTTGTACGCCAGCTTTCTGGATAGGCTATGCATCTTTTATGCGTTTTATTATTTACTGCCGCAAACATTTTAACCAATGATTTCAAAGTTAGCAATTTAAAAGCTATATTTTTTGAGTATAAAAGATAATCATTGGCATTACTTGAAAAAATAATCATTCGCACCCATGGTTTCATGAAATTTGGAATAGTTTTGGTTTTAGATTTTCTTATTTTAGCCATTTGTCATTATCCATGAATAATGTCTTGAAATAAGTTTTAATTTCAGTTTTTGAACAGGTTAGTCTGTCCACCAAAATTTTGCATTCGATAATAATTTATTACCAAAAAAGAGTTTTGAAATCAAAACCTTTGAAATCAAAACCTTTGAAAGTGAAATAGTTACAGAAATATGTTTTTCGGAAAAATCAGTCGTTAAAAAGATTTAATGATTACTTATTGTTTGGTTTATGTTTGTATTTAGTAGATACGAAAATAGGATGTAGTTGCAGTCCTCTTTTTCCAGAGAAAGTTCACTTAGTCCTCATGAGGCCCATTGTGGTATCACAAAGAGACAAGGACGGCCTTAGAAACTTGGCTATGAGATGCTGAGAACCATTATGTTTTATGTTAGTCATAACCTTGATGCTATCTTAGAAAAGATTGCACAGAATTTACAACATGCATTCACACAGAAGATGCAACAGCTTTCTCCCCTTCTTCCAGCCTTCAACTAAGGCAGAAGTCGTTTAAGGGAACACCAAGTGATTCTGCGTTTCTGTCTTTTAGACAATCTTCCATCATATAGCTAAAGAAAAAGAATTTTTCCGATTCTCGAGTGAGTCTTTTGCCTCGTGTATTGAATTGACCTCTTCTTGAAACATACTGCAGTAAACAGGAAGTCAGAACGACAGTTTTAAGTCTCGCTGTTCAGAAAGTACACCGTAGCCAACCCAATTTTTTGACGAAATTGCCACTTGATCTCCGCCTAGAAGACGCTTAGTGAACACGAATTTGGAAGGATTGTGTTTGGGTTAGCTGTTCCAAGAAAACACCACAGTTAACCTTTTTCTTCATTTTCCGTATAGGTATCGACCGATTTCTGTACCTCACACCTTTCTTTGGCTCAGCTGTCCCTGCTCAGGATGACTGACTTCAAACTGTGATGGAAGCAAGGAATCAGAAGAGCAAAGTCTTTTTCCTTTGCCGTAGTATGATAAAGTTACCTATATTACCCTCATGTCATAGTTGTAGACCTTTACATCGATTCCGAAATCAATTGGCCTGCTGTTTCGCAAAGAGTTCAGACGGGAGCCAGTTTAGTAACTTAAAAAGTGCCTTTATCGGATTAATTTGAAAGAACCTAGTGACCACAATGGCTGCGATTTTTCTGACCATGTTTTTCTGGTTTTGGTTTGAAAGCTTTACAAAAGCTGGTCACAAAATAACTGCACAATACAGTAGGATAAATTTCTACATCTCTTCATTTTCCATGTTCGCTTTCTACGCAAGATTAGTTCAAAGTATATTGTTAACTTGATGGATCATATTTAAACTTACATTATCAAGTTTAGACAGGATAAATTATAGAACTTTGCATCTTCTTGTAAGAAGGACAGGTTCCGTTTTCTGCGGATTTATTTCCAACTCACAGTCATCGCTCCATCTGGAGAAAATTTCTAGAGCGCAGTTTAATCTCTCTGATAATGTATTAAAAAATTTGCTCAATATGGCTGCATTGTTTCCATATACTACGACTTTGCAGTCAGCTGCTTCTACACGGTAAAAAAATCAGGTTAAATTGAATACAATTTTAGTGAACAAATAAGTCCATCAAATATTCGTTTAAATTTCATAACCAAATCTGGTAAAGATTTTCATACTCTTTTGGTATATATTTTCAAATCGAGATCATATAAAATCCCATAAAAAACATTTCGGTATGCTAATTTTCCGATATTCCTGAAAATCTTTTTCCCCAGACTCGTTTTGTGTTGATCGCCAAAACTCACGTTAAGTATTCTCCAATGTTGATTTTATTTGTCGTGATAGAGACTCGAACCACCGAATGGGAAGCCACATTCGTTATATAACCATGGGAGTACCATGAAATGAATCTAAATCACACAAATGAAAACTGAAACTGTAGAGTTTATTCACGGTTCGAATGGAAGCTACCTTTTGGTTTTTCATGTTTGCATACTATTTGAGCATAAATCTTGGTCTCCATATTGATGCAGTACTTTCTGATGTTTATCTTCAAATATGCTCAATTAGCATCTTTTTATTTCAAGTTATTAATTCTATGATAAAAGTTGTATCCAAGAAAATTAATCCTAAAGTTTTGAACAGTGTTTGCTTGACAAGAGGTTGCCCACCAGAATTTGCATCATTTTTTTCGTATGCCTCTGCAAGTCCTCCTTTCTCTTACATGGTGTTATTTCCATTTCAAGATATTTTAAAATTAACCCACATAAACGATAAAACTACGAAAAAGAAAAAGTTATCAGATGCTAGACTCTTCTTCATTAAGTAAATGTACCTTTAAGTTTTTTTTGGATTGAAAATGTTATGCAATAAGTTATTTATGATCCTCACGAGCAGCCTCCTGAGCGGTCAAACAAATCTCCTCTCACTTTGACTTTTTGTTAGTTAACAATTTTACTATTACATATTTTGCACTGTGAACGTCTCGTTTCCTGAATTAGGTTGGTGTGAAAGCTGGCATCCTCTTCAGATATTGTCACGGCCTTTTTGAACTATAGATAGAATAAGAACCTAATAGCCTCAGCTTCAAACATTTTTACGTCTGCGAAACATAAATCTAACTGGGCGTGTTTGCACAATCACAAAACTTTACAGAGCCAGCACCGAAAAAAATACGACACACAACCGCACAATTGCAAAAAGGAAAAAAAAAGCGCAACCTAACTTCAATCGATTGTACAAATTTATATCTATTATTACACAAAAACTTGGCTTGCCCAAAATGTCAATAATGCTTTCCAGGTTTACGATCAAATTGCACGGTTTGAGTCCCTACTGTAATGTGGTAAGCGGTTTTCACAATGACCTTAATTTTAACGCTCTTTTGTAAAAACTCTAAAAACTTCGTGAATCTTCAACGAATTGAATTGGATTTTTTTTGCTACGATAATGGTAACTGGTCGAATCCAAAAACAATTCAACGCATGCATCGATTGGGGAACAGCTGCATCGACATATGCTAAATACTTAGGATCAGCAGGAACACCGTGAAAAAATGGTGCCATGTCGAACAAGGAAACGTAGAGGATATGCAAAGAAGTGTCCGACCGTCGGTACTTTCATTAGAAGCAAAAAAAAAATTCGAACATTGGTTGAAAATAAACTATGAGTGGAGACGCGAACAGTGACGTAACGGCTTAACAGCTTTCCGGCGGCCATTAAAAATGTGTCGAGGCGAACCGTCCGACGATACATTCGGTCTACCAACTGGGGCCAGTAAGCCTATAGACAACGCCAAAAACTTCTCCTTTCCAAGAAGAACATTCGAAACCAGCTGAATTTCTGCCAAAATCTCAAAAACCCCGCGTTTGCTGATGACAATGCCTATGGTGAAAAGCTGCGTGCAAATATCCTTTTTATGGATGAGTCGTGGATCCAACTGCATCTAATACCCAATCAACAGAATAAGACAGTGAGAACCAGCCATCCCGCAAATTTTCCCGTAATACAGAATCCGAAATTCAACGTAAAAATCATGGTAGCTGGCGGAGTAAGCAGTCGCGGTAAAAGCCAACTTCACTTTGTTCAGCAAGCAGTGTCTATTAATGGAGAATATTACAGGGAAAATATTCTCCCTTTTTTTGTGCAATGCCTTACTATTCGCCAACAATTCAGGACCAGAAAAGAAGTGATGTTGATGCAAGATGGCGTCAAGAAGCATACTGCTTTGAAAACTTATGAGGCGATTTATTACTATTTTTCTAATGTGTGGGTTGATTGGCCTGGTAATTCTCCTGATTTAAATCCCACCGAAAATGTGTGGTTCAAACTAAAGAAGGTCACTACTGGTAAATGGCTTAGGTTCTGCAAGTTGATTCGTTGGTTTTCACAATTGTGTGATGAATTGTGACCGTACCGATTGTTTTTCTTTTCGTTATCATATTGGATAGCTCAAATACAAGAAGAAACTTGTAATATTTCTCTCATTCAATATCTAGCCTACGGTTTTCAAAAATTTGCAGTCCCTCTGCTGCATTCCGCTTGTTGACAGCTACCAGCAAGTACCGTTACTAGAAACTGCTAGCAGTTGTTCCAATATTACGAAAGTGATGTCACACCTTAGGGGTTGCATTTATTATCTTGATTGATTCATTAAGTTGGACGATGTCAAATATATATTTACCATACATTTACCATTCTATCTGCATTATATTTTTAGAATATATAATCTAATCCCATATTCAATATTTTTCAGACGTCCTAAACCGCCAGCACTCAATGAATCTCGTCCGCAACCGATTCGAGGACAAAGCGCTTATATGACAGTAAGTACAATACATATATTCTCTAACATTTTACATGATTTCCTCAACAATATTGCTTCGCGTTGTAAATTTTCCAAATTTAATGAAATCGATGTTGCATTCAAAGCACGTTTACTCATTAAAATTTGTGCAAGCAGAAATGAACGAAATCAACAGACGATTCCGTGCCGGAACCTAAATATAAATCAAATGTTGACATCAACAAAACATCTAACCGAGCAAACAAGAAGGGATGATGAAGTTATCCTTCAATGACTTTATCTTATTGGATGAGTTGTGTCGAGCAAATGCTAACTTGCTTGAAAGTTTGCTAGACATTATGGCGATAATTGTCAAGATAATCAGTGTCGATGTTTTCGGTTGGAATTTATTCATAGATATGTATGTCAGGCAGGATCATCAATTCAATTTTGGAATTGATGTATCTTATTGTAATCAGTATCTGTCTCGTATTCATAATTTATTCGATTGCATTGTAATGCTAATCATCGATCGAGACTTACTCTCGTCAATTCTAAATCTATTTATAAAAAGTTCGAATTAAACAGCATTTGAGCATTTTGATCCCGCTCATATCGGAATCGCCATTAAGGAGTCGTCAGCTCCGGAATCTTTCGCTGATGATGAGTGCACGATTACCATTAACTTTCAGCTGCACCCTTCGTTTAAGATTATTCTGAACTTGTATCTTGACTAAAAGCATTTTCTTTATGCTAAAAGATAAACAGCTTGCTGGGAAGGGATGAACAGTTTTTAGAGACTAAAAACCAGCTGCTGATACTTCTGCTGCTTTTCCCAGAAAGCCAAATTGTCTTTTTCTAGTATACAAACGAATATCATTGTGCTTGAATCGACAATGGATAAACGGTAGTGGATGGATGTAATGAAATAAGCTAGGAGATGCAATTTTTTGTGATAATGGCTAATTCAAGAGGCATTTGTAGGATGTACAGGGAAACGATGATGATGATTATGTTGATGATGATTGTTTTGCAAGGGTTTCAAGTGAATTAGGGGGATGGTAAAGTATTTGTTTTCCTCGCTTTTAGCCGGGGTCAGATTGAGTTGAACATCTAGCTAAAATTTAAGTGGTTAGGAACAGGTGTTCCTCACAATATTGAAAAGGTGTACTTCATTTTATGTCGCTCTCAAATTTTATTGTAAATGGTGTGAAGAAAAACGTGAAGTTTCGGTGAACAATATTGTAAATTTATTTGGACTACAGAAAGTTCAAGTTAGATTCTTCATTTATGACGAAATTATCATATATTCTTTAACACTATTGATAAAGTCAACAAACCTGTAATCTATACAGTAGCTTCGTAGTAAGAATTTCGCTAATGAAATCATAGCGTGCTTAGTTGAAAATCGTTAGTTGTTTCAAGTGTCCATATCTGAAGTTTCCATTATCGATTTTTAAGAATTATCTCAATTCATGATATTCTGAAGGCAATGCTAGTTAAAAAATGTAGAGGGTGAGTTCCAGCTTGAGATTAATTGCAATATTATGAATCCGTAGCTGTTGAAGACTTTCACGAAACTTTTAGTAATGAGCTCAAATAAAGTTAATTGGTAGAAATAGACCAGGGCGGATCTGTAGAAAAACGACTACAATTGGCCGTTGAGAGGGGGCACGCTGATTTTTGTAGGAAAAGTTGTGTAATAAATCGTATAACAATAATTGATCCATGTTCACTCTCAAGAAAGTCGGGAACATAAAAGAATCGAAATGTTTAATTTTTATAATTTCAAAAAACTCCTGAGACCGCCTTAATGATCCGATTTTAGTTTTGTAAAATGCATTCAATACGTGCAGTGCTCTCCTATATTAGAAAAAAAAATTTCTATGGGCTTTAGTTTCTGACTTGCAAGATTTCAACAAAATTTGAATTTTTTTCAATAGATTTTGATTAGTTCTTCGCCTTCTAGTGTGCTTTTTGGTTAGCAAGTCACTAACCCTATTATTGCACATTAATAGAGGTTCTTAAGTTCCAGATTTTATGCTGGTTCATCATTAATTTAATCGGAAGCGTGCTTTCGGGGTGTCGGATGGCATCCTCTTCAGGTGCTGTCATTTACCATCCGCCACCAGACAGCACGACCGTGGTTAGGCCGGTACCATCATAATAAAATTGGAAGTGTGGTTTCGAGGTGACGGCCGGTACCATCATAATTAAATGGGAAGTGTGGTTTCGGGGTGATGGACGGCATCCTCTTCAGGTGCTGTCATCAACCCAAAATAAACGATTATATAGAATTGCTACGTATGCATAATATAAGCTAACGAAATATTGACAGTCGTTATACTACGCGGATACAAATAATTTATAAAACAGTTAAAGTATAATGAGCTTAATCCATCAATAAGCCTAAGCGTGGTCGTGCTGTCTGGTGGAAATGTTATTTTATTCATTGGCAGTATACATTTTTTTATCTGTCGTATTCTTACAATTTAATAGAGGCACCAAAGTCTAGACCATTTTTCCCATGGCGGACAGAAAACTTCCGGATTGGCATATCTGAAACAAGAAACTTCAATGGGTTTTTAAAGAGGAAGGTTTCTCACACAGGCATCCACTACTGATAATAAAAATTTCGTTAAAAATGTAGCGGCTGTTTTAGATTTTTTTTCAATATTTCCTGTTTTTTCGTCATCTTCCGTATACCAAATGGAAGTAAAACTCCGCCGCCCCCATTTTTGAAACAATTGTAATTGATGGATTCCTGTGTAGGACAGTCTAAAGAACAAATACTCAAAATTCCATGAAAATCGGTGTCCACCATGTGGTTGTTTGGTTATAGTGGCAGCCTCTTTTATCCAAAGATGGCTCACTTAGGCCACTATAGGCCCATTGTGATACCACAAAAGATTGAGACGGCGCTAGAACTTACAGGATGGCTACAACCATTTAGATTCTCGTATGAAGTTGGCTATGCAGCTAATTTTTAAATCAGCTACTTTCATGAGGAGAAAAGGCGAGCCTAAGGTTTGGATGCGTTTCCTGGATGTGCTGGGCATTCACACAGAAAGTGTTGGATTGTCTCTTCCTCGTTTTCCGATCTGCAACTTCGACAGAAATCGTTGAAAGGAACACCCAATCTTCTGCGTGTCTGCCAATCAGACAGTGCCCCGTCAGTACGGATACGATGGAGCTCAAGGTTTCGCGGCTCGTGTTAAGAAGCCGCTTGGTGCGTTTGGAGCACAGTGCGTGCCAAGTTTGCCTGGTTGTTCCAGGTTTCTTCAAGTAGCCAGGCCCTATTTGCAGCCTTCATGTAGTATTGGTTGAATCCTAGCTTTATGGAAGCTAGATGTTGGCCGACTTGGGGTGTAAGTGTATACTCTTGGAGCTCAGTGCCAGCTCGTGCTAGGGCATCTGCTTCGCAATTTCCCGGGGTATCACTATGCCCCGGTACCCAGCAAAGAATCACTTCACAATGAAGCGATATCATGTTTAGTTGTTAGTGGCATTCCATTGCAATCTTGGATGAGGTATGCACGCTGGATAGTGATTGGATAGAAGCTTGACTGACAGAGAAAATGTTTAAATTCTTATGGAAATTTTCTGGTTTTTCAGCCAATCTACTGCCTTGTAAATCGCAATGATCTCTGTCTGAAAAACACTGCAGTGGTCTGGTAACCGAAAGGATAGTTTTAGACTTAGCGGTTCTGAGAAAACGCCACAGCCATCTTTTCCATTCATTTTTGATCTTTCCTGATTCCTGTATCTCACTTGTTTCTATTGTCCAGTCATCCCTACTCGGGATGATTGACTTGAAACCATGGTGAAAACAGGGAATCAGAGAGGAGCGAGGTCTACTTTCCCTGCCGTTTGTTCATCCCTCCGTAGTATTGTAGAATGGCCATTGTTCCCTTCATGTCAGAGAGGTAGAGCTTTCAACCGAACCGCAGAGTACTTGGCCTGCTGTCTCGTGTGTAGCTCAGTCGGGAGCCAATTTAATAGCAGGAACAATACCTTTGCTGGGGTGGTGCGTAGAGCCCCGGGAATTGCAATAGCTGCATTCCTTTTGACCTTGTTTAGCAGGTTTACATTTGATGACTTTGCAATAGCTGGCCACCAAAAAATTGCGCCATACAGAAGGATTGGTCCCATCATCGTCGTATAGAGCCATGATACAATTTTGGGTTTCAATCCCCACCTTTTTTCAATGGCTCTTTTGCATCAGTAGATTGCGCATACCGCTTGACGCGCTCTTTTTTCTATGTTTGCTTTCTACGCTAGCTTGGAGTCCAGTATTAGACCCAAATATTTAGCCTGATGAGACGGTATGAGGCTTATCTCATCGAGTTTGGGTGGGAGAAATCGTGGAATTTTTTGCCTTCTTGTGAAGAGCACAAATTCCGTTTTCTGTGAATTAATCTTTAGACCGCAGTCTTTGTTCCATTTGGTAAGAATACCTAGGGCAAAGTTTAGTCTTTCAGATACGATGTTAATGAATTTGCCCGATATTGCTATTGTAACATCATCGGCATAGGCTACAACTTTGCAGCCAGTCGCTTCTATTTTTGACAGGAGTTTGTCCACCCCTAAGTTCCATAGAAGGGGTGAAAGCACCTCCCCCCTTGTGGGGTGCCTCTGCAAGTCCTTCTTCTAAAGGTGCTGTTTCCTAGTGTCGAGTGTATATTCCTGCTGCTTAGCAGTTGTTCGATGAACCTATCAAGTGCTTTCCCAATAGCCTTATGGCTGACATTATTGAAAGCACCTTTGATGTCTAGAAAAGCCGCTTGCGTATTTTTTTTTGACTTTGAGCAATTTTTCGATGTAGCTGGTGAGCGATTGAAGAACTGTTTCAACCGATCTCCCTTTTGTGTACGCATGCTGCGCATTGGCGAGTGGTTTCAGAACCTCTCCACTGATATGACAACGGTGTCCTGGTCACTGAAATCATGCAAGGTTAAAAATTTCTTGATAATGCAAGCTCTCGTTTTACCTGTTGTATTGAGAGATACTGTCTTGTATCGCTTCATGTTGAGCCCGCGAACCCGGTTTTCTACAAACCAAGGTTCCTGGGCCAGTATTAGCTTCTCTCTTTTTTGGGACAGGTGGGGGAGCAGTGCGGCAAATGCCGCCTCAGAGTGATGGAGGTTTATTTTATTCCTCGTCAGATGAAGACATCTCATCCTTCTCAACCAAGTCAAGGAATCGGAGAAAGTCCCCAGCCAACTTCGCAATGGAGGTGGTGCTTCTTCCGTCATCGGAAAGAGGACCTGATTCGGAGAGGTCCGCGGTCGCGGAGTCACCTCACTCCCACTCTCTTTGCTCGGTTGCCGTACTGCTTTCGCAGTACGGTCCTTGCGGTATACTCGCAGGGTGATAGCCGAGAAACCGTAGCTTATCACCCCACCCTTAGACTCCAAAGGAGCTAGTAATTCCTCATTGAGGATTATAAGAGCCTCTCGCTATCCGTTGCTAGGCTCGCTTACCTTAACTACCTTCCAATTGTCCACCGGAAGGTCAGCATTGCGCAGCTTAATCAGCTTAACAATTTCCTCCGGTGTGGATAGCTCCGCTGGTATCCATGCCCTGGACCTAGGCCGATTCGGGATGTCTTCCCTGGAGACAGCTTCAAGCTTTGCTCCGGGCCAGACTTCTCCCAATCTGTCGGTAGACTTGTTGGTAGCCTTACTTTTACAGATCCGCTGAACGTTGATCCGTGCAGACTATCAGCTTGACATGACCCTGGTACCAACCAACGTCGCGACAACTTGGCGAACGGCCTGGATTTGCCTCTAGTATGAGTTTGTACACCCGAAGAAGAGCGATTTCTACCATCTTCCAGTATGACGGTGAGATGGTTCCATCGCTGCTACTCCTGTCAATGACAGCCCATACCAGGCTGTCCTTGGGCGCCTCGCTGAAACTCTTGCCTTTAACAGGGTTGAACGTGACCAATCTTGGTCCGCCATATGCAAAAATTGCATTTTGAAAAAAAAAAACGCGTTTGAAGTTTTTTCCACTATTTTCACTGAATATTTTACGAAAAATTGTGTGGCATTTTGTCGACACACAAATATACTTAGGGGCCATCCATATATTACGTAACACTCCAAGTTACATACATAGGAGAGGGGATGCACAAAAGGACGATATTCGGCCGGCAGCTGCGAGAACACTGGAAAAGCCAAATTGGCACGCTTGCTTCTAAAAGTCACAGAGTACACAATTTTTTGACTTTCACTAAAATATTTTAAGAGTTCATCTTTGGAGGTATAAGGAATGCAACAAAAAACAAAATCGATTTTTTTGAAATTTCTAATCCGACGTAGTAACTATTTGGGAGCATTTAATATGATTACGCAAGCGTTTGTTTTGCTTGCGTTTTTTGAATTTAGTAAAAAAAAAACATAAATGCTCAAGGAGATCGAATTCTTCAAAGATTAAAAATAGAAACAATATTGATATTAAAGCATATACTCACTCCACTTACTGTTATGTCTTATTTTAAATATTTTTATTTGAATTATTATTATTTTTATTATTGTTTGAAATATATAGTTTATTTATTTATTAGGAATTTATCTTACAGACTAACATAATTCAATTACAAGACAATAAAACTGTACAACTGTATTACAGAGAGGTTCTTCGTTTAAACATCAAGGGTCGAATTTGGTTGTTTGTTATTTTATTAAGTTTGGAAATTTTAAAATACAGCTGCGCACATATCATTAGAAACACTTGTAGCTTGTCAATGAATCCTTCGATATAACTCAATCCCCTTTAGGTTGTTTTTTTACTTGATTCAATATTAATTGAAGAAGGTAAAACATCCGCCAATGCTTTCACTAAAAGGACGACATGACAAGTCTAAGAAAACCGAAGACTTCAAGCGGACAAAGAATTAGAAACAAAAAAAATGTTTTAAAATTCATTTATTCAAGCAAACACTTTACCAATTAAAAACAATAAATAAATAAAACAAATCAGTAACGTTTCGCGAAACCCTTCTGCTTGACAACCTCTTGTAGGCGATTTGGCATTGTTATAAATTTCCTGCCTCTCTCTACAGGTATGGAGCCCATGCTTCTTTTAGCGCTTCGAACAATTGGTCCAGGTTTGTGAAATTCCTTAACGCTATGGCTTATTTTATGTCTCTCCACAAGTGCTCGATTGAATTTAGGTTTGGAATCTTTGATGGCCAGTCCAAACGATGACGCTGTTGTCCTCCAGAAACTTCCTTGTGTGTCGTGTCTTATGTTTGGGGTCAATCTCGTGTTGAAACTTCCACAAACGAGGCAGATTCTCCAGCCTATGGCAACATGTTGTTTTCTAAGATGTTGAAGTACTTTTTCTTGGTTAATATCCCATCTATGCGGTGTATTGATCCAACACCAAACCACGAGAAACATCCTCAAACATTGATGTAGCCACCTCCGTGCTTAACAACAGATGAAGTGTAGCGAGGGTCGAATTCCTTACTTCATGGTCGCCTTACATATCTCCTGCTATTAGAACCAGTAGGATTTATTTTTGTTTCGTCGCTCCAAAGTAAAAATTTCCACTCATTTTTCCAGGTTGAAGGGCTCCGTGCAAAGTCCATTATTTTCTTCCGATTAGTTGCCGTTGCCAGTGGTTTCTTTCTGGCTATCCTGTCATGAAATCCGGCTTCCACAAGACGGTAAAAAACTAACCTAGAGGGGAATGAGTTATATCGAAGGATTCAATGGCAAATTGGTTTTTTCTTATTATTAATTATGGTTTCCCAGCTGTATCTGAATATAAACTTTATTAACTTCCCAGTATATGGGAAGTTCTTGTATTCGCCTCGAAAATCGAAATTGAAATTTTCGACATATCTTTACGTTTTGAGGTCTTACGATTATATTTTAAGTGTTTTTAGAAAGAAGTATGTATGTGTGTGTGTGTATGTACGTACGTACGTACGTGCGTTCGCGGACGGTTTTTCTACAAGCATAACTCACGTAAACAAAGCCATATCGACTTCGTTAAGGTGTCAATCGAAGCGTCTTTGCAATCTTAAGAGCTGATTAGTTTTTGGGATACTTCGGTCGCGGGGGTTTGTTTTTTTGCCTCTTTGAAGGTCATTTCTGTCATGCGTTATATATCGCGAACGAAACATACGATTTGCATGACTAAGGTGTCAATCGACGCATATTAACATTTTCGTGATTCTGTCAAATTTTCCAAAAAATTGTTGGAGCGGTTTTTTAATTTTTTGATAAAAAGTGCAAAAAATTGGATTTTTTTCAAAAACATCAAATTTTTAACTTTATTTTCAAGTCGCAGTAATCAATATTTATAAAATTTATATACTCCAAACAGTTGTTGTAAAAAACTTTTCAAATTTTTTTACCATGATTACAAAAAAAAATTAAATTAAAAATAAAAAATCATTAAAAGTCACCATGTCCTTCATCGTCATTTATCTCAATCATTATATCTCAAGAACCAAATATAATCTTTGCATCATTAAGAAGTCAATCGACGCGTATTAACATTTTAATGATGTTTTTAAATTTTAAAAAAAATCTTTAAAGCTATTTTTTTAATTTCATAAAAAAATATTGAAAATTAGTGTTTTTTTCATAAAAAAATTAATTAATAATTAATAAAATTAACATCGTGATAATAAATGTCTATAAAATTTATAAACTTTTATCAATTTCTGTAGAGACTGGAAAAATATTTTCTCATGATTTCAAAACAAATTGAATAAAAAATAAAAAAAATCATTCAAAGTCACCATGTAAAAAGGGTTCATACGAATTTTTATACCTTAAATCTCTTATTCTAAAGACATTGTTGTAAAGTCAATCAAAGTTTATTATTTGCATAATTTGCGGAATTTTTAAAAGCCTTCACAGAACCGTGTTTTAACTTTAATGAAAAAACTGCTTAAATTTTGAAAACCAATACAAATCAAATCAAATTTGCAATTGTGGTAATCCACGTTTTGAATGGTAAAATGTTTGTGGTCAACACCTTTTAAGATCATATGTTTTGAAAAGCTTTCATCAAATAAAAAATTGTAGTTTTTAGGAGTTTTGTTCTTTAGTATTCGTAAGATTTCAATTACTTCCTTCATCATTTGTAATACAAATATTTTACTTTTTACATGCAATTGAACCTATTTTTGGCTGCATAATCAATGTTTCTCAAAATCAACAGAAAATAAGAAATAATTATTAGTTTCATTGATGTAAAATCGTGAAAAAATACAAATTCAGTGATTATGCCGAAGTGCTAGCAGTTTCGACCGCACCTATTCAAAATGGCCATCAATGGACCTCAAGGGTCGCACCCCACGGCTTGTTTTGTTTTGTTTTGTAATGATTTGTCAAGCATGTGCAGAATTTACCATTCGATTGTAGTTAATTACTCTAATAAATATATGTGTTAGGTTGAATGTTAATGAAAAGTGAAATTTATCTTTTATTCTGGACTTACTTCTATTCTCCTACAAATACTACTGTCTTTTCCTCAAGGGTATATTGTTCAAATCAACAATACGATAGCACTGAATGTAACACGACCGACATGTTTCACGGAGTAATGTCAACATATCTTCTATGATCGAGTGAAATTTAACTAAAAAATTTATTTGTAAAATTGCTCTTTAATTCCAAGTGATATTTAATGTATCCATCTGCATAAGTTATACTCGTAAGGAATTATTATTTGTTTAACTGCCGCTCCACCTCCAGTGAAGTGAAATATCCATCATAAGATTATTTCAAAACGATGTAATTACGACTCGATGACTTGCGCCCGGCATATCTACGCCACAGACGAAGCATATGTCATCCACAAATTATTTATACTCCACAAAGTATGCAATCGAAGAAGCAATATGCAAACTATTCGATGACTTTTGCTTTTCCGTCAGAAACTGAATTTCTTTTGTGCATACTTTTGGGTCTACATGGAAAAGATTTGCTGGAGCTGCCACACACTGGACCAATGACATGCAATTTTCAACAACCAATCTTACAATTTCCGCTCTAGGGAAACCAATATGTAAGTATTTAGTTCCTGGTCCGTCGTCCTTTGTCGTGGTTTTAGGTTGGATGGATTTAAAACTATGCAAATGAGTTTTCTCCTTAGAATGTACATAAAAGCCACATGCAGGTGTGGTTGAAATTTTTTTCGATTGACTGGTCGGTCCCCTATTGTGCTCAAAGGATTACTCTTTGGTTTGCTACAAATATGTAGAATCCTTCGTGGAATTTCTTTTTGTAGCCACATTTGGTTTGTCCCACACGACTTGAAAAGTTTTTACTGCCGGGATGCATTGCAAGAAGGTTGTTTTGCCTATTTTCCTTTTGAATTTCAAGCTTCCAGATTGCATGCAAATTGTTTTTTTCCCTAACTCACAGATTTGGCATCTGATTTTTCGTTATTTGGGTTTGTTTAGGTTTGATTGTATTTATTTTAATCTAGACTGCTAAGCTGTCTCTAGAATTTCATAAAATAATTCGATTTCGGTTGAGAGGAATGTGGGTATGGGTATTTATTTGTCGTTACTTAATCTCATTTGTCTACTGTTTTCCTTAATGGGATACTTGCGAAATGATATTTAGTAATGATTTCTGTGTCGGCAACGTCCTCAATTATTTTTCATGCTCTCAACATCTTAGAACTCGTTCACTTCTAACTTCCAGGCATGTCTTTATTCTCAATTAGCCTCTCTTTCTCTTCATCTTGAATATTTTTTTTCAACTTATTATTCTGTAAAATGGTTTTTTTTATTTGCCTTCATAGAAATAAAACGTCTATATCGTCAGATTACACACATAACAGATTTTAAAACAGTCAAAAGATTTTTCAGGTTTGAAGTTCATTTTTTTCATTTGGTAAAGAGTTTTATTAAATCGGGAAATGTTATACAGGAGGCGCATCCCAACGTAGACAATAAAACCGATGTTCTTGGCATTGCGAGTGTTCATGATGTCGAGAGTAATAAAAATGTTTTATTTTAGTTGAATTAAGTTGTAAAACAAGAAATATTTTGGCTCGTATTTATTAACTTCTCAGCTCATAAGAATGTTCCTGTAATCGGTTCGAAAACCCAGGTTGAAATTTTCAAATCATCTTTAAGATTTAAGACTTTAACAGTGTATTTAAAATGTTTTCAAAAAGAAATCTGTTTGTGTGTATGTATGTACGACCATAACTGATGTAACAAAAGAAGATCAACTTCGTTAAGGACACGAACTGATTAGATGTTGAAATACAAGTTTGGTTCAGCGTTTTTTTTTGTCAGGATACATCCAAGGTCATTTCTATGTCATGTACTATATCTCGCGAAAGAAACGTAATTTTGACGTGGTTGAGGCGTCAATGAAAACGCAATAATATTGAGATGCCGTTTTTCAATCTAATATAAAAAAGTGCAAAAATTTACGTTTATTCCAAAATCGTTTTTTTTCGCATGATTTTTACTATTAGCAAAAAAACCTTATAAACATCAGATGTAATAGTCGTAATAGTAATCAGATGTAATAGTCGTAGTAGTAGTAATAATTTTACACGCTGTATAGCATATTGCGTCATCCTGTTGGAACCGTTTGTCCTTCAGAAGATCAGATGATATGCATCGACGTTGGGAGTCAAAAAGTTACGAATCATTTCGTTGGTAGCGTTCGCCATTAAAGGAAACGTTGGTTCCGTCTTCGCATTCCAAAAAGAAACGACCAAATATGCCACCGACATGCAAACCGCACCTTAAAGTAACCTATTCGGGATGTAATGGGACTTCAAAAGTCTTTTAAGGATTATCCTTCCGCCAAAAACAGTAGGTTTGCTTCTTTTTTTTAAACTCATTAAGCCCGAAATTAGCCTCATCGCTGAAAATGAATTGGCGTTAAAAATGCGGTTCAACTTCCAGCTCATTCTCAGCCCATACCCATTTATCTAACGTACGACGTAAACGATGGTTCAACAGCTTCATTTGCTACACTAGTTGGATCTTAAAGGACTTTAATCCAAGATCTTTCCTTAAAATTTTCCATGTAGTGGACGGATAGAAGCCAAGTTGTTACAAACTGCGTGAAATCGATAAACTTTGATGCTTAGTCACATTTCCCGTAATAGCAACGATAGCTGCCTCGGTACTCACTGTACGAGCTCGTGTTGGATGAACATTACCCAATAGAATATACATGTCCATGTAATTTTCCATAGTATTGTGCATGAGTTGCTCATATGGACCATCCTTGATTATGAGCACAATAAATTGGAGGAAGTGCTCTATTAGTTTGCCCCACAGAAAGTAAGACCATAAGTGATCATTAATAAAAGATATATACACCAAACAAATAAATTCATAAACACAAAAACGAATCAATCCATAAAAACAATAAGAAGTTGCTAGATTTATGGTTTTTGTTACTGAACATTTTTTGATCATTACTGTAAACAATTACTGGAAGCGAATTCCTGGTTAAAAAATTAATAAACAAATAAGTGTGTTCAACCAAATCCAATTTTTTAGTTTGACTGTTTTATAAAAATGCATTTCGCCGATTGTATACAATTTTCAATAAATTCATTGCAGATGTATTTTAATTTAATAAATTTCAAAAAAATCAATAATTTTTCTAAAAAAAATTTACTTTTCTAATTTGCACTTATGCCAATCTAGTTTTTGCAAAATCAACACTTTAAAGAGCTTTAATTAAACTGAAACTCAAGATTGTTTTTGTACTTCCATAAAATATTCATATAAAAACATTAAAGAACAAGCCGTGAGATGCAACGCTTGAGGTTCTACAGAACTGTAGAAAACAATAACAAATTTAATAATTTAAATAATAATAGTGTTAAGGAGACAATACCGTCAGTAGAATGAGTCTGTGTGTTTTTATATGAAAGTAAATTCCGGAAATAAATTTCCACTATTTTGAAATGTTGTTCGGGTGTAAGTCTTTGCATAGTCGTTTACCAAAGGAAATTGAACGTAATCTTAAAATGACAGCTGAATTTGGTAGCTGCGATGGCAGATATCCCTATCGGAAGGGGGGAAGGGGAATGAAAGAGACGCTACGCGGCCGACAGCTGATCGAACACCACCGAAATCGCGCACACACTCAAAGTCGCTATTTATATATTAAACTTTCGAATTTAAAACAATTTCGATTTTCGAACCCATTTCAATAACTTGCCTGTATACTAGGATGCTAATAACATATGTTTTAAAGAGCTTCCATCAAATTATAAATCGCAATTTTTTATACATACTTCTAAAAAATATTAATTTAAAAATAATAAAACATTATTATTTATAATTACAGAAATTTTTGAGTTCATTCGTTGTAAGAGTTTTTAAAATTCTGGTAATTTTTTCCTATCTTACGTAAAATTTCATACTTTTTTAAATTTAATCAAACATCGAGTTTTTATTGCACATTTGATGTTTTAAGACCAACTGCCATATAAAAAATGGTTATTAGTTTTTTTAAGGTAAGATGGTGACATAGTGTCTATGCAGCATTTATGGAAATTTTGAACGCAGCTACCATAAGTGATCATTAATAAAAGATATATACACCAAACAAATAAATTCATAAACACAAAAACGAATCAATCCATAAAAACAATAAGAAGTTGCTAGATTTATGGTTTTTGTTACTGAACATTTTTTGATCATTACTGTAAACAATTACTGGAAGCGAATTCCTGGTTGAAAAATTAATAAACAAATAAGTGTGTTCAACCAAATCCAATTTTTTAGTTTGACTGTTTTATAAAAATGCATTTCGCCGATTGTATACAATTTTCAATAAATTCATTGCAGATGTATTTTAATTTAATAAATTGCAAAAAAATCAATAATTTTTCTAAAAAAAATTTACTTTTCTAATTTGCACTTATGCCAATCTAGTTTTTGCAAAATCAACACTTTAAAGAGCTTTAATTAAACTGAAACTCAAGATTGTTTTTGTACTTCCATAAAATATTCATATAAAAACATTAAAGAACAAGCCGTGAGATGCAACGCTTGAGGTTCTACAGAACTGTAGAAAACAATAACAAATTTAATAATTTAAATAATAATAGTGTTAAGGAGACAATACCGTCAGTAGAATGAGTCTGTGTGTTTTTATATGAATATGTTTTGTAATCATAAGAAACAATGTTTTTTGTTTGATAAGTACTCTTTAAACCTTCCGATCATGTTAAGCAGTGGCGTACCCAAGGGGGGGGTTTACGGGTTCAAACCCCCCCCCCCCCCTTGAAGAAGAATTGAATGCTGAGTTGACTCTGTGGTACAGAAAGATAGGGCATCTTTAAAAAGTAAACCGCCCAAAAACGGCCATAGATGGGTTAAGCTTGTGTAATTCAAACATTTTGCCGAATATATTGAAATTGCTAGAAGTATTGGCTGTTCTCCCAGTATCTGCATGTACAAACGAACGATCATTTTCAACATTACGACGACTAAAAACATACTTGCGAAATTCCACCAGCAATGAACGGCTAAATGGATTGGCACTTCTAAATATTCATAGAGATCTCACTCCATCTACAGAAGATGTGTTAAATGAGCTAATGAAAAAAAATCATCATTTGGATATTTCACTATAATTTTATCCGGCGAAGCGTTCTGTTTTAT
Organism: Oxycera nigricornis; assembly: GCA_963942545.1. Lineage (NCBI taxonomy): Eukaryota > Metazoa > Arthropoda > Insecta > Diptera > Stratiomyidae > Oxycera > Oxycera nigricornis. The sequence goes on from OZ012662.1 coordinate 86,025,550, forward strand.
GCTTGGACATAAAATTTAAATCCCATTTTACACTGTTTCTCACCGTTACTGTACAAGCAGATGAGTTTTGAATACTAAGTTTGTATCAGTATCGGCATTTTAAAACTTTGATCACCTCGCGTAAATTTAAAAAATTCTAAGATTTGAATGTTATGGATTATATATTTCAAGCATATTTTTTTTTCAATGTTGGGAGGTGGAAATCTTCAAAAGATACCGATCAGCTCCTGCTTCTCGGCATGCCGGATTTCTACCGACTAAAACCACTTCCGTTTCCTTCAATCATTCTCTCCATCAAAATTTAGTAATTCTCCGTATTTAAAATTTTAGGACATAGTACTTCCCAGACGATAAGAATCGGTATAAGAGATAGTACCAAATCTTTAAATTTTAGTGTCCTTTTAGTTAGATTAATAGTTCACATTATATGTTTATGAATTATTTCCTGTTGGTTACATGTTTGGTTTTCAGTTAAGTGGAGCTGATTGTACTTGTGACTTACTGCGAAAGTTGGTCCTGAAGGAGATATTTTTTTAGTGTCGTTTTAAAGGAAGTTGGGTTCGCTATGTTTTTAATTTTGTCTGGTAGTGCATTGAAAATGCTGGCTGCTTTGTTGAAGGGGTCTTCTTTTAGCCGATCAGTTCTGGCAAATGCTATAACTATATTATTCATGTTTCTCATTCTGTAAGTGTTTTTTCCCTCAATTCTATCTAATTTCACAGTGGTATACTCATTACGGTGTAAATTCTTATGTATGAATTTAGCTCTTTCCATGGAAATCATGCCTTGCAAATTCAATTCTTGGGCTGTTTTGTAAACTTCGCTCGTTGGAGTTAGCATAGAGAGATTGTAAATGATCTTATACGCCTTGGTTACAAATCTGAAGATTATCACGAGGTTACCTTTAGAAGTTTGGCTCCAATTCAAGATGCCGTAAGAAATTTTGGAAAGGAGATGCGCATACATAATTTGGATTTTTTTTTCTTTGGAAAGAAGTAGAAGCGACGTAGAAGACCAATGAAGACAGCCAGTTTTTTCCTTAGATCATTTATATGTGGAGTCCATAAGGCTTCGTCATTGCCTGGGAAGAGGTTGGTAAAAACAATAATCGATGGCGCAACCGCCAAAATTGGGCCTTCAGGCAATATTAGAGTTATTTCATTTACTTGACCAATGGAACATTAGGATGTGAAGTAGTCAGGAACACGCTCACCCGTGATTATTACCCTCATTTGATTCAGGTTCTCATTCACAGCTGAGTGAAATGATAGTGCGGCACCAAATCTCATTTCCGAAAACTATTACTCGACAAGAAGCCTTGAACTAGCGTTAACCACTAAGCCACCCACTTTAACAATTATTCGCCGAGACACTCTGGAACGTGGGAGTTGAGTGAGATTCAGTATCTCTACGCAATTAGATCTTTCATCTATTTCACAGTAAAACCCATATGGGCCTGATTTACGGCCTATGGTGCTTTAGAGATCTCACCTAGGGGTGATACGGGCATAATTTGCACAAATTGGATCTGTGTGTGCCGTTATCTTTTACTTATTGTATGAAGCCTAGCAATTTTATATATAGATAAAGAGTTGGTAGGAACATTAGAATATGGTCACCTGATTGAAAGTTTTCGAAGTAAAATTCCAGAAAAGTGTAATTTATTTAATTCGCAACCATATGTTAGTAGCAACAGTTATTTTTTGAATGTTTCTTTCTATCTTTGATCAGAACCCTCAAAAAATGAATTGTTTTATTTTGTCAAATGATTTGTAATCTGAGGATTAGGCCTATTGGGGACACCTCATTAAAAAAAACGCGTACAAAAAGTCTACCTCATGGGCTACGTGGAAATGACGCAGAGTTGCTTCTCTGTATGGGCTGCAAACAAGCTTAGTAGTGCTTAGTGACAGTTTCACTTTTCCACGGCATTTACTTCATTAGTTGCTTTCTTTCCTGGCCTGTAGGTATTGAAGGCGTTTCAATATATGTACTTGCAAACATGCATATACACTTTACGGTTCCAAGGAAGTATACAGATACAGTGTAGATTCTTTCACACATCAAGCGCATAATTTTATAATTTGAATGAAAATATCATCAATGATTCAAGTAAATGAAACCAGCATGCAATCGGGCTAAAGTCTGCCAGAATTATTTTTGGAAGACTCCAACTTGGACCGTTGAAAAAGTACGATTAAGTGTGATTACATAATTATATCTACACCGAAGCACTAGCAAACGTACCTAGTCAAAACTTCAAAAATATGACCCCCCCCTTATCAAAATCCTGGGTACGCTACTGATGTTAAGCATTGATTGCTGCAAGTGACAATCAGATGAATTTTTTATACATGATTGTATTTTTTCATTAAAGTAAAATACGGCTTTACTTACGACGGCTCATTTAAAAAATTACCGAATCTCTCAAAAGATAATACGCGTTGATTGATACTAAAACCGCATTATGGGAGAAAGTGAAATAAGGTAATGTTATTCGTAATAATTCATTATTCAGTGTCACGATCAGGTGTTTTTAAAGGCATAGAACTTTTTAAACAAATAAAACACAAATAAATTATAGAGATGGCCAATACATTGCCTAAATGCATATAACAACTTACAGCTAGCGTCATAAAAAAGTACGCACCGAGTAGACATCACAGTAAATGAAATATACAAGTGTTAAGTATATATATTTGTAAATGGTATCTCGAAAATAATAAATTAAATAAATGTTGTGAATACTTGTTATACTATACATTGAAATGATGATCCACATGTTTGTTTGATAGAAATTAGCGAACTGCGAAACTGGACAAATTTGGTTTATGCTCTATTTGAAAAATAACAAATAAATGTCAGAATTTTCGGTATCCTTGAATGGTTTTTAATAAAAACATTAAGATTTGTTGCATTATTTTTATAAATTTCATTTATTTGTGTTATTATAACATTCAATTAAACTTAATATTTTATTGCACCTACTTTTGCTCGGATTACCGCTTTAATTCTTCGAGGCATCGATTCGCAGTATTTTTCGAGCTCTCATTCCTTAACTGTCCAGCTTTCATGGGCTTTTGCGAATTCAAGACGATTTTTTCACATTCTTGTCGTCAACAATGGATTTTTGGCAGGTCTTCTGGATTTTAATCCAACTTCGTTGAGCTTTCTTTCGATGGTACGAATCCTGACTCCATCGTAACTCGTTCCCTGCATCAAAGGAAGTTTTTCTAATCCCATTCCGGCTACATCGGGGGTTTCTCAAGGATCCCACCTGGGACCACTGTTGTTCCTTATATTTATTAATGACATTGATTCAGTTTTCAAGAATGTTGAGTTTCTGCTTTTTGCTGATGATTGCAAAATGTTTAAAAAAATTTCATGTCATGACGATATCATTGAATTACAAGCCAATCTTGATCGTTTTCAAAACTATTGTCATAATAATGGACTAATACTAAACATTCATAAATGTAAGTTTGTAATTTTTAACAGATCGGGCTATGAGTTCAATTCTTCTTACTTAATTAAAGATAATTTGTTGGAACGCATTTATTCAATTAAAGACCTTGGAATAGTTTTTGATACAACCCTGAATTTTAATAGTCATTTAAATTATATTGTAAACCATTCCAGGAGAATGCTGGGTTTTCTAATAAGGAATACTAAACATTTTTCAAATATCAACACTATTAAAATGTTATATTTTGCTCTTGCGAGAAGTAAACTGGAATACTCAACTATAATATGGGCTCCATCTTATAAGTTTTATAATGATATGATTGAAAGGATCCAAAAGAAATTTTTAAGGTACATAGCTTTCAAACTCGGTATTCGATCGGAAGAGCTAAATTACATCCAATTACTTGCTGAATTAAACATGAATACTCTGTCAACCAGAAGGGTGGTCTATGATGCTACTTTTCTTTTTAACTTAATAAATGGACATTTAAATGTACCTGAGCTCCTCTACAATATGCACTTTAGAGTTCAATCACGTTCAACTAGGTGTTTCGATATATTTCTGTGCTGTAATCACAGATCAAACTATCTATTAAATTCCCCTTTAGAACGTTTAAAGAAAACTGGAAATCGCTTAGGTTTGGTGATAGACTGGTTTAATTGTAACGTCATTCAGATCAAAAGTGCTGTGCTTTCCCTTTATTGAGGTTATATTTCGGGTATAGCACCTTCTCAACGAGAAATTTCTCTAAATGAGTAACCCTCTTCCTTCAAACGACATTTGTTGCCTTGCGGACATTTTTCTGTCCCAAAACACTTTGAGTACTTTTCAAGTTCAAATCCTGTACTAAACTGAAATCTCTAAGAGTGCCGTGCGCTTTTATATCACTTCCTTTAGTCAATACTATCGTGATAAAATAATAAAATGTCTAAGATGTAAATGTAAATAAGTAATTAAGACAGGTCATTTTAAAGGTAGGTGGATATTATTACTGCGTACTTTTTTATGTCCTACCACTTTGCCAATTTTTAAACAACTATTACGAATTCTACGTATATAAGATTATACCTCATTAAATGTCAATTCTGGTCATGTTTTGAAAAAATATTGATCCAATTCGCCAGGCATCCTGGTATAATATTTGAATGAAATATTGTTCTGTAAATAATAGCATCTAATATGTTTATAGATGCAGTAATTTACAGAAACAACCATTATTTTTATCGATGATTAATTGCTTGAAAAATCTTTCAAGTCCAAGAGATTTTACATTGGAATCCTTGCGCTCCTCATTTATTATTTCTTGGATGAATTTTTACCCACATTGATCACTTTTAACTCACTCTTCTACACGTTGACAATAAGCCATTTACTGCTGCATATTCACTTTTTATGCGCTTTTTGATCAACAAAATTGAGTTTCAAACCTTAATCTTTATACGAAAACATTTACAACGATTTAGAAAATATTGAATCCTACATGTATATTTTATACATGCCGACACAATTGTGGCAAACATTTCAGACATTTATTCACTTCTGCCATTTAAACGCCGCAATCTGTATCTCCGGTCTTAAAATCCATAAGTATCTACAAATTGAAAATCTTCGTGTTCCACCTTAAGGCGATAATTCAATAGTTTTTTATTAAATTATTTACAATGAGGTAACATACACTTTAAGCAAAGCAGTATATGCCGACGTTCATTACCACGTCCAGATGTTTCATAAATTAAATAGTTGCATAAAAAAATTCCTTTAGTTCAAATACAACTATGACTAGACGATGGGTAAATCGCGCAAAAAGTTATTATTGGTCTTAATCGCAAGTGCACAATTTCTATCTCCTTTCATAATCCATCTCTTGTTACTGAACTTGAAGATTGATTAAAACCACAAAAAATCTGAAAAATAGAAACGAGCAGATTGTTGATAAAAGCAGACAAAACATTTCCACAATCAGAAACCACCCTCCTGCAGCGATTAAAGAAGTAGTTAAATCAACAAATCCAGCTCCAAAAAAAATCGGACTTAATCTCATCAGGTCTTAGCGTACTGAATCTTAGGACTATCCGAGATACGTCTGCAGTGTCTAGCAAAGTCGTAATACTTATATCCTAGTCGGGGAAAAAACGACAGCAAGACCTGCAAGATTCGCATAGGAATTTGCAGTAAGACAACATTGTCGGCTGCTACTATACTTTAAAGACAACATAAAAACAGAACCGGCTGACTGTTTCGCACAGAATGAATTGAAAGTGAGTTTTCTGGTGTGTGAATTGTGTACTTGGATCTTCAAAAGAAATGCGCGAATTGTTCTGAACAAAAACTGGTAATGCATCTATACTAATTGTGTAGACAATTCGTGAGTGTTTGTTTGTTAGCACAATAAAACGAAAAAAAGGCTTGGAATGGAGACAATTCAGAAATTGTTACATGTCTTTTTGACCTTATAATTCAATTTAACTAATGTGAAAATTATGATAGCCTTTTTTTCGTCGTTGGGAGGTGAAAATGTTCAAAACCGATTTGCTGCTGCTTCTCGGCATGTCGGATTTTTACCGACTAAAACCACCTCCGCCTCGTCCGAAAACCTCTCACTCCATCACTCATTGCTTGCACTGTCCGTGTGCAATGTATTTCTCGAATGATTGTTCATTTGCTTAGTACTTCCCAGACTATGTACATTGGTATAAGGGATAGTACCAGTATATCAATAATTTTTATTCAGAGTTCAATATATCCAATTATGTTTCACATTTGTAGATTAAATCTTAGCGTTCTTAATTATTAAATTGAATTTTCAGTAAATGTTTCCTTTGATTGTTGTCCGAAATTAAATCTTGAAAATGAAATGAATGTAATTTGATATAAACGCTTCTGCTTGGAACATTTCTTTAAAATTGTTTTGTACACAAATGAAAAATTTAGAAAAACTCATTGGCATATGACGTATCTAAACTCATCCACAGAGCTAGGTTCTGTAGTAGACAATATGTTTCCGGATTAAATGGCACATCAACCCAAAAATCGCAATTAAATAAAACGAATGAAGTTGTAATTATTAACTTCCCAGTATATGGGAAGTTCTTGTAATCGCCTCGAAAATCGAAATTGAAATTTTCAACATTTCCTTACGTTTTGAGGTCTATAGAGTATATATAAAGTGTTTTCAAAAAGGGAGATGTATGTGTGTGTGTGTACGTACGTATGTACGTTCGTGGACAGTTTTTTTCTACGAGCATAACTCACGTAAACAAAGTCTTATCGACTTCGTTAAAGTGCCAATCGAAGCGTCTTTGCAATCTTAAGAGCTGATTAGTTTTTGGGAAACTTCGGTCGGGGGGTTTGTTGTTTTGCCCCTTTGAAGGTCATTTCTGTCGTGCGTTATATCTCGCGAACCAAACATACGATTTGCTTTGTCAAGGAGTCAGTCGACGCGTATTAACATTTATGTGATTCTGTTGAATTTTTCAAAAAATCGTTTTTAAAAAAAAGTGCAAAAAATTAGGTTTTTTCATAAACAATAAATTTTTAACTTGTTTTTCACCATACAGTAATCAATTTTTATAAAATTTATATATATTCCAAACAGTCGTTGTAAAAAAACAGCAAAGTTTTTTCTTATGATTACGTAAAAAATTAAACAAAAAATCATTAAAAGTACTCTTGATTTTCTAGGTCATTTTATCATTCACTATATCTCACAAACCAAATATGATATTTGCATCATTAAGGTGTCAATCGACTTGCATTAGCATTTATGTGATGGTTTCAACTTTATAAAAAAATCGTTGGAACCGTTTTTTTAAATTTAATAAAAGAAAATGCGAAAAATTAGGATTTTTTCATAAAAAAATAAATTTTTAACCTGATTTGCACAGTTCAGTATTGAATGATTATAAAATCTATACATATCTATCAGTTTTCGAAGAGGAACCAAAATTGTTTTCCATGATTCTGAAAAAAAAACTAAATAGAAAATAAAAATCATTGAAAGTTGCCATGTAAAAAGGGTTCATACGATTGATATTACTTTATATTTTTTATCCTAAAGACTTTGTTCTAAAGTCAATCGAAGTTTTATAATATTTGCATATTTTAAGCAGATTTTGAACAGTTTTCCCTTTTAATTTTTATAAAAAAACTGCTTAAATTTTGAAAACCAGCAAAATTTCAATCAAATTTGCATTTGTGGTAATGAACGCTTTGAATGATAAAATGTTTTGTAGTCAATACTTTGATAAATAACAGACACTACTCCTTATACACGATTTCAAAATTCTTTATTTATTACAAATATATATATATATATATATCTCGGACATTAGTTGTGTCCTTCTTCAGTGTTACACTGCATCTGAAGATGAATATGGCATAATCTATCTTAAGTATCTTATACTTGTTGCTTATTAGATCGCCAGGTCTTTAACTGAGCCCTGGTTTAACCTTATCTTAAAGGATAAGTTTAATTAGCTCTGAAAACCCGTTCCCAAGATCTTGATTCAAGCGTTTTGATTCTGCGATTTTTGTTATCATCAAACTCTCATACGCATCCAGTTAGTTGTGCCTAGCAATGTTTGAATTTTGAATTCAATTCAAAACTCAAACATTGCAATGCACAACTAAGGATCCACGAACATCGACGGAAAAAAGCAGTATATACGAGGTTCCATGTGATGATTGTGAAAAATATTACATCGGACAGACTATTAGGCCGATCCAAAAAAGAATGCAGGAGTACATCAAAGAAGCTCAACTAGCCATCAAAAATGGAAGGACGGAGGTCAGATCATCGGTGGCAAAACATATAATCGAGGAGGGCCACACGATCCCATTGTCAAACTCAAAATTTTTGAAAATGATACACAAACGGTCTCAACTGGATGCGTATGAGAGTTTGATGATAGCAAGAATCCCAGAATCGAAACGCTTGAATCATGATCTTGGGAACGGTTTTTCAGAGCTAATTAAATTAATCCTTCAAGATAAGGTTAAACCAAGGCTCAGGTAAAGACCTGGGGACCTAATTAGCAACAAGTTTAGGGTATTTAAGATAGATTATGCCACATTCATCTTCAGACACAGTGTAAAACTGAAGAAGAACACAGCTTATGTCCGAAATATATATTTGTAATAAATAAAGAAATTTTTGAAATCGTGTATAAGGAGGAGTGTTTTTGATTTATTATAGAAACACGGTTTAGTACAACTCGTCGAAACTTTATTGGGTCCAATACTTTGCAAGATCATATGCTTTAAAAGCTTTCAGCAAATAAAAAATTCTAGTTTTTTGTAGATTGATTCTTTAGTGTTCGTAAGATTTCAATTACTTCCTCCATCATCATTTGTAATACATTTTACTTTTTACATGTTTCTCAAGACCAACAGAAAATAAGAAATAATTATTAGTCTCATTGATGTAAAATCGTGAAAAAATACAAATTCAGTGATTATGCCGAAGTCATGGCAATTTTTAACAAAATTATTTAAAATGGCCACATCGCGAGAAAATCTCTTCAGTGGGCGTAATAACAAAAACTGCATTAATTTTTGCTAGCGCTGTATAGTCCTTCAAGCATCGATATGAAAATAACAAATAACGTAGAAAAGGCTTTGTAACCTGTCCTCCCTCCGATTGACCCGCATGAATATTCAATCAAATCAATCCACCGCCCATTGCTATGTTTGTATTTATTTGTGAATAAGAGGTCACATTATTGAGACTTTCAAAGGACTTACAGAACTTTTATCGCTTCCTCTATTTCTAACTATACCGTAGACAAAAAATCCTTCCTGCCAAAAAGTTGTTCTCCTAGTTAAATCTTTCCATTTGAAGAAAAAACGCAGCAGTCTGCTAGTTGTGACTGTAACCATTTTAGCTTAAAGAAACTATGGCAAACAGATAGATCCTATCGTCATCAAAAAGGAGAAATCGAAAGTGATATTAAACTTGCAGGAATCAGTGTTGGCCAACTTGCAGACACTTGGCCTGTATCCGCACTAGCTACTGAATATGATATGACCATTTTGCTTAAGCGGAAAGGTGAACTAACGATTGGCAATGACAAAAGACTGCTGAATGCCGTTTGCTATGCAACACCACAATACCATATAAAGTAAGTACGCACGATTGTCTGAAGGTTAGACAAGTAAACCTCTTCTAGACTATGCTTGATACTATTTTTAGTATGGCACGAAGCGCTTTGCGCATGTGTATCACGTTGCTCACGGTTGATTTTAATAATCCCAGCGTCTTTATACCGCTGATACATACCATGGATTCACTGGCGAATAATCCCTGCACAAGTACAGCTAGGAAGATGTTTAGATGTGAAGCGTGGGTCTAAAGATGAGGTGTATCGATAATTATCTGTCTGTGATTCATTGGACGATAACGAAGCATTACGAATCCTTTCACCCGTTCCGGGAATCAGAAATTTGCAAACCCGTTCGACAGGAATCAAGTTCACCCACGTGGCATGTGCATCTGCGGCCAGCTACGAAATCGTATCTCATGTTGCTTCGCGACGATGACGGGACGAATTCATAAGCGAGACATGATGCTGGATTCCTCACACAGTACAGTCCCTTCAGCATTGCGACGCTATATCCATAGATCCACCTTTAATCGTGGTGGTTGCAGGCAGCGAACATTGGCCGTGGCATCATGCTGAAAGTGACAGGACCATATGGTCGATTTGGGACTATCATATATCTTCGGATAGCATCAGTTCAAGCACAGCGGCGGCTATTAGTGTGTATCTCGTGCATTTATATCCCTTCGTCGAGTATCTTATCGCAAAATTATTCAGAGAAATTAACTTCAACTATGCACAGATTGGTACGGTCAAATCTGATGTTGATGGCATAGTGTGGCGCTTGTCTGCTATCTAAGTATATACATACATGCATAAAAACTCTGTGCGAAATAACTTCATGCTCGATTCCCTCTCTAGTAGATACTTATGCAAATTAAAGCTACAGAGTGGATTATCTGATGCAGGAAAGTTACAGTAGGATTCAGATTTTTATGACGTTATTTTATTCAAAAAGATTATATAATATTTTTACTAGGCGCCATGCACTATCTTTCTTAAGGTATTTTCGCGAAAATCATATTTTTAAATGTTTTCTGGCCATTCACATGCAGTCATATTATTTACGCGACTATAGAAACTCTCATTAGAAATATAAAAAATAAAATTTTTAAAAATATATCTAACTCAAAATAAATATGTTTTCGCCTGTCTTCTGGCTACTATTTTTTTGTACTAGATAAGGTAACCCCTTTTTTCAATTAAACATTTTCCTGATTATCCAGGAAAAGGCCACCAACTGCAAAGATTTCGCAGCTGGTTTTTCTTACATGGAGAGGCTTCGCTTATGACATCTCAGATTTGGACGAAATTTGGCACATAAGTAGAAAACGTCAAGGATATTCGATCCTTAAAATATTAGTGCGCAACAACCCCCCCCCCTCCCCGGCAAAAAGCAAAAAACCAGGGCGGCGCCCAATGTGGCTAGCCATAAATGCGATGATGTTGAGTAATTGTGAGGGACATAGTTGTTTGCTTTTTGCCGAGTTGGCTATGAGACACGAAGAGGATGCAGGATTGATTCTAGGAACAAGGGATGATCTACCGTCAACTTTGATATTTCGCGATTACAACCGTTTTCAATTATCCAACCGTTCAGTTTTTAGTATAATTTTTATATCTAAATGAACGAACAATTTGCTGATTTCTAAAAAAAATGTATTTGCAGTTGAACATTGCTGATTTACCTTAAACTAATTACATCCACAATTATGCAAAAAACAATGATCGAACACACGACGGCGAAAATTATTCGAGAAGAAAAACAATACCCCGACCGGGGATCGAACACACGACCTCTTGATCGCAAGTTAGTAGCGCTGCACCGCTGCTGCCGAATGGAAAACTTATTAATCCACTAGCGACGCTAAAAACTTTAGAGGTGACTTTCTCAAAAACGTGGCGGGGGGGGGGGCGTGTTGCTCTCTAATACTTTAAGGATCGAATATCCTTGACATCTTCTTCTTATGTGCCAAATTTCGTCCAAACCTGAGATGTCATAAGTGGAGCCTCTCCTTGTTAGTCTTAATAATTGAAAGAACCAATTTTTATACTTTGCACATTATCCTCGATGCAAAGCCCAGTTTTCACTAAAGTTAGATTCTTAAATTTAAACATTTTAAAGAATTCTAGATTTCATTCAAATATTTATTCTATTTTAATGGAAAGTGTGGTTTCGGGGTGTCGGATGGCATCCTCTTCAGGTGCTGTCATTTGCCATCCGTCACCAGACAGCACGACCACGGTTAGGCTTGTTGATGGGTTAAGCTCGTTATATTTCAACTAATTTTATCATTTGTATCTGCGAATTATAACGACTGTCAATTGGTTCGTATATATGCTTACGTTTATATTGGATCCCTTATTTTGATGCATATTGATATACTATAAGCTATAAAATTATGTCTCCAGAACGGATAATTATTCTAGTGCTACCTCCAAATTATTACTACATAGTTAAATGTATGTAAATTATTTCAAAAACAAATACTCGTTCTGATATCTTGGCTCACTCTTCTTGGATAACCTCACGGAAGTAGCTAATTTAAATATCAGCTGCACAGCCAGCTTGATACGAGAATCTAAATGGCTTTCATCCCGTGGCTAGGTTCTAGTGCCGTCCCAATCTTTTGCGATATTACAAAACGCCTGTCGTGGGCTAAGTGAGCCATTTCTTGATAAAAAAGGGCTGCCACTACAACCAACCAACCATCTCATATCCATGATTTCCTTTTAACCTCACTTGAACGAAAAGTATCCTTCTCCAGTCAGCGATGCATAGTCTGTTCGTCTAATATTATTGTGGAATCTTTTTATCGTCAACAGCGGCATGAAAGCCTAAATCGAGCTTCGGTCTCCTGCAGTAGATCCCTTTTCTTAACAGCGCTCTCCTGTCTGCGAATACTGTCCTCATATCACTTTTTTGTTTTACATGAAGGTCGATTTTTCTGGGTTATACCCTTCAGGATAAGCAACCGCTAACATTGTTGCATGCCTCCATATGCGGCTGAAACATTTCATCTATTGAATTTAACGTGTGTTTGCGCAAAAAACCCGTGTTTTTTATTCTTATTGGAAGAAAAAAATCTCTTGAGGCTTTTATAACTGGTGTGTTACTAATCACACATGAGTCATTTCATTGTAGCCCTGAAAAGGACTGCCTCGAAAATGAAGGGTTAGATTCAAAACTGAATATATCAGTAGGAATATCTGTTTTCTTAGCTTTGTTTGTAAAATTTTGTGGCATTCTTCGCGGGTGCCTCTCGCAAACAACTAATCGAAGGCATCATATCTCTGACATTTTCCCATCTAGTTGGCCGCGGGTCGACCAGCGATGTTCATCCGCCTGCCTCACTATTTCGGGCGCACCAAAGAAAAACACAATCGGCTAGCGAATGATGTGATGTTTCGTTGCTAACACAGCGAAAAGTGCGAGAAAGCATCAAGCAAGATCTCAATTAACATTTTTTTACGAACTCGACTAGCTCACTGATACGTGAAAAAGAGAGAAGTTGACTTGATTCCGAAAAGCACTCTCACTGCCTCTGACTCACTGCTTGCTGCAATAAAAATTACTAAAATCACTTTTTCTTGTTAGTTTTAAATTTTGTACTCTGGGTTTCATTTATTATACACTATCCAGTGATTGGGCAACAAAATTATTTACACGTCGAAAAAAAATCAACCTTAAGTTTTATTTGAATATTCTATATGCACTATGGTAAGAGTAAAATAAAAAACATATTTAACATTTTTTTAAAAATTTTGTGATCGAATCAATCGCTATAACAAGCTCTAAAACCGTCAAACGTTGAAAAATTGAGTTGAATGTATAGTTTATTTTAGATTTAAAGTAAATATGAACATTGTTTCACAAGAGATATTTTTTTCTTTCATAAACAAAACGATTAAATTTAACGCATTGCACTTGCAGATGCCTTAGCGAGAGCTAGCACCGAGCTTCAGGAATATACACTTAACCCCGAAGTCGGCCAACCTCTAGCTTCCATAAAGCTAGGATTTAAGCAGCACTACGTGGAGGTTGCGAATAGGGCCTGGCTGCTCGAAGAAACCTGTAGCACAACCAGGCAAACTTGGCACGCACTGTGCTCCAAACGCACCAAGCGGCTCCTCAACATAAGCCGCGAAACCCTGAGTTCCGTCGTTTCCGTACTGACGGGACACTGTTTGATCGGCAGACACGCAGAAAAACTGGGTGTCCTTTTCAATGATTTCTGCCGAAGTTGCAGATCAGAGGAAGATGAAGAAACCATTAAACACTTTCTGTGCGAATGTCCGGCGCTGTCCAGGAAGCGCATGCAAACCTTGGGCACACCCTTCCTAGACAACCTCACGGAAGTAGCCGATTTGGACATTGGCTGCATAGCCGGCTTGATTCGAGAATCTGGATGGTTCTCGTCATCCCGCAGGTTCTAGTGCCGCCCTTATATTCTGTGGTATCACAATGGGCCTCTCGTGGCCTAAGTGAGCTACCTTTGGATAAAAGGGGGCTGCCACTACAACCAACCAACCAACCAACGCATTGCACTGAGTTACGATATAAATGCTACAATACCTTTCGACGCTAAGCTCTGTAGTTTCTATTTTCGGAACCCAGCAAAACGATTCACGAAAATTCAAAATCAATGTTCAATGTTCGAAATCAATGTTATTTTGAATTATTTCAAAAATTTTGCGATTTTACGGCACAATTTCGATACTAGAATGTCTTAACTTTTCAGCGTCGAAATTTCGTGTATCTGTCTCGTTCAAAGAAATTCCTCTAGAAATGGGATTTGGGACCGAATTAGTATGCATGACAGAAAGGGTTCGTCGCCTCGTCCCCGGAACTGAATGTTCATGAGGTCTTCTTTGGCTTGAACTTTCGTCGAGATTTCGTTCGCTAAACATTTATTTCATTTCAGATATTTAAAAAACATTGTACAAAATAAAAAAATTCTGAGCGACTTAATCTTCTTTCTTGCTTTTTACAATTGTTAAATGTTGTATTGTCTAAAAAAAGTACAATGCATCGTTACCACTATATGTAAAATGTAAAATTTGAACTTTATGTGGAATCTTTTAACTGGGAATATTCCACAATGAATTTATGGATAAGTGAATGAAAGTCGTAGCAGTTTCGGTAGCTTGGCGGTTAGACCACTTGTTTTCCATAAACAGAGTACCAGATTCGAGGCTACATGGTAACAGTTTTTGGAAATCGGGCTTGATTCATTTCACTCAACTGTAAACGAGTAATCAGGTAAATCAGTGTAATACCTGTAATCACGGACGAGCATGTTTTTCAACACTTCACATCTTAGTGTTCTATTAGCCAAGTAAATGAGGTAGCTCCAACATAATTTTAAGGATCCGACTCAATTCGGATTATCATGCAAAAAACTATTGAATGAAGACCATGTATAAAAAAGTCCTCCTGGAAAATATATCTCCGAAAAAAATTGATATTCATTGAAGTTGTGTCTTGTGAATGATTGTCAGGACTATCGGATTATTTATACCATGAGTTGTATACAATTTTAGACAAATGAGACTCAACGAACGAACCAAAATCGTATCCAGGATCTGAACTAGAGTGGGCAAACTCATATTAGTTTTTGTGAAGGAGGTGAGGATAATTTTTGTTCAACATTTGGAAAATACTAGGTCTAGAAACTATTGAAAAACTGTATTTACTAATCATTTTAAGCATATCAATGCATCCACTTTATGATAAATACGTAATATCTATATACATACATATGCACTTAGCTGGGCCGATTTTTTTCCAGATTTGTCGTCAATTTATCTACAGCTTTTTTTCCGATCATCTCTCGTTTGTTTCATAAAGTGCCGCAGCACCCTCATTCAATCAGTCTTCCTTCTTTCAAAGTGCTTTTAAACGAGGACTTAACTCATGAAAGAGATCCGAAGCATCGTTTTGCGGTCGCCGGCGAGTATGAAATAGTGCTCAAAATTATAAGTACTCGTTTTATAGCTCACTAAGTTAACATATCAACGTGTTAAGTGTCTATTTATTTATCCTTAGGTAGTTTTCGATAGGTGTGTAGACATCAACCAATTCCTAATTCCAAACAACAAATCTGTTTTCTTGTGAAATTCTGCGATCCTCTTTGTTATGTTTAAGGAATGTTACGCATTTCACAAAAAGGAGTATGGTTGAAACAGCTCTTCACACGCTCACCAGCCACATCTACAGCTAAGCGTCAAAGAATATACACAGGCGATTTTTCTAGTCATCGAAGGTGCATTCAACAACGTCAGCCACAATTGACGGAGAAGGCACTTAAGGAAAACAATGTGGATGATAACCTGATTCGATGCTAAGCAGCAAGAGCATCAACTCCGCACTAAGAGACAGTATCCTAAGAAGGTGGACGTGCAGAGGCACATTGTAAGGTGGGGTGCTATGTCCCCTTCTATGGAACTTAGGGGTAGACAAACTCCTGTCAACAATAGAAGCGACTGGCTGCAAAGTCGTAGCCTTTGCCGAAGATGTTGCAATAGCAATATCGGGAAAATTCGTTAACACCCTACCTGAAAGACTAAACTTTGCCCTATAGTACAGTCAATTGGGAGTTCAGCGTGCATTTTCAAAAGGCAGAATTTTTTTTATTGCAATGCGTGTGGAATGCCATAATTAGCTTAAGTTCAATTTCCTGGGGTCCCCGACGATGGCGTTCGGGCTCCATCTTGAAAACAAAAGAAAGTGGGACACCCCCATATCTCCCAAACAGTGGCTTCCACAAGAAAGTTGTGTATGGCAAACTTGCGTAGAATATAATTTTTAGTAAGTCGTCCATACATAACTTTCGCGTCGTGTCAATAATAAAAAATATACAATCCAAAAACTATGTCCAAAAAGGGGGGGAATAACTTTCGGGCGCCACAACTTTTTTAATTTCACGTTAAACGCGAAACATGTTCGGATACTTTTCTAAGATAATTTTGTCGCAAATCGTTTGCGGTATTGATTGTTCCAATCACTGCACATTAACGGGAGTTATTCCATCCCAAAGGGGAGAAAATCGCGTGAAAACCCGTTTTTAGGCCAAATAATCGACTTTTGGTGGCGAACCCCCGTTGCGAAACTCTCGGAGAATTTTGGAAGGCAGCCGGATTTTTGGCGCAATGTGTAGTATGTCTTACTGTGAGCTTAAATCTAAGTTTCTGGGGTCGCAGCCCCAATCCTCTGGGCTTCATCTTGGAAACAAAAAATAGTGGGACATGCCCCATATCTCCGAAACCATGGCTCCCACAAGAAAGTTTAATATGGCAAACTTGTGAAGAATTTAATTTGCAACAAATCATGCATACATCACTTTTTCGTGGTTTTAACAATAAAAGAGTTACAAGCTCAAAACGACAGCTAAAAAGGGGGGAACATCTTTCGAACGCCACAGCTTCATTTTTTTCTCTTTAACCCCAAAACACTTTGAAAATAACTTTAGGGTAATTTTGTTACAAGTCGTTTGCGGTATTGATCGTTTCGATCGCTGTACACTGGCGGGAGCTATTGCATCCCAAAGGGGGAAAACTCACGAGAAAAACGCTTATTTAGGCCAAATAATCGGCTTCCGATGGCAAACCCCCCCATTGCAAAACTCACGGAGCATTTTAGTGGGCAGAAATTTTTTAATTGCAATTAGTAGCATGCCTCTATGTGAGCTTAAATTAATGTTTCTGGGGTTATAGCTCCAATCCCCTTGGCGCCATCTTGAGAACAAAAAAATGTAGGACGGCCCCATATCTTGGAAACAACGCCCCTACAAAAAAGTTTAATGTGACAAACTTGTGTAAAATTTAATTTGCAGTAAGTTGTGGATACATATTTTCGCGTGCTGTCAATATTAAAAGAGTTACACGCCAAAAACGACGTTGAAAAGGGGTGATCATTTTTCGCGCGCCACAACTTCTTGGTTTCCCCTATTACGGCGAAATTTGTCCGGAAATCTAATTATCACCAAACGTTTGCGGTATTGCTTGTTTTGATCACTGTACTATGTCGGGAGTTATTGAGTCTTGAAGGGGGTCAAGTCACACGAAAGAAAGCATTTTAACACCTGTTTATCTGGTCCAGCAATGCTTTGCTTTGCCATTACAAATTGACACCGAATATAATATATGTAATATTCTGGATGAAGTTCAATCTATTCAAAATTTTGTCAATTAGTGCAGCGATTGATGAAGCAAATTGTGCTGCAAATACAACCAAACTATAAATTACAATCAATTTTCCTTTTTCATTTGTTGCTGCAAAATAAAATTGAAAGCTGTTATTTCTCAGCTATTTCCGCCAGGTCATGACCTACAACTGAGTAAGCTTTGGTTTTTAGAACATCATTTATTAAGTCTTTCCTAATAATTTTGCGATATAGATTTTTAAATTAAATTTGTATATTAGGGTATGTGTGAACAGCATTTCTGTGACACTTTTCTAAACGAGTCTTCAATTTTTTGTGAACAGAACGATTCGTAAATTTAATAATACTACCGAAACACTAGATTTTACGCCACCCACTGTTTCTATCAAACATACACTTTAAGATACCTGCAAACGGGACTTCCGTAGCGCCATCCTATACTTTGTCCAGTATTCAGTATCCAGCATGTCATCGGCTCTAATATACAGCTGGATATGATTTATGATAACACCAAGTGATAGGGGAACTAATCGCTACTACACCATGGCACGTCACTCTAGATTCCTTGTTGGCTCCACGTCTTCGATGTGACTTAAGTGTTCACCTGATGCCGACATCGTGACTATCCAATATACATATGTATGTATTTTGCATTGGAATCTTGTAATTCCCGTGTAATCACTCAGCATCTCAGCGGTGCCAAGTAGCGGTGTAGTTAGGCAAATTATCTTAGCCGTAAGATACTTTGCATAAAGTATCCGACTTACAAGCTATGCTACATGCACCATTGGATAAGAAAACGGGTAAAAAGGTTTGAAAAAATGCAGTTAGGGAAGTGGTTGAAGTTACAAGCTTATTAGTTACAAATAAGTTTATAATTGACCATTGAAGAAAAGATATATACTTTATTAAAGGGATTAATTTTCCGCTCTATTAGACGAAGATGAACATGAATTGATTGTACATTATAATCTTCATGGCACATCTTGAAGCATGTGTCGATATACCCGGAAATAAAATGGAGAAATGTATGGATAAAATTGATCTTCTGTTGATTAGTATTGCATCTCAATATCTTGGATTTAATTATTTTGTGTCACGTAGTCACTAATTTCTACAATTTCTGGTAGTGTTTCGTTACGGTTCGCCAAGCAATCAAATTAAAATTACAATTACGAGTTACCGTAAATATATCTCTTTAAACTATTTATAACTATTTCGAGACCGTGTGCTAACATGCAATGATCAACCTTCTTATGCTTATGCTTATGCTAACGTGCTTAAAACTGTGTGTAGCCTTTTTTAGCTTAAGGAATTATTTATTATTACTGTCAGAGCAAACGAAACCACAAGGATTTTTATACACATAGTCTCATCTAACAAGAAGGAGGCACGACCTCGTCTTCTTGAGGGATGGCACATAAAAAGGAAACTCCCAATCCCTGAAATAGTAAACCGCAATACTCATCAGATTTCGAGAAAACCGTTTTTAAAGTAAGCAAGTAAGGTTTTATATCAAGCAGAAGCGGTGCAGTGTAGAGAGCAGCGCGTCTAACACACAATCATGGGGTCGTGTGTTTTTATCCCGGTCAGCATATTTTTTTGGAAAAATTATCAATGCTGTGACGTTTCACAAATACATTTTTTTCTTCAGAAATCAGCTAGCTGTTCATTCATTTATTTTGGTCAATTATATTTCAAACTCAATCATACAGTGCCACCTAGTTTCCGGCCTACTTCAACAATTTAAGTGTCGTACAAAATCATTAGCGTATCGTCATATAGAAAAACTTTATGAGATTTCTTAATATGCTTATTCTCCTTTTAAAGTCCGAATCGTCAAACAGCCGCTTCAATTTATTTCTCCACTCTTTTGTGTTTGCAACTTTATTATTATGCATGTAGATAGACCAAAGTGGCTCTGATTTTCGCATCCTCTGCAGCTTCAATAGACGGTTGGTCAAGCATTTGTTAGAGACAACCAAGCATTTCCTCCAGCTTTGGAAAATTCTTTGTAGCGAAGCTCCGCTCACTACAGTTTTCGCGGTCTTTTAGCTGAAAGCCTATTTACATTGTCACAAAACTACATAGTTTTGGCTCCATTCGTAATTTTGATCATTATTGGGTTCAAAACTACATTTACAACTACACCATTTCAACGTAATTTGCACAAAATCACGAATCAAAACAAGGTTGTTATCGATGTTGCAATATGCAATAGATGTCACTAGTTGAATTCACCGTCTTGTTTGACACAATATTTCAATCAAATGCAGGGCTCCTAACAAAATTTTTTGCACTCCAGGAAAATTAAATCGAATTCAAACAGATGTGAATACAAAAAACTGCTCTAAATGTGTCGTCATTGACTTCTTCCTTGGTTTTCAGTGAGAACAATGACATTCCTGAAATTGTTTTTATTCATACGAGCTTTTATAAATGTTTAGGCATCCATTATCTTGAAGCCGAGACTGTTGAACATGTGTAACTGACAATCAAAACCATCCCAGAGCAATGTCAACGGTCTGATGCATTTTTCAATGCGGTAATCATTAATACGTATTTTTGAGGAAATGTAAATAGGCTATTAGATACGCTTACTATGTTATTCGAGTTCACGGCCATGATGCTCGATCACCTGAATGTTTTTATAAGATGCATAGTTGAAATTGTTTTTGCGCTAAATAATACTTCATTTTACACTTCTTGAAGTTCACTCAATTCAATTGTTGCTTAAGAACAAGAAGATATAATTTAAATACCACGCAGGCCGAAAATTTTTCTGGGTCGGGGCCCATAAACTGTAATTAAACAGAGTGTTTTGTCAAGTCATTTCAAAAGAAACTGATCTTTTGTTTCATAAGTACAAGTTACAAGAGAACATTGTTTTCTAAACATTAGCGCAAATGGCGCTAGTGTGTACAATTTAGATACTTTGATACAAACAACACAAAAAGAACTCAATGTTTGAAGATATGGAAGTTGCATTGAGTATAATATTCTATATTCCTTGCAGGTTTTGTTTCTTGTTGCCTATTTATAGGAGTTCATAGTGAAATCACACCCCAATCTTGTTCAATCCGAAATAGGGGAGAATTTTTGTTCATGTAACTTTTTTACCCATTTCTCTAGTCAGCGTCAGTCTTTATTGGTTAACCAGAGTCTCATTTCTGAATCTTGCTTTCTACAATTCGTTACTTGAGCTTCTGACATTCTGCAGGATTTTTTTAGCACTCTTGACCGCTACATCAACGATGCTTTAGAGATGGTTTATAAAAAAATGAAGTCAAAGTTCCTTTCGATGTGTGGAAATCACTAACAATGTTTTCATAAAAGACTGGAAAAGAAGTATATTTTGCTGAGAATATCATCTGTTCTTGATAAACCAACTAACTTGACATTCATATTTGCTTAAAAAACTTCCTCATTTATTTTAATCAATTGTGGCTGCTAACCAATGTTCATTAAAAACTAATTGCAGGTGAATGTTTAGAATTCCTAACGATGCTATGTTTGGTTTTTAATATAGGCTAGACTGCATACGGAAGTCCCTATTGCTGGCAATGTGTCGAGGTTGCCATTTGCTTGCCTGACCATTCTTTGGTCATTCTTGCGTAGTCTAGCTTGTGGTCTACGGTTCAGCGGTTTTCAACCGTAAATGTGCAATTTCCTATAGAAAACGATGCAGACCGAGGTCTGGTCTGCCAACTAAACAGCCAGTTTAGACACAATAGTGTACCAGGTAGTTACCAACCCCGAACCTAAAGTGATAGCTAACAAACAAACCATTTGGCATGTCGACTGGCAATGGAGGTGTATTGAAAACAAGTTGGCATCCGATTATGTGACATTATGGAAGCAATCGAGTTGAGGAGATTGCGTGCTACAATAGGTTTGAAACTCATTAGAACTTCATTTGCCAATCGATTGTATTTCAAACGGATGGACCTGAAAATGGTCGTCGGCAAGGTAATGCTATTATAATCAAGGGTAGCGATAGGTATTGGCGGCCGAACGCAACCTGGAATTGTAGCCATGCAATATAACTTTTGTGGTCTCATCCGATTATTTGAAGATAATTACAAGTGTTATGACCATTAACACGTTCGGTTTTGGTCGTGACATGTTGCTGCAATTTGGTTTCATATTTCAAAATGATGTGGTTAAATTGTGGAATCTTCTGGTGCATTATCATGAAAGTTGACTTTTTCAAAGTGTACCTACCCATCGCGTTTGTAAACTCATATGAAGTTATAACGAAGTAGTAGCTACAAAAAATATTTAAAACTGCACGCAAAGTATGTTTCATACAAAGGGTGTTTTTAGACGTGAAGAACTTCCGATAGAGATATTTATCGTCATTTTAACATTTTGTTCAATTTACTTTGAAAAACTACTATGCAAAGACTGACACCCTAGCAACGTCTTGAAATACTGAAAATTTATTTCCGAAATGTGCGCCCTGTGCGCGAAACACTTCGTTCAATTTATGGTGCTCACAATTGTCCATCTGAGCAGCTCGTACTCCATATGAACGACAAATGTATGTCGACGTATACTCTAATGGACAGTGTTCATCCAACGCGAACTCGTACAGTGCGTACCCAGGATGCTGTAGAGGATAGTGTAACTGAGGATTCAAATATATGGATTTGACGCCGTTCTTAACAACTTGGTCTGTGCCCGTCTACTACATAAAATTGTTGCAAACTCGGCAGCTTCGTAGAAAGCGGTGGGTTTTGAAAAATTGCGATAGAGAAGTTTTTTCCAGTAAAATATTTTAGGAAGATGTGGCTTCAGTTCTAAAAAGTGGTACACACATTTTTAATCCCAGAGCTTCAACTGTCCAAGGTGTAAGTTATCTCGCCCGGTGCTCGCTCCTGAAGAGAAGCCGAGTAGTTTATTTGGGTGCTAACCTATGCAGCCAAGACTACCCAGGCAATGAATCAGATTTAGAATGAGTTTGAAGCCTGTAATTTAATTTTCCGAGGTTACTTCTGATCATTTGCATCTAGCCGAAACGCGAACAAAGCCAAAAAAGAACCGGAATAGGATACCAGTCCATATCAGCTTACACTATTATTTGAAATAAAGAAGAAAACATGAACTACTTGCTTCCTATCTTGTCGCGGTCGCTACCACCACTGCAATCTGCAATGTCGCCTTCATCAACACTAAGTATTCCAGATTCTGTCGCGAACTTCATGTTTGCTGCCCAGAAGAGTGGTATTCGTTTGTTCAATATCAATGGGCGTTCAATCTCGACTTTCTGCTTGTCTAATCTCGTCTTTTCAACAAAGTCGCACAAAGAGAAAAAGCCTACCAACGTAATGTTTCTCTTTTTGTCTGTTTTCGCTTATTCACCTTTTTCTCGAATTCAACTACTCCAAAAGAGAATGATTTCAATCACTTCCCTTGATAGTTTTCAAAGGATTTTGCTTTCCAAAGTTATTTGGGAAGGTGCTCGACCATGTCCTTGGCGACAGTTGATTTCGCTCTTTCTGGATTTCTTGTATAGTGAGTTCAATAAAGAAGGAGCTAATGAGAAGATAATTAACAAGGTACTTGCCATCAAAACACTCGGCAAAATTCAAAACAAAAGTTTTGAGATTTGTCCATGCTGATAGGATTTGATAAGCAGAACCTGGACGCGCTACTTGCAGTAAATAGTTTGCGTACATTACATTTTTAGACTACTGTTCTTTTTACAAATTTTACCATACGTGTTTTCAGAAAATTGTGGAACTAAACTAGTATTGCCTTGCTCACATAAAATCTATACTAGCAAAAACTCTTTTCTCAGATAACTTCAAAGCCAAAGTATATGTTTCGCTTCACAAAAGAGTACTCAATGACAAACCGGGACCAGTTGTTCAAAAATGAAGTAAATTTCTGGTGACACTCAAATGTATGCGCTCGTGGAGATATCATTGTTCCTGTATTAACTTTTTCTTCAAAAGTAAACTTACTATTGATATGGCAAGACGTCTTTCATTTGTCATATTAACGAAATTCTTTATAATTTTGTTTTCCAAGTTGTGAAGCCGGAGAAAAAGCCTATTATTCTAAGCAATGTCACCAGTCAAAATCAAACATTGCAACGAGCCGGTGCAATCCAACGTTGTTCCATCGCCGATTTATCAAGTTGTATATGTTTCGTTTTGTCGCGATCGAGAGTTGTGTGCCGTGAAGCAATGCTGCCGTCGCACATAGGGATATTTGACCAATTTAGGCGGCCAAAATTATTTTTAGGATTTTTATTATTTTAAATTTATTTTTTTATTAAAACTACGTGTTCTCGTTATAGAAACAACATTTATTTCAAAAATAACTTCATATAACTTATTATATTACATATTATTAGAAAAAGTACACCTCATTAAAAAGTTTATATCATACTTTTTTAACTATAATTCTTCTTCTGAATCATTTTCTTCCTCACTTTCCATTGGATCAGATGGATTAGGTTCAGCGGACATTAATAGTTCAATGGTCTCCGGTAAAAACGTCTTCAATTTTGATTTTTTTATTTGTCTCAAACTGCTCAATAAGGGGTCAGAACTTAAAAGTAGTCTGATATATATATCTAGGATATAAGATTCTCTTGTGAATTTGCGCGCAAAATTTTGGCGATATGACCGGAAGTGTTTATTTCGGGCCTCTGCGTCCTCCTGTGATAGTTGACCTATTGACAGTAATGCATTTTTCATTAAAATTCCACCATGCATTAATATCTTGTGCATGGTCGGAGTCATTGGGTGCTATGAGTAAAGTTCTGCATACAGTTTGGCAGTGTCGATGGTGTATTTCTCGAATTTTTCGATATTTATTTCGTAGCCACTGGATATTGCTTCTAATATCACCTTTAATCTGAAAATTAACTGGTAACTGAAGTCTGTTATGTCTGCTGCTAACTGTGGATTTTCAAAAAATCTTCGACTGGTGTTACCATCATTCGTGTTGCCGAATCCAGCTTTTGGCCTATCCAGTAACAATCCAGTTTCTACGCGAAACCTCTCCTGGATGTCGCGTTTTCTCTCATTTTCTGTAGCTTTTTCAGATGCAGTTTAACTTGGTCTGCCTGGTCGACTTTGCATTACAGTAATTTCGAAAGTTCCATTCAACCAAGACTCGTTATTTTTTAAAAATGATTCTTCTTTTCTAAAAATAAAAATAAAAATAAATACGACTTTTCAAAATGGTAACAAAGCTAGCGTTTAGAGAACAGGAACGTACATACTATCGCTAGATCAAATTTCGACTAACAATACTCGAGAAAATTTAGTACGCGCGGGTGCAAAACGCTTAGTTAATGTTGCTGGGCTAATTTTTTAGTTAGTACTATTAATTTTTATTACGTACAATAAGATTTGAAAAATTGTCTTTTGGCCGCTTAAATTGGTCAAATACCCCTATGTGCGTCGGCACCTAATTTCAGTCACTATTATGGATACACCAGGCATGCGTCAGGTTAAATTTTCTGGTGACGATGCTTCGCGGGCAATATCGCAAATCCGTCTTGACCGCGATAAAGACAGGTCCCTTTTGAGGAAATTTTCGAGCATGTGTTGATTCTTCTTACCATTTGTCCGCCGAGCTCATTCCGCGACTGGCCGATAGCTTGGCCCCTGTCTTGGATGCCCAAGCTTGAGACAGTCAGTTTATTTAAGTACTCCTTGACTCCAAAATCACTCCTCCTCTTGACACTATTTAACGTATCTTTCCCATAATTATCTTGCTGGCTCACAATACTTCATCTCATTTCCCAAAACACAGGCCAACGATGAAAAAACCTTTTTTAATAATTTTTCATAATGCCTGTATTATTTGGTAAGCTGATTCCGAAAATAATAATAAAAACAGTCCTATCACCCAACAACTTTTCACATTTTAATATTACAAGAAAATATTTTATTATTCAAAATGTGAAAAAAATATTTTTAATCATTCAAATGATATAAGTGTGGCAATAAATTCTAGTGGTGTAAGTTTGAGAATAAAATCAAATGTTATAAGGTTGGGAGTAAATGCAAAAGTTATTAGGGTGGTAGTTCTGATAAATGTCACAGCTGTTTGTTTTCTTCCAGTTAACATAAACTCTCATTGCAGTGTTTAACCTATGTTCTTTTAATTCAGACTCTAAGTATGGCTAATCGTGTTCGTAAAAACTCTCCTAACAGTTTTTGTTATATATGTGATGACTTTGTAGTTAAAAAATGTCAAAGGAACATTACTGAGTTTGTGAAAAAAGTATACTTTGCATATTTTGGTGTAGAAATCGGTAATCAAGACAAATGTTGGGTACCTCACAAAGTATGCTATGTTTGTGTCGAGGATCTTAGGAAATGGTATAAGAAAGAGAAGAAAGCTTTCAACTTTGCAGTACTCATGATATAGAGAGATCAAAGAAAATCATTCAAATGATTGTTATTTTTGCAGTATTGATGTTTCTGGATATAACTCCAAAAATAAGAAAATAATTTTCTATCCTTACCTTACTTCAGCTGATCGGCCGGTTGGACATGGACTGAAACTTCCTGTCCCTGAACTACCTCAATCTGTTGATGACGTTTTACAGTCCAGTCCCGAGTTTAATGAAAGTCAACTCGGTGATGATGAGTTCCAATGTTCTCCAGAAAATTTAACACCACAGTTGTTTACACAAGCTGAGTTAAATGATTTAGTAAGAGATTTGGGTGGAACAACTATTTACCAATATAGAACAAGAGATGAACAGTTTGCGCAGTTTTTCACGCAGGAAGAGGATTTGGTTTACTGCCATGATATTGACAGTCTAATGAATGAATTTGGCATTGAATACAAGAAGGTAGATTGGAGAATTTTTATAGACTCATCAAAAACTAGTCTAAAAGGTGGAAATGGAAATACTTATGCTTCATTGCCTGTTGCTCATTCAGTCCATATGAAGGAAACGTACGAAAATCTTAACATAATTTTACAGAAAATTAACTATGTAGCTCACGATTGGAGAGATTTAAAAGTTATATCCATGCTCCTTGGTCAACAAAATGGATTTACAAAGTTTCCATGTTTTACATGTAAGTGAGACAGCAGAGCAAGGGATCAACATTGGTTCGAAAAACAATGGCCCGTAAGAAAAAGTTTGACACCTGGCGAGAAAAATATTTTGCATAAAAATTTAGTAGATAATAAAAAGATTATTCTACAACCACTACACATAAAGTTGGGCTTAATTAAACAATTCGTAAAAGCTTTGCCTAAAGATGGTGATTGTTTAAAATATTTGTGTAGAAAATTTCCTCATTTATCAGAAGCTAAGCTGAGAGAATAAGTTTTCGTTAGGCCTGATATTCGTGAAATGATGTTCGATTCCAGCTTCGAAGAAACGATGAGTGCAAAGGAAAAGGAGGCTTGGATATCATAAAGAAGTTGCGACTAAGTGAACTTATCGTAGCTAATATCATAGAAAAGTTCATAAGTCTTGGTTGTCTGATGAGCCTTAAATTACACTTTTTGCACAATCATCTCGACTTTTTTCCAGATAACTTGGGTGACGTGAATGAAGAGCAGGGGGAACGGTTTCATCAGGAGGATGGAGAAACGATACCAGGGACAGAGGAATATCAACATGATGGGTGATTACTGTTGATCACTTTACAGAGAACAACCAAATGCACGAAACTTTACAGAGAAAAGGGCAAGGCAATACAGAAAAATAAGCACCTTAAATATTCACATTGTAGTTATTTCATATTTAGTTATTAAAAATTGTAACCTAATAAGCAAACCTATGATGTTTTTATTTTTATTCATTAAATTTTTCCTATTATGAAGTATTTAACTATATAAAATATGATATATTGTGAAAGAATTGTGGGTGATGAAAAAACTGATATCAAATACGTTTTTAGAACCAAAAATATATAAAATTTTGGTGAATTGGTTTAAAAAGTCTTTGCAAACATTTTTTTTTGTTGGCCTGTGTAATTGATTTCTATATACAATAGTCATTTACAACACTAATACCATATTTAAATCTCTTCTCCCACACATCTCAGTGAAATGATTTCATATTTACGCAGATAAAGACTGATTATGGAGGACAATTGTTCTTCGAGGTAGTTTGTGATAGCCTTCAGCTATTTGCGTCGTGTTTGAAATATATTCAAGATTTTTAACTTCCCAGTATGTGGGAAGTTCTTGTAATCGCCTCGAATTGAAATTTTCAACATTTCTTTACGTTTTGAGGTCTTACGAGTATATTTTGAGTGTTTTTAGAAAGAAGTATGTATGTGTGTGTGTGTATGTATGTACGTACGTCCGTACGCACGTATGTGCGTTCGTGGACAGTTTTTTCTACGAGCATAACTCACGTAAACAAAGTCCTATCGACTTTGTTGAGGTGTCAATCGAAGCGTCTTTGCAATCTTAAGAGCTGATTAGTTTTTGGGAAACTTCGGTCGGGGGGGTTTGCTGTTTTGCCCCTTTGAAGGTCATTTCTGTCATGCGTTATATCTCCCGAACCAAACATGCGATTTTCATCATTAAGGTGTCAATCGACGCGTATTAATATTTGTGTGATTCTATCAAGTTTTTAAAAAAATTCATAGAGGCGTTTTTTAATTTTTTTGAAAAAAGTGCAAAAAATTAGGTTTTTTTCCAGAAACAATAAATTTTTAGCCTGATTTGCGAAATATAGTGATCAATGTTTATAAAATTTATATACTCCACACAATTTTTGTAAAAACAAGATAAAATTTCATTCCTCATGATTACAAAAAAAATTAAATTAAAAATCAAAAATCATTAAAAGTCATCATGATTTCAAGGTCATTTCTGCCATTCACTATATCTCACGAACCAAATGTAATATTTGCATCACTTAGGTGTCAATCGATGTGTATTTACATTTTTGTAATGTTTTTATATTTAAAAAAAACTTTGGAGGCGTTTTTTAATTTAACAAAAAAAATGCAAAAATTTAGGATTTTTTCATAAAAATTAAATTGGTTAACCAGATTTGCACAACACGGTAATAAATGTTTATAAAATTTATAAATTCTTATCAATTTTAGGAGACAAACCAGCAAAACGCTTTTCCATGGTGTTTAAAAAAATTAAATTAAAAATAAAAAATCATTCAAAGTCGCCATGTAAAAAGTGTTCATATGAATGATTTTACCCGACTACTCTTATTCTGAAGACATTGTTGTTAAGCCAATTACAGTTTATTAATATTTGCATAATTTAAGCAGATTTTTAATAGTCTTCGTAACACCGTGTTTTAATTTTTATATCAAAACTGCTTAAATTTTGAAAATCAAAAAAAATTAATCAAATTTGCATTTGTGGCAATAAACGCTTTGAATGGTAAAATGTTTCGTAGTCAATACTTTGCTAGATCATATGCTATAAAAAAAGCTTTCATCAATATGAAAATAACAAATAACGTAGAAACCACCCCCCCCCCCATTGATCCGCGTGAATATTAAATCAAATCAATCTGTCCCCATCGACCAAAAACCTTACGTAATCGATTGACGCTCCCGTAGACGATACGATTAGTATTAAGTCATTCCAGTTACTGTTATGAGAGGTACATTTTTATTATTTAAAGTTGTATTATTTTCATAATTATTATTTTGTTTAGTATTTTTAATATTTATGTAAATATTACTGGGAAGTTGACCGTGTGGACCTCAAGGGTCGCACCTCGCGGCTTGTTTTTTGAACGGCCAGATTGAGTGGCTAACTTAACAAAAAGAGCCAGGTAAATGAATGTCAAAAATTAGGGCGAATGATTCTTTTTAACAAAACATTCTCATTTCGATTAAAACATTAAAATCAAAACAATATAAGCAATTCAAACCCTCTCTATGTTCCCTAAAAATAGTCTAACTCCTAACTTTACTTACAGAGTAATGCATTCAAATAAAATGAATAAATATACATTGAATGATGTAGATTGAATGTTACTGTTGTTCAAGTTGAAACGTTTTTTGTGATATCGATTGAATCTTTTATAAATGAAATGGTGGCATAAAAATCAACTTTTTAGACATTGTCACAATATTTTCACTTATGAGAACGGACATTCTCAGTATTGGGACATGTTTAGATAATATGTGTTTCGTAAACAAACTATGCCCATCTTAGAAAAAAGAGGTAAATTGTTTTCAAAGCGAGAAACTATATCTGAACGCATTACTTTTTTTCGCTTGTCTCCACCGGAAACCAGAAAAAACGAGCAAAGAATCTTTGCGCTCAGCATCCATTATTACCATATTTGCAGTCATCGACCTGAATCCATGCCGCACAGATACTAGATAATTAACCTATTGCGTTCAAATAACATGCTCGTATTTTATTCAATCATTTCGTCAACTAAAATTCATCAATCTCTTTAATCGCAGATCTTCACATTGCCATATAGTCCATGTATGTAACTCACCACACAATCGATTAATTAAGATCTCGTCTCATATTTTCCCTCCTTCGCAGAATCCTGCAAGCATCGCAACCCATCCGCGTCATATGAACCTGGAAAACTTGCGACGATAGTTTCATTTATCACAATTAATTCATGTCATATGTAGACATTAAAGCAAATGGCTAGTCGAATCCAAATGTCTTGAAAGTTCACATCGTTGTTGATGACATCATAATTTAAGCATGAAAACGGTATGATCACTCGCATTTTAACGTCCAATGTATGTTGGCGTTACCCACATGGAACCATGTGAGTTTTCAGATATTTACCTTTAGCTGTTTTTCGCATTCTCATGTGCAAATGATACGCGAATCTTAATAAATCAGCAGCAAAAATTACTGGGCCTATGAATAAAAACTGCAAGCTATTAAGTATACGCATATCCAAGAGTATCGCTGTATATGGAAAGTACGCCTACTATGCAAAGCTGTTATGTCGACGAGAAGATAGGCATCAGGTATTGCTGATACACCAAACAGATCCAACAAAAACATTCTATAAATGGATAAACTTTATTCGATGCCAATATGTTACTGCAAGTGGTTTATCTGCATAATGCGTTTTTAAGTTGATCATGTTGCATTTTAGTTGCGGCTTTTATGTATTCGATAGTATAGTAATTTGTATCTAATTGATCGTAGCGAATATGCATTTGTGCAGCCTACACGTAGAAGTCGTTGTAACGTGCCGCTTCGTGCTACAGCATTTTTCAAACTACGAGTATTTACATAAATCCCTTAAATACCTTCCACGGGAAACTTGTTGCTACATATCCGTGAATATGTGGTGCTTTCAGATAAGTGATCTTGATTTAAAACTGTTGTACAAACTGTTTATCATGCCACGATCGATTTTATTTTTCAGGTGCTTTTCACTTGCGTCTTGCCGAGTCGTATGCGATTAAGATAACATTTTTGAATTAGGTAAATTGATATTGGCAATTAGTTTTGTTTATTGATCGTTAAAGATACTTTGTAGGTGATCGGTGTTTATTTACTAATCATTGTCGTGTAAGAAGCAGTTGCTTGTGTGGAAGAAAGTATGGTTTGTGGTGTAGGTGACTTTGTTGAGAAATTTTAGGTCCTTTTTATTCTATATTTATAACTTTTTATCAAAGGTCCAAGTGGGCTTGTGCTAACCACCGAAAATTTTTTGCTGAATCGTGAGTGATAATCATGGCCTTGTAAAGATACAGCTAAAAGTATCCAATCCTTAATCCCGGATATATTGTCTCCATTTAGCCACACTGACTATCCTATTCTGAGAATTTAAGATAGAATTATTAAAAAAATGTTTTTATTGTAACACCGAACGATAAACGCAATCAACACGTTTTAACCTTTAAAAAGTGTCTTTCTAGTTAAGATGCTGGTTCCCAACACTTTTTTCTCTTCCTGGGTCATTTTTCAACTATACTATAATTATTTAATTATTTTATATTTCAAAGTGTTCCATGAATGTACTCCACTACTTTTGCTTTTATCATTTTTATAGGTTTTGCATTAAATGTTTGTTTTTGTTCTGTATTTTCAACATAATTTCAGTTGCTTGATATATTACATATTATTATTATGTATGGTTTTATATGGAAGCATTGCTTTACTATTAAGTGCTGATTTTGCCACAATAATATTCGGATTCATGAACAAATAATAGAGGAGAGGTGTCATAAAATGGATATTTTTTTATCTCAAAAATGAATATGATAAAAATGCAAGCAGTTTCAAACAGATTTCGTAATTACAATCATGTGACTCTTGACGTGAAATAAAATAATATGTATGTGTTTTTTCCAAATTGCATATTTTCATAGTTTGAAGAACACTTTCATCAATAAATTTTATTGAAAGAAAAATCTTAGTTTATGAAATAGACAATGCTTGATATCAAAGATATCATCTACTTTACAAGAGTTTCTCTAACAAAATGAATAAAAAAATTGATTTCTTTAAGATAACCGGATTGAAAATTATTACAAACAAGCCGCGAGGTGCGACCCTTGAGGTCCACACGGACAACTTCCCAGTAATATTTACAGAAATATTAAAAATATTAAACAAAATAGTAATTATGGAAATAATACTACTTTTAATAATAAAAATATACTTCTCATCAAAGTTCTTGGAAGGACTTAATATTAATCGTAAAAGTAAGTAAAATATATGTATTACAAATGATGAAGGAAGTAACTGAAATTTTACGAATACTAAAGAACAAAACTCCTAAAAACTACAATTTTTTATTTGATGAAAGCTTTTCAAAGCATATGATCTCAAAAAGTGTTGACTACAAAACATTTTACCATTCAAAACGTTGATTATCACAATTGCAAATTTGATTTGTATTGGTTTTCAAAATTTAAGCAGTTTTTTTATTAAAGTTAGAACACGGTTCTGTGAAGACTGTTAAAAATCTTCGCAAATTATGCAAATAGTAATAAACTTTGCTTGACTTTACAATAATGTCTTAAGAATAAGAGATTTAAGGTATAAAGATTCGTATGAATCCTTTTTCCATGGGACTTTGAATGATTTTTTTTATTTTTTATTCAATTTGTTTTGAAATCATGAGAAAATATTTTGCTGGTCTCTCTACAGAAATTGATAAAAGTTTATAAATTTTATAAACATTTATTATGACGACGTTAATTTTATTAATTATAATTATTTTTTTTTATGAAGAAAAAAACACTAATTTTCAATATTTTTTATTAAATCAAAAAAATGGCATTGAAGATTTTTTTAAAATTTAAAAACATCATAAGAATGTTAATACGCGTCGATTGATTTCTTAATGATGCAAAGATTATGTTTGGTTCTCGAGATATAATGAATGACATAAATGACCATGAAGGTCATGATGACTTTCAATGATTTTTTATTTTTAATTTAATTTTTTTTGTAATCATGAAAAAACATTTTGTTGGTTTTTACACAAGAACTGTTTGAAGTATATAAATTATACAGACATATATGACTGAGTCTTGAAAATCAGGTTAAAAATTTGATGTTTTTGAAAAAACTCCATTTTTTGCACTTTTTTTCAAAAAAGTAAAAAACGGCTCCAACGATTTTGATAGAATCTTATCAATGTTAATACGCGTCGATTGACACCTTAATGATGAAAATCGCATGTTTGGTTCGTGAGATATAGCACATAACATGGTTGACCTTCAAGGGGTTAAAACAGCAAACCCCCCCGACCGAAGTGTCTCAAAAACTAATCAGCTCTTAAAATTGCAAAGACGCTTCGATTGACACCTCAACGAAGTCGATACTACTTTGTTTACGTGAGGTATGCTCGTAGAAAAACTGCCCGCGAACACACATACGTACATACACACACACATATACATACATACTTCTTTCTAAAAACACTTTATATATACTCTATAGACCTCAAAACGTAAAGAAAAGTTGAAAATTTCAATTTCGATTTTCGAGGCGATTACAAGAACTTCCCATATACTGGGAAGTTAATAATTCAAAAAAAAATCAATGGCCTTATCATTTCTATTTTTGATATCTGATAGCCACATTTCTTCACTCATGGAAAGTGGAATTCAAAATTAACAATTAATGAATGAAATATATATACATACCTAGAGAATCAAAATCGCGATTTTCGTCTCATCTCTCTCATCGACATTCAGTCCAGGGCGAAGGCAACAAATCCTTTTGTCGTGCTGACTTATTCGGATTCGACCTCAATCTACCTAGAAGTGCGATGGCAGCTGGCAGACCGGCTCAGTTCGGCGCGTGATGTCGTCGGTTTGTCTCTAGCTTCGGGCCTAAATCTCACTTCAAGAGATACAGCGATCTGATTGCCAGGTTACTGAATTCCGACTTTAAAATCAAGCCTCAAATATCAAATTACCACTTGTGTAGGATTGAAAGATTTATACAAAAAATAAGATAATGTATAAAAAAGGAACGTAATATTTATGTTTTTATACATATAAGGAATCTTAATGATAGTATCATGCAAGAAAGTAGAATAGAACTCCGCCATGCCGCGCAATCTTACACAATGCTAATTCAATAAATAAATATCTTATTATATTTATGTTTTAAATTTTTTTAAATTAGAAAATAAACTTTCTTTTCTTATAGATAAACAAAATGAAAGGCACACAGATAATTCAAAAAAACGGCAGCCTTATCCTTCCGACTGTTTTTAGTTCGAAAAAATTTCTTTTCGTGAAAATAATCAAATTGAAAATTAATACAATTAGTTCCAAGAAAACAACTGTCAAACTGTGATTCACATTGAAGAAGAAGGCACGTAGTTTTCGAAACAATTGTATGCGATACAACTATAAAAAAATTGGAATACAAGGAACAATACAGTTTTTTTATAATTCTTTAACTAACTGCAAAAACGAAAAATGAACAACAAATTTGAGTTACCTGCCATATTATTTTTGCTGTAACTAACTGAACATTTTCTATACACAGCACAGATCTTATTGTCATTTTATAGAGCTGCAGCTTATTTTTTCCATTCACTTTTTCACATTTCAAAAAAGCAGACCCTGTTAGCTAGGTTAATACTTCGGTGAATTTTGTCGTTTTCGCTAACATCAATGCTTTCAAGAATCCCTTAGTAGATGACTTTGTCAACGTTCTCAGAGCTGTATTCTCTTATTGTCAAGTTTTGTCCGATTGGCGTCTTTTTTTCGGGTCGGGGCACGTATTTAGTGTTTATCCCACTTACCTTCAATTCGACTTATTTTGAGGCTTATATATAGCTTCATAATTTAGAATGCTTCTCTGGGCTTATAGTTGGCTCCTGTCACTATCTTTATTTCGTCAGGTTATGCGATTTTTAATACTAGCAAACGATATTAAAGAAAAAAGAAAGAAGCGCTTCTTGATTTGTCGTTCCTCTTAATAGGTATTTGGTTTCACCAATTTGACGGTTCGCGTGTTTGGGTTTCATTGTCGCACAAAAATGAAAACGAGCGGGTTCAATCACCTCCTTTCATCTATCCAAAATGACATTTTTTTTTTACGTTTTTCGGGTATGTCGTTTAACTCAACATTAGCTACAGGTTATGATATCATGGAAATACGTTTTTCGGTCGCAAACTTTTTAATGCGGAGAGTGCGGCGCAGTCTGACAAAACAGATGACGCCTGAAGAACTGTCAGGTTTATTAAGTTTGTGTTTTGGTATGATGGTCGGCAAGTGAGTGGATTTTTTCGCCCAGTGCTCGATGCCACCATCGCTTCCTAAATATGAATGGTGCCCTGATTGCAGCAGATGGATCTAGCACGCGCAAGGTACCATGAGTCATATTCCGAACGCAGAACCAAATGAGGTAGAGTTTGCTGCCTCAGAGTAAGTCCATAACGTATCGCCTACAGTTGTAGAGTACGTGAAGCCTACTTCGTAAGGCTCTTGTCTGAGGTTTTCCAAGCTTTAGGCCGTAGACTGCCTTTCTCTTAACCGTTTGTTGTAGGAGATTTGTGCGATCTATAACTTTCTATTGCTGAAATGCTTGTTGATTGCGTCCGCCTATTCCGTAACTCCGTGTGTTTTTCGGTGACTTAGTGCCTTCTGTTCATTGCAATTTCCCGGTCCATTCCTTCATTATACATGCCTGCCTCTATCGGGTCTTTCTTGATCGTTTCAATTTATTCGTTCTGTTGAACTTTTATCATTTGGCATTATATTATGACTGCAACATTCTTGCTGAATGAATCAGTTTAAACTCGAGGATCGCAATATCCTCTTCTTTGTGTATTATAATGCAATTACTAAGTGATTCTTGCTTTTGTAGTCACTGTTGCATCCGGTGTTAGTGCAGTTGCCACCTAACAAATTTTACCTAGTAATACTCTACCTTTTAACAATATGTATAATTTCCTATATACTTTCTCTCACTTACTACAACCAATTCGTTATAAACGATATTATTCAAAAATTCAATAACATCGGTTCAATTTTCTCTACTCTACGAGTCTTCGGGAACTTTTTTGAATACCCATGATGGTTTTGCATACAAATTGCCACTGAACCATTATTAAATCAGTTCGTGGTCTTTTTTAATATAGATTTAATACTCCATCCTTGTTACTCTGCAAAAATCCAAACTATGTCGCGACGAATACTTTCTTCGGAAGCTTTTCTCTGATCTCCTGGAAACTCGTTTTTGCAACGAATTGAACTGTTGCCATTCTCATTGTCTCTGGCAATATAACGAGTAACCTTTAATTCAATTCGTCTTTCATCCGTTTAAATATCATAGAAATCATAATTCCTTACAGTTTGCTGCTTAGCATACAGTAATAGTATAAAAAAATGAATCTATGCTTTGAAACGATTTACGTATTCATTTCAGATTGAGATATACCAAGGAATTATGTTCTTGCTTCTGTATAATTGGATTGTTCTGCCTAATAGCATTTTTACAACACTAAAGAACTCAATTAATATGAATTTTCAATAAGTTCAATTCTGATTCACTCTTCCATAGAAAGTATTTACAATATTCATTAAGCAGATGCACCGTACACCGTATGCATATACCGATCGTATGGTAATCTTTTGATTATAGCAAAATAAGCTTTTCATCTTGGAATTTGAATTTTATAGTTTAATGTTTCCGATTGAATGAAACTGTTTCGAAAGAATTTCCAGAGTTCAGCTTGACGGTGACTACAAATTCATTCTTTCTCAATGATTTTTTAAAGACCTTTTAATGAAAAATACACACTTAATTATTTTCGCCCATCATTCCCTCCTCACTCATTAAAGAATTAATATATTCTGGCCCACATGCTGTACTTTTTAATTTTTGCTGCAATTTAAGTGCAAGAATTGAGCATGTGCATTGTGATTATGTGTTGCGTCAATTTTATAACTTGAATAAAAAATAGGCATTCAAGCTTTGCCCTGATACACACCACAACATATTCTTAGCACCGAAAGTTTTCGAAAAACTGAGTGCTAACGTGCCTTAAAATTGATGACGAAGTTGAAATGACTAGTGAGTAGATTGTTCATCATGCGCTTTAAAGCTTTTCCCCCAAGAAATCCTTAAAAAATTGTTGTTTTGATGCTTTCTATGAGTTTAAATAAAAAATGTGACGATTAGTTTTTTTGCAGTGACTAGTAACTTTACATTTGATCAAATATTATTATTATTAGTTCTTATTTCCTCTGTCCTGTTTCCATAAAAACATTGCTGTGTAAAAGACAAAATAGAAGCAAACTAGAGATTATTTTCCACATGCTCCTGTTCTGATCGAAATGACAAAACAGTACCTCTAAACATTTTAAAGATAATCCTGAAAGCTTCGTCGTTATTAGAAATGTTTATAAAATGCACAATGCTTCATTGTATGATAAGGCAATAGTGTTCTCGATTGTTGTCGCTATGATTGCTTTCTACCAGTCTGCACATCCCATCAATTTCCATACTTCACTTAGCAACAATGCAATGTATATGCATGAAGCCATGTAGCAAGTAAGTGCAAAGACTCTTTCCCTTATCTCCTGTTTGCATTCTGCATAATGTACT
Source organism: Oxycera nigricornis (assembly GCA_963942545.1). Classification (NCBI taxonomy): domain Eukaryota; kingdom Metazoa; phylum Arthropoda; class Insecta; order Diptera; family Stratiomyidae; genus Oxycera; species Oxycera nigricornis. Next base: position 86,063,278 of record OZ012662.1, read on the forward strand.
GGTCTGCGTGCTACGCCTCGACAAAGGTTACTTCTGTTCTTTCGAAGTGAAAAGTGCTGAAATGACAAAAAAACAACAACCTGAAACGCCGCCGTCACAAAAAATAATATACATATATATGGAATGTGTAATGTTGAAATAATATGAAATATGTATAAGCGCGATTGCTTCCTTTAGCTGTCCTGGCATGTGCACACATTCATCCGAACAAACATTAGTTACCTATCCTTGGCAGACTGGCTGATAACTTGCATGTCGCATATCATCTTATGAGCGAGCATGCATCACTGGTGACGTTCTGCATTCTGTTATCAATGTTTGTCGAGCGATGGAAGGTAAGTGGACTATCATCAAAGCGAAATATTAAAATTTTTATTTTCACTACATTCTATTTTTCCTCAGGGAAAGTTTTCAATCATTTTTCATTTTCGATTTGTTTGAAAATAATTTTTAACTTAAATTAGATTAAATAAAAACTCATGTAAAAAAGCAATTTTTCGCAAATTGCGAGAGACTATGTTCATAGTAAATTTTATAAGCTATCATTCCTAGACATGCCACTACGATTAAATTGCGCTCCCATAAAATAATTATTGATAAGAAGTCTTCCCCACGATTACTCATGCATTTCGGAAAATTTCGCGAAGTTACCAAAAAATTACCATTTTCTTAAATATGCACTTCTATGACCATTTTGTTGAATTTAAAACGACACCACATTCGTAGGTACTTGATGCACTTCGAATGTTCACTCAGCGCAATACATAAATTAATTTTTTGCCGAAATAGCGCCGTTTCGGTCTACCGACAGAAGCCACTCGCTTAGGTCATCGCTGCTTGAGTGAGCAGACACCAAGCATAAGTTTCACATATTTGGTTTGGCTATACGCAAACTGTCCATCCACACTCATAAAAATGTGGTCACAATTTTATACTGACCCCATTGTCATTTTTTTCTGATTTGCAAGGATTAATTTTAACAGAATCAAAGTTTTACCCGTGCCGCTTTATTTGAGTCTAGTACAGCTGTTTGGTTTGCAAAAATGTTTATGGCCTGCTTAAAAGATTTTGACATCCCTGTCAAGCAGACAACCCGTTGAAAGCCTCACCAATTTTAGCGTACTTGAACCGAAAGTCCAAGAAGTGGTGCATCCTTGGAAAAATGACACAACATGAATCACATAGTGGTAATCAAGATGGAACACGGTCATAACAGTTTTCGGCCATTTAAGTGCACACGGCAGTAACAGCAAGGATTTTTTTAAATCCTGTACTTTTCAAAGACAAAATCTTAGCTAAGCTTTTAATTTATCAATCTAAATCACACGTACAACGCTCACAATTCTATCTTTTTCGGCTGTTTGAACCCCAATCTCCGTTTCGTCGCTAAATTTCCGGTCTTTTTTTTCTGATAAAATAATTCTTCCATTAACATAATATTATTCCTCCCAACAGTGAGTGTCAGATATCCTTATGGAAGGCGTGAGTGCAAGAGTGCGCGTAGTCGGAAGTTCTATCAACCATGTGCTTTATGACCGATGTGAAGCATTACCATATTATACAAATAGCGAGGTGCGTTTCTTCAGCTCTTCTTAGTAATATGGACATTAATTTAATCAATTGAAAATAATCATAATAATAATGAAAAAATTATACTGAATGAGTTAATTTTAATCGTATCATCCCCTTAAGAGCGTCAATTAAAACGTAAGTCTTTTGGAAGGTGATCTGATTGAATCCTTTTGTGGAACGATTTGAAAAGGGGAGTGAGATGTCTCCAAACTTTGTTTTACTGAAGTGGCTATTTGTATGTATACGCTCGAACTACAAAAAGGCGACAAATGTATATTTGAGGGTTATTGAATGTTGTTTTGCTTTCTATGCTGACTAATCGTGCTAATCTTACAATTACTAGTGTAGAATAGCACAAATACAATTTCTTGGACGCAACTACTGCAAATGTTCAGTTCCTGATAAAATCTTGACAAGTACGCGTAGAAAAAAAAAACCAAGCTCAATAGCCCTTAAATGTCAGTTTCATTAAAGGTGAAGATGATACGATTAATATTGACTAGGTTCCCTTTCTGTTATTAGTTCTCATCATTATTTTTATAGTAATTTTCATTATAATTATTTTTAATATTTATGAATATATACAGTGACCGAATTATACATTAACCACGATTTTTAATAATTGCATATATTTCATAAGCACTAAGCTAGTAATGGTTTATATAATATTGATAACATGATAAATTCCAATAACTCTTTAATTGTTAATATAACAAAAACTAAATAGTACTTGAACAATTGAGGGTGCGAAATAAATATACGTTCACTAATAGAAAAGTAAAACAAAACTTCAATCAACAGAATATTAAGTGGACATTTATACTTCCTGTTTGCTCCTCGGGTCTTAATTAGGCTTATCAGATGGTATTGCATAGAATTAATCAATTTTTGAATGATACTTGCAAGTATTTTGGTCCAAGTTTTTATTGCATTTACCGTTAAATATTGATTTTCGCCACGGTCTATTTTTTCTGCAAATGTACCCCACAGATTTCAATGCAGTTGTTGTGCGGATTTAACTAAAACCACTCGAGAAGAGGAATATTTTTACTTTGAAACCACACCTGGGACCCTAGTCTGCCAGGAGTGGTTTCAAAGCAAACGTATGGAAGCATTGTCCTGCTGGAAGATGAATTCACGTCCTATCACTTCTTTTGCATGATCAAAAATAGACCTTTTCAGCATGTTGGTATATTTTTTGAAATTCATTTTCGTAGAAATATTCGCCAGCGGTAATTTTCATTGTTTGTTACCAATGAAAGTTACGTTGGTAGGTAGGTAGGTTGAAGGGTGCTAAGCCGCACGGCTTCCGCTTCACTTAGGCCCCGTTGGCCCATTGTGCCCTGAAGACATGGAAAAACTACCATATTACTCCATGAACCACCCCGATTCCTTGAGGAAATCCAGGAACTGGTCCATTCTCATAACACTAAGCTCACTTAGCTTCACGAAAAAGAAAGCACCTAAATGTTTTTTCCTATTATTCGCTAGAGCCGGACAACTGCAGAGAAGATGCTCTACAGATTCTGTCTCCTCTTCATCACCGCAGCTTCGACACAGGTCGTTCGCTGGGAGCCCGATTCTTCTTGCATGTTCACCGAAAGCCACATGACCCGTCAGTATACCCACAAGGTTTCTTATTGCACCTCTGTCTAGGGATAACAAGCCCAGAGTGCGCTTTTTGTTATAGTTTGGCCACATCTGTCTAGCGGTACAGCATGTGCCTAAATTTCTCCAGCGCCTCAATGCTAGCTCGTAGGCTGATACCTTTATATCCTGCCTAAGAACTTTCATTGAGACCCCTACCCCCACTTTCTCATGCAGGTGCGCCTCACGGGATCCCTCCCTAGCGAGCTGATCCGCTTTTACATTTCCTTGCACTTCGCTGTGCCCAGGAACCCAACACAGTTTTAAACTGTTCTTTTGAAAGATCCTCCCCAGTTCCGACCTACAGGTTTCAACTAATTTGGAGGACACTAAGACTGATTCTAGCATCCTTATGGCTGCTTTGCTGTCCACAAAGAAAGTGATGTCTTTATCGACCTCCCCTCTCTTGTTAACTTCTTTCGCAGCTCTCAAGATTGCCATTATTTCCGACTGCACAACTGTGCAGCGCACGGGGAGCTCCAACGATATACTAAGGCCCCAGTACTCAGAAAAGATTCCTGCTCACGTGCCCGTGCTCGTTTTCGAGCCATCCGTGTACACTGACACAGTTCCTTTGCCGGCTAGCCCCCCGCTCTCCCACTCTTCTCTTGAGGGGACGACGGTCAAGAAATTTGTTCCAAAGTCCAGTGTTGGCACTCTATAGTCCATGTTGACATAGCCTTGCTTCCCACAAAGACTTTTCAGTACTGTGGAGTGCCCATAGGGCCTTTCCCTCCAGAAGCCTCCACCCTTCAGACGCACAGCACTGGCGGCTGCCGCCTCCTTGCAGTGCAGATCTAATGGAAGAAGATCCAAAATGATCTCTAATGCAGCTGTGGGAGTCGTACGCAAAGCACCCGTTATCCCCAAGCACGCCACTCTTTGGATCTTAGTGAGTTGGTAAAGAGGTACCATAAAAGTTTCGCCACCGAAGTTTCGGCTCATCCTTTTCTCATCTTTCTAAGATCATGCCAGGAATATTTCAATCCATCTGGACCGTTGAGATTAAATTTGTTTTTTGTCGAAAAATATGATCTTTCAGTCCATTCTCGACGCTTTCATCAGTTTGGCCCGTTTTTATTTTATTCCCTAGCCGGTTTCTTCGCTCCTTTGTGTTTATTGCAAACTTTTTGTCGGAATTGCTCATTATCTCTTCCCGAGATCAATGACTTCCTATCGGTTCGCTTTCTTTTATTATATTCTTAACCTCGCGCATTTATTTACACAACGATCAACATCAAACGATCTTCGAATTTCCGCAGAAGTTTTCCTTCTCAACCATCCAGGTTTTTCAAAGCCAGTAATTTTTGTTTTTTTCAGCCTAGTTCAGACTTTTACCTCGTGGAATCCCCTACGAATAACTTGAATAAAATAATTTCACTTAAAATTAAATGCTTGCCTCTCGTTTTTCGACCGTGTTTGTAAATCCCGAAATAGTTCTAATCTACTCAATAAAAACTTCAACAATGCCGTATAATTTTTCGCTCACATTTCAATAAAATGTCGCACATCAGTTGCTTATATTCTTTTCGTCATTGCTACGTAGTAATTAATCGATTATAACTTCTGAATGTTCTGGTAGGGAAAAAAAGGGTGAACATTTAGTTTTCTCGGACACTATTTTGCTAAGAAAATGTCTGTGTGGACCTCAAGGGTCGCACCTTGCGGCTCATTTATCTGAGGATTCAAAAAAAATCCTTCCAGTTTCGCGTCAGGAAGATAAGGAAAAATAATTTTCAATTAATCTGAGGCTGATCCATTTGTATCAAATGCTTTTATAAAAACTGTTATCGTTGTTATCTTAGTTTCATATGAAACGGTGTCAAAATTACATCCTTATGATCAATCAGTGTGTTTAACGTTCATTATACGAAGTGCATATTAGACTTTTTCAAAAATATTTTGATCTTTCTTAACCTTACTTTTTCTATAAACTTAAAAAACTACAGTTTCTGGGATAACCCCCAAGCACCAAGAAGTAGTATTTTATAAGTTTAATCAATATTCACATTGTAAAAGATTCCTTCTTGGAGTTAGCATTATTTAAAAAGAAATGTTTAAGTTTCGAGGAATCGGTGAGCAAATACTATTTTTCTTGAGGATATTTTACATAAAAATGAAGGATCTCTCTACTGTTTACTTTCGAAGTATCGGAACGTTTATTTAAATGCTTAGGGTTATCTGAATGCTAATGATTTTTTGAATGCTAGATGCTTATGCCCTTTTTTCGGGGCGAATATGTATTTCGGCTTCGCTTTCTAGTCTTCTTCTCGGCTCTTATTATTCGTACCCATATCCATCACCAACTTTTTATGTTTAATTTTCCTCAACATTTAACATTTTGTTGCCTTATATCTTAGCTGCTAGCGCTTTTATAAGCTTTTAATATACTTAAAATTATATAAACAGTTATAAAAAATAAATCAAATTAATAAATAAATAACATAACTTAAATATATATATATATATATATATATATATATATATATATATATATTATAATTAAATAACTTAACGTATATTAGAAAAAGCTACTTGTAGAAAACTCAAAAAAAAAAATTATTTTTAGTGTGGTTGCCTATCATTTAAAGAATATGTGAACCGCTACAATTAAAATAATAACTGACATGATATGGGCCATAAGTCAATGCAATTTTACAAAGATTAATATGGTTACATTGATTTATTATTGGAAGAACATAAGAGATTTCACGTTTCGTAATTTACCAATCAAAATTACACTTGTACTTCAGCCCTACATATGCTCGGAATAATGCCGAAAACATATAAATCTAATCCCTCATTTTGTAGTGTAATAAAATCTCTATCGAATGCAATGCATTTCACCGGTAACCAGGGGTAATATGCAGGTTCTCCCTTCATCCACGAAGTACATTACCAACCGTCTAGCCTCTGCAAAGTGCAGTCTTGCATAAAAATCCCACCTGAGCTATCGCAAAAGCCTCCGCGTGGAACGTGAAGCTAAGCCTACAGGTCCTCACTCCTCTTTGCCATGGAGCTCGACTTCGACAACAGGAGTGACGTCGATGACGACTAGGCCGCGAGAATTTTCAAATGCATTTCCACTTTTTACATCGTGTTCCTCCTTCGTGGCCAAGTGGAATGGCGGAGCTGCAGTAGCTTTTGCAACTTAAATATGCATTCGAGCTAAAATTGTTAAGGTGGTACTCACGGTGGTTGGTAAGAAATTCATATCAGCGAAAACGAATTCCTTCAAATGGTGAGAGAATAGCGAAGAAACGACCGTTGCACTCATCCACGCTTATCGCGTGGCTGCAATATCAGAAATATTTTATTTTAATTAAATAAATTAATGGAACTTCTTGTGCAAATTGTGTCATAACTAGAAGTCTTCAAAATTCTTCAGCTCGCAACTTTACATGCGAAAATGTAATCCAAATGAAAATAAGTTACTTTGATTAAGTAAATTCGACATTAAAATCAATAGAACTACAGTCAGATACGTGTGAAACGAAACTGAGAGTTTAGAAATAATCGTCATATCAATTAAAATATAATGTTACCAAAAATCTAGAAAACTACACAAATTTGAAAAATTAAAAGAACACTGAACTCACATTTGAAGAAATTATGAAAAAATAAGCGGTTTCAACACCGTTGCCTAACATTCCATATAGTACGTGAAACAATTATTTTATTAGGCCAAATATTTGGTGAACGAATCATCTGCAGAAATGGACCTATGAACTGGCCGCCCAGATCATGTGATTTGATTTGGATACTTTTTGTGGGGGTTCGTCAAGGTACTTGTCTATGCTGATAAACCAGCAACTAGTGACGACTTGAAAGTCGACATTCGACGCATTTTTGGCAAGTTCGGCTATGCTGGAAAAACTGGTGGAAAATTGGACCGACATGGTCGCAGTGGGGACAAAGTGGCGGTGGTCGTACACCAGAAATTATTTAATAAAGCCAAAAACTTCGCCATTTCAGTAATTTATATGTGTTTTAAATCAAGTAAAACTTGGAAAGTTCTATGCGTCTGAACGAAAAAACCTATTTATGCCTTCCCGAAAATTCACATGTTTGTGCGTGTGTGTTTATATATTTGAAAATTCTTACAATTTTGGATAAAGAATTTCCAACATAAATGCTAACTTCCTCCTTAAAATCGTATTGTAAGTCCAGCGATCTCCTTCAAATGGCAAAAAGTTCCAGTTTTTTATTTGCAATTTCTTTTATTATTATTATTATAATTATTCTCAATTTTGATTAATGCTTTAATTTTTAGACACATTGTTTTTTCGGTTCCTTTTTTAATTTTGGATATCTTTGTATCAAATACATACGATCTAAAATGATTACCTACTAGTCAGTTATTATTAATTGCTATGGCTGTCGTTATCCTTTATTCTTTTGTTATTACTTTTGTATTTGAATTCTTGAATTATTTTAATTGGAAATGAACTTTTGCTGATTGAGGGTTTCCTCGTGGGCTCTCTCTCTCTTTCGAATAACTTTCAGCATGGAAAGCATCAGCTCCGATTGAGATAAGTATTGGCGCTCCACTATGTGAATACGCAAACATTGAGCCATGGCAGGGTGGGCCCAGGCAACGACAACTGCGTCTGGCGAGCTCCACTGAAAATTATTTTGTTGTTGAGAGTAGCACGGTCGTCTGAAAAATTATTTTCTCGCTCGTTATCTCTTTTTTCGTTTTTTTTTCTTCTCTCTGTCTTTCGTAATATCGCCCATTTTCTTTTCGTTGTTAACGTAGTTTGGATTTGTGGCTCCCTCGAGCAGGCATTGTGAGCTGTTTTTCTCGGTAGGCACGAGAGTTTTCTTGAGTAGAGTAGAGTAGAAAGTATGTATAGTATGTATAGCCTTATGCATTGGATGGTTTGACTCTTTTATCATTGTTTGATGATTTTCGGTCGAGATTTTGTGATAAAGCATTTAGATGGCCGAATCTTACGAAATTTGATTCGGAGCCAAAGCTAGAGGCATGTCGCCACGACCGTCACACCTCTGGCAAGGAAGACGCCCAGCCCGAATTAGTCTGCATAACAAAAGGGTTCGTTGTCTCGTTACCAGCACTGAATCTCCATGAGGTCAATCAGCTGAAAGTTGTGTTAAACTGAATTTTCGCTGCGATTTGCTACATATCATTTTATTACAAGTTATGATCGCTTCTTCATAAACACATTACGCATTGCGTCACGTCACAGGTTATTAACTCGCCGTATCGAATCTCAGCATAACAAGTGTACTCACAAATAACTTTATACATAGTTAATGAAATATTTTATCACTCATGTGACAAATATTTTAGATTCATATGTCCCCAAGACGTATAAAATAAGAAGTAATATCAACACGCGTGTGTTTTCATGCTAAAAGTTGAATTAGAAAGAAGCTGCATTTGTTGCTAATTGCAATACTACTATTTTCAAAGCAATCAGTCTTTCAAATAACAAACATATATTGATTTTTAAAAGCTTCCACGAAATATAGTATGTAGAAAAAACGCTTTAAAAACTTTAAATGTAGGTCTACTTATCTTCCGAGATTGTAAGCCTTTTAACTGCTTGAATTCCTTATCTTTTTTATCCGTTAATGCATTGATATGTCTCTGCTGATAAATTTGAACGCCCCCTATTAAAGCTTTTTTTCACAACCATCAATGAATTCAATCTACAGTGCATAGCAATCACAGGTGCCTAACATGCCATTCTTTTCATCGACGTTTTCACAATTCAATTCAATTAACCCATATCATCCTACTGGTGCAAAAATGCACCAGCAACTTTGGAATTTTTTGAAAAGCATACAATGAAGAAGAAAATTAGCTTTTTGATGTAATAAGATTGTTGGAAATTTAGTTGACATAACTAAATTTTAACAATCCTTGAATTTGATACGTAGTTTGTGTAATTAACAATATTGTAAAGCAAGTTTTTTGACCGAAAAAAAAATTTAAAAAATTCGGCCACCAGTAAAACTGATAGAACTTTCAGTGCAGAAGCTTAGGTCTCAATAGTTTCAATAAAAAATAAATACAATAACATTCGATTATTTTTGTAGCAATGGTTTTGATAAGAAAATCGTTGGTGGATTTTTGCACCAATGGGATGATATGGGTTAAACTGATATATTGATACATATTTTTGCATTCCACAAATGATCCCTTATTTTGGGCGTCATTCGTGTTCATAAAATGAAACCCGATTCGATTCGGGTATAATGACTGGTGCTTGACCTCCCACCATCGCTATTTATTTAAGTTTATTCCTTACGCCGACGCCGGTGGGTCAACTCGAAACGGTGAACAATTTTCCTTGGGTGAAAATGTAATCTTAGGATTACTGTCAGATATAGAACGCCGGAACGAACATTGTCTTTTTTGACAATTTCTTCACTTCGCATGAAATTCTGCGAAGTCTTAGTCAACTTGGATATTTTGCGACCGGTACGGTTAGAGCCAACCGAACAGAAAATGCTCAACTAATTGATGTACTGAGATGAAAAAAAGCAAAAGGATCTTACGACATGTCATTCGACGAGACCAACGAGTTATTATTCATCAGATGGAATGATTATTCGGAGGTCACGGTTGCGTTAAACTATCTTCAAGTTGAACCTATGCAGCGAGCAAAAAGATAGAAGCGAAAGAAAAAAAAGTTGGTATATTGCCGATGCCACACGTCGTAAAGGAGTATAATAAAAATATGGGAGGAGTGGACCTATTTGACAAGGGTACCAACAATTAACGCATTCGAGTCCGTGGAAAAAGTGGTATTGGTCGTTGCTTACTAACGCTTTGGATGCAGCAACTCCATTGCACTTTTCAACGTAATATCGAGAATGGATCCATTATGCACCAACTAGATTTCCGCACCAGTACCGTTGAACTCCTCATCAAGGTAGAAGAACGACATAACTCAGCTATTCTGCAAATGGACAATGCTGTTCGAGGAGATCAAGTTGATCACATAATTCAGAGAAACCATCAAACACGGAAAAGGTGCCGGGAATGCCATAAACACAATCTCTTCATTTGCAATAAATGTAAAGAACATCTACATCCCAAATGTTTCCAAATTTTTCATTTCATATTGTATTTCTAACGCTTTTTCCTTCATTCAGAATAAATTTTGTGAATTTAAACGAAACAAGCCGCGAGGTGCGACCCTTCAGGTCCACACGGTCAACTTCCCAGTAATATCTAGATAAACATCAAAAACATTAAACACAATAATAATTTTGAAAATAATACTAGTTTAAATAATAAAAATGAGAGGTATTCAAAGCAGTGACAGGAATGAGTTAATATTAATCATATCAACTACGGGAGGGTCCATTGATTAAGTAAAGTTTTTGGTCGATGGGGACAGATTGATTTGATTGAATATTCACGCGGATCAATTGGTGGGAGCCTTTTCTACGTTATTTGTTAGTTTCATATCGATGCTTGAAGGACAAACGTGCACTAGCAAAAATGAATGCAGTTTTTGTTATAACGCCCACTGAAGGGATTTTGTCGCGTGATGACCATTTTGAATAGTTCCGTTCAAAATTGCCATGACTTCAGCATAATCACTGAATTTAAAAAATTTCACAATTTTACATCAATCAAATTAATAATTACTTCATATTTCCTATTGGTCTTGAAATTTTTTGAATATGCAGTCAAAAATAGATTCAATTGCATGTAAAATGTATTACAAATGATGATGGAGGAAGTAATTGAAATCTTACGATTACTAAAGATCAAATCTTCTAAAAACTACAATTTTTTATTTGATGAAAGCTTTTTAAAGCACATGATCTTGCAAAGTATAGACTATAAAACATTTTACCATTCAAAGCGTTGATTACCACAAATGCAAATTTGATTGAAATTTTGATGTTTTTCAAAATTTAAGCAGTTTTTTTAATTGAAAGACTGTAGAATGCAAATATTTTTAAACTTTGATTGAATTTACAACAATCTCTTTAGAATAAAAGATATAAAGTAATATCATTCGTATGAACCCTCTTTACATGGTAACTTTGAATGATTTTTTATTTTTTATTTAGTTTTTTTTTCATTATCATGGAAAAAGTTTTGGCGGTTTCTCTTCAAAAACTGATAAGAATGTATAAATTTTATAAACATTTATATCTGAGTTGTGCAAATCAGGTTAAAAAAATATTTTTTATGAAAAAACCGTAATTTTTCGAATTTTCTTCTATTGATAATTGAAAACAACGGCTGAAACGAATTTTTATAATGTTAATAAAATCATAAAGATGTCGATACACGTCGATTGACACCTTAATGATGCAAATATTATATCTAGTTTGTGAGATATAGTGAATGACAGAAATGACCTGGAAGGTCATGATGACTGTTAATGATTTTTTTATTTTTAATTTAATGGTTTTTGTAATCATGAGGAAAATATTTGATGATGTTTTTACAAGAACTGTTTGAAATATATAAATTATATAAACTATGCTTACTTTCACCTGAAAATAACGTCAAAAATTTATTGTTTTTGAAAAAAATACGTAATTTTTTGCACTTTTTTTAAAAAAATTAAAAAACCGCTCGAACGATTCTTTTCAAAATTTGACAGATTTACAAAACTGTTAATACCCTTCGATTGACATCTTAATGATGCAAATCATAAGTTTGGTTCGCGAGATATAACGCATTACAAATATGACCTTGAAGATCATGATGACTGACTGAGTTTTTATTGTTAATTTAATTTTTTTTTGTAGTCCTGAGAAAAAATTTTGATGGGATTTTTACAAGAACTATTTGGAGTTTATAATATATATAAACATTGATTACTTCGACTTGAAAATAAGACTAAAAATTTATTGTTTTTGAAAAAAAAACTCTAATTTTTGCACTTTTTTTTTAAATTAAAAAAACTTGATAGAATCACATAAATGTCAATACGCGCCGATTGACACCTTGATCAACGAAATCGTATGTTTGGTTCGCGAGATATATCACATGACAGAAATGCAAAGATGCTTCGATTGACACCTTAACGAAGTCGATACGACTTTGTTTACGTGAGTTATGCTCGTAGAAAAAAGTGTCCACGAACGTACGTACGTACGTACACACACACACACACACATACATATCCCATTCTTAAAACACTTTATATATACTCTGTAGACCTCAAAACGCAAAGAAATGTTAAAAATTTCAATTTCGATTTTCGAGGCGATACAAGAACTTCCCATATACTGGGAAGTTAAAAACTCATTCCTGTGCCTGGATCATACCCTGGGATAATATGGGTTAAATATCGCATCTATCGTAGAAGATTTGTCATCGAAATGCAAACTATACATCGTTCGTTGAGAAAATACAGCAGCTTCATTCATTCATAAATAAGATATTGCTTCGGAAATATCTTTCCGTCAAAATGCAAACAGAATACAACAGAATACAAAGATATATTTGGATTTGTCGCTAATTTAAATGAGAAAAGTATTGCCTTTTATCTAACCTTTGTTTGGAGAAGGCATTCAATATCTTCCAGTTCTATCAGTTTTTTTTATCATTCGCTTTCAAAATGATAACACAACAACTGCAATATGCAATTCATGCAAACTTTTATTCCACCTGGTTTGAAGACCACCTTAAAGTATTAATGAGCAAACTTTTTGCACTGTCTCGCATCTTTTTGTATATAAATGGGAATGTAGCCCCCGATTTTATATCGAGTCTTGCAAGGAATTCTTCTCCCTCGAGTTTTGTCACAACTTCACTTTTCTAGATGGGGTCGGGGGCTTTCTGGGCTCCTCCGGCTTCGGTGGTGCGACTCAAACCCAGCTTTGAGTGCATTCAGGTTGTAAGCCGACGTGGTAGCGCCAAGTCTCAGCACAGCAGCCGTTGAAAAGTTTCAAGTTTTGCTGGGGGCTCGAAATGACGACAGACGAGCCCCACAATGGCACAAAGCCGGGCTCGATTTGGTGGCATGCCGGCGAGGCGACTCGAGCTCAGTAAGACGCGATTATTCGATTGGAACGAATGACTTGCGCCGCGCGAAGACTTCGGATCTCGTATGGTCCCGCGAGATACATTTAGCACCTTCATAAGTACGCGTATTTCGGCTATTCGACACATGTGAACATGTGACGGCAGCAATAAAGCTGCTGTTTTATGAATTCGTGTACGACACGACGTGTGAAAAAAACTGCATCTACCTATAATCGATGCGATTTGCACGGATTCCACATAATTGCTATTATTAATTGTATCGCGCGTGCGTGAGGCAGGTGAAAATCCTTCGCGAGTGCACATCTGATAAGAAAAGACCGGCCTCTTTTCGATTGTTGCAAGACATCCCGTGCGTGTGTTTGAAGAAATGTTCTTAAGTGAATTGAAAGTGATTTCCAAGGAGCTCAATTGAACTTAATTGGAGTGATCCACGGCGGGAGTGTGTTGTGTGTCCAGTTTCAGTATTTGCCCCTTTTTGGACCGTATTATTATTTGGTCGTTTCCTGTTCTTTGTGGTGCACTAAATCGGAACGTCCAAGCTTAATCGTGCGTTCAAGTTCTAGTATATAGAAAGTGCATATTATGTGCAATGCTTTGTTACTCAGCGTATTATTCCATGGGAAAAAGTTAAGAGGAAGCAAGGACTGTTTGTGTTTGTACCATGCATTCGAATACATAGTGTTGGTGCAGCAGACGAAGCATGCGCTTCACTTTGGATTAAGCTATGTTGGTTTTGTTGATTCATATTTTGTTGCATTTCGGGATATGTTTACAATGAAATGTCTGAGATTGTTCGATGCAGTTCGTTATAATGACGATAAATAACTCTGGAGTTTACGTGGGAGATGTGATATAACTTTCACATTATTAGTTCGCAAATTTTGCTTTGGATATGAGAAATATCTGCCCTTTTTAAGTAGTCTGAAAATTCATGAAAACATTTTTCTAGCAAAATCTGAGAAATTATCTTCTAAAAACTGATTGATTTGATTATTTCCAGGAAATGCTATGATATTTTTCATTATTTTGTTTCAGTATTAAATTAGGGTTGCATCCATGAAGTGAGCAATTACAGCAATCAAAACAATTTGTCTCGTTGGAGTTTCTTTTATAAAAATCAAGATATTTATGTAGAACAGCAAAACATACATGTACTGTACAAACACTGTCATAGTTTGTATTAAATACATTAATAATGCATATTTAAAAAATTACACACCTCTAAAATTGTACATGCATGTTGCGTATTATGTTTGGTGATTAGCCTTGCAAGTACAAGAAATTAATATTTAAGGAAGAATACTTTATTTGGCTTCTTTTTAACCATTATCGATCATTTATGTTGGGATTTATCATCATTCAAAATAGTATTCATATAAAACAGAACAAACTTTTAAGGTTCCCGGCTTATCTATCAAACAAATTATATCGCTGACAATCAATTGAAAAATATTTTTTAAATAAGCTCCTAATTTTTTGCTAGGGATAATATGAAAATGAAGCTCATAAGCAATTCAAAATATATGGCTCTAAAGTTATTTTTAAAACCATAAATTTTGCCTAATTGCCTTGACAATTGTTGTCATTGCTCTTCAAGACAGACTAAATACATTTAATCGAATTTTTGCTGTATTTCAGAGTAAAAAAACACAGATTTTATGCAAAAACAAATGTTGACATGTCTTCAAATTTCAAATATTGAATCATGGTTGTAATTCAGAATTGAAAAGTCAATACTTACAACTTTAGTTTGTAATTAAGTTTCAATTTTTTTAAAGATACGTTTGCTTTTCTTCTAAGATGTTAGAGACAACGGTTTTTTCTGTAATATTTTGAATGAAATCAATCTTTTTTGAAGGAGCCTGTTCTCTCCTGCCCATTGTAATATTACATTTTAGCATTATTCGCTTGGTAAGCAGTTACTGCTTCACTACTGTTTATAATTTCGCCATCAAACGACTCTTACATAATAAGGTGAACGTCCATTTTTACGGCGTATTGTGGTCCCTGCTGAAATTCACATTTTTTTTATTTTAATGACAACCTGAATATCCGTGAAAATTGTATCCACATAAACGTGAGCTAACCTGATTCAGCTTAAAAAATCACCTATAGATAAAAACTAAATTTGTATACTTTAAATTCTTAATTATTTCAATTGTCTTCCATTCCGTTCTAAATGAATGACTATGTAGGTAATTCCGTACGAAAGCGTCCCTGCAGCAAAACTAATAAAGTGAGAATATCTTTTGTAAACAAAAAAAATATTTGAAACGAGTTATAAATAGATATTATTTATTTATTAACAACTTTTTTTTAAAATTCTAAAAGAAGTTAAGCGATCAAATGTAACTTCCTATTTTAATGTTAGTTTTTTGTTGTTGATTCTTATCATTTTTTTATATTTTTAACTCAAAATAAAACAAACCGCGACGTGCGACCCTTGAGCTCCCCATATAAACAACTTCACATTAATGTTTACATAGAAATTAAAAACACTAAACCTAATAATAATAATGATAATAATAATACTGAAATTATAATGGTTGCAAGAACTCATTACTAAATGGTTTGATTGAAGCCTTACTCGGGCGATCGATTTGGGTGCTAGAAATCCTTTTTTACGTCAGTGGCTATTTTCATATTGATGCATGAAAGGACAAAAGAACATACGTGACAATTTTAGCAAAATTAAGATTCAAGAGTTATTGAATGCAAGTTTTGTTTCTACTTCGTCTCAACCAATTTTTTTACAGGGTTTCGCCATTTTACCTTATTTTTCTTGTTTTTGCTATTTTCCAATTAATTTTAAAACAACATATGCCATGAAAACTCGGAATGTAAAACACATAAAATTTTACGTAAGATAGGAGAAGTAATTGAAATTTTACCAACTTCTAAAATGAATAAATTCAAAAATTTCCGAAATTATCCTTACATAATTAATTAATGAATTATTATAAATATTTTTTTTATTGGTTTTATATATGTAAGCATTTTTTGAAAGTATGAAAACTATGATTTTTTGTTTGATGAAAACCCTTCAAACCATCTGATTTGGTAAAGCATTAATTACCAAGAGTGCAAAACAGAACGTAATGAATTGTTTTAGAAAAATGATTGAATTTAACGACTTTGTTTTTGTAAAATTACAAAACAGCCGTTTTTTTAAATTGTACCAAGTCGTAGAAATGACAATCTGTATTGATTGATACCACAACCACATTATGAAAGTAAGTGAAATTGTTAACATTATTCGTAGTTTTAAATCATAGGGAGGAAGCTGAATTTAAAAATAAGCCGAATGTTTAGGTACGACACGATTTAATAATAAAAAAATTAATGCTGAAAAGAAACGAAAAAAATGCCAAAATGACCTTGGGCTATGAGGTTTTAATTTTGTGTCGTGATGATCTTTTGATAAAATAAGCGCTTTTTATATAAAATTCGACTCACACCTACACACACGCGTATATTTACACACACACACACACACACACACATATATATATATATATATATATATATATATATATATATATATATATATATATATAACTTTAAAAGTATGAAGTTGTTACTAGATTGATTATTTAATTGTAGTTGAAGCTAGAGACAATATAATATGCAAAATTCGCATGGGGTTCACTTTTCATTGTAGTTTTATGCTTTGTTACAGGACATATATTAAATGGGGGTAAGGTTTGTTTCGTCTAAAAAATACCTTTTTACATGATTTTTTTTTTTAGAAAAAATTATCACTGTAGGTTTATTTCACTTATTATTATATGAAGGTAAAACATGTGAAGAATATTTAGGAAAAATTTTGTTCAAAAAAAAGGGAGAAATAACGGATTTATTGTAGATCTCTGCAGGCGCTTAGAAAAAAAGTTTTTGTGCGATGACCAGCCTACAGCATCACTGGATCATTTGAAACCAAAAAATCAAAATGCTTTCTTTAGTTTATTAATTTATCTCTCCAGTCACGTCGAGTTTTTTTTAATTATTCAATTTTTTGATTTTTGGCACCATTTTGAAGCCAAAATAACGATTTTTGACGAAAAAAATCGACCTATTTGTTGTTGTAAAATTGTTAGGAATTGATTTTTTAAAAAAACTCAACGTAGCTAGAGAGCTATATATGTACATATATGCAAAATATGTGTACAAAATTTCAAAACGATCGGTTCAGTACTTTTTTTTGTAGGCTGGTCACCGACTTTAAAAATTACATGTTTGGGAAAATCGATTTAGAGTTTTGTACACTGAAAAAATGAAAACATCTTGAGAAAAACTGGATTTTCTTATAAAATACGTACATGTCATCATCGATGTCGGGTCCATACAGTACATCACTATCATCCACGTTATCTAAGGCATCTTTTTGTTCCTGTCGATAAAAGTAATACAATAGGGACCGAAACAGTTGCCACTCGCCACCGCTCAGCGCAGGTAGCTAAAAGGCGCGCAAACCTAAGAGGTACGGTTATTCAAACTACTGTAACTTCGTTGGTTTTTCTCCGAATGACCTACAAATTTAATACAATATTCTTCAGATGTTGTACTTTCAGAAAAAAATGGAAGAAAAAAACAGTTGTCAAACCTTACCCCCCCTCCTCTTAAGTCAGAACACATGAACTATGAGGAAAATAGCTGCACTGTCGTGTAATAATTTGCAAACTACAGTCTAGAAATTTTATGCTGCTCAGTGAAAGACGGGTTCTTGAGCTCATTTGTTCCATTTGTATTTGCAACTGCTGCTTAAATTTCGCTGTACAAGCCTTTTTGTCACAAGTAAATCCAAATTATCGACAATTTGGCCCGCAGTTGTGCGTTTTTTTAAGGTCAAAATATTTCTACTACTACTTCCTACGGTGTGCAGATTTCCTCCGCGAAATTCTCCAGTTTTAAATAATGTTGATAGCATTCACGATCTGGCAATCTTCTTTGCAGTGGTCCGATTGTTCATCCCATTTTTTTAAAATATCAATTCCACGGTGCTTAGAAGTTTTTTCTTTCTTGGCATTCGAAAAATAACAATCCTTAATTTGCATCTACTTATTGGAACAATTGGCATATCGCAGTAATTCAATTTTTAAATTCAAGTTGTTCTAGACAGCTTTGAATACTCAAAATATATTGGAAGTGATCCTATAGGAATTTCGCACCTGTATAGTTTGCACACAGCATATATTTCAATGAATATCTTAGAAATAGGATTGTCTTTATTTTTTTTATTGGCCTTTGAATTATGCATTATGTTTGCACAGCTGTTGAATGTTGCGATTTAGCTACAGTACGTAGCAAAGATTTATTTGCACACTGTGTATCCATTTTTACTGGTTTTTAATAGTAAATAATATGTATGCCTTGCGAAGAAAGATTCGAACAGATTACCATCAAATCGATCTTTATAAGATACTTTGATTTGTTTAGAAACATGCAACCTGGCTGACAAAAAAACTCTTCGAATTGCTGTAAAGAAGACTTAAACACAGCATTTTTCAAGAAAAAATATGGATTCTGCAGTGACAACGATTACTTATCTCGCACAACGTACAAAATTGTTTTTTATTTGACTAGTAACCCGATCGTATTACAACGACCCAGTTTTGGGTAGAATCGCTCAAAAAGTAAAATCCTTAAAGGCTTCAAATAATCTAGTTATTTAAGAAAGAAAATAAAGTAATTTGCAAAGGAAAAACTTACATATTAAGCTTGCTTATCATATCTTCGGGTGTATGGAAAACAAACGAATGTGCAAAATTCAGTTTTGCAAAATAAATTAAAAACAAGAGTTTGCTTACTGAAAAACAACTTCTTATCATTAATAGGTTCGTAAAATTCAGTCACAAAATCATTTGCACTTACAGATTGAATACTTTGTCAGAGTGAAATTCAATCTATTTGTTTTTAGTTTTTCATATTTGCTAATTTTCCATACACCTGACGATATTTGTGGTGAAGATTTTGCTGGAAATAGTAACATTTATCAACCATTTTGATTTTTTTTTGTGTTAACACGAAACAGTTCTTATAGAAAACATTAACATACATCAATACTAGAAACATATTTATTCTTTTGAAAAATTGAAATTTCAAGAAATCAACTTGAACTTGAAAAAAATTGTACTATTTCTGATTGGAAAAGGGATTTCTTCTAATTATTTGTAATTAATGCTGTTTGATTGCAATAAAACCATTGCAATAAAACCATCTTCACATACATGTTAAATACTAAATGCTCTTAAAAATCCTTGAATTACATACGACAAGTGTTCAACACTAAAAGATATACATAAGTACTAAATATTAAACTTTCAATGCATAAATTCAATATTTTATTAGTATCTCAGACTTTCTCAACTCCTAGTGCAATAAGAACAGTTGCGTCTGTCGCCCATTGCCTTCAAGACATCTTCTAACTTGTTTGCTTGTCTCATGGGATTTGTCTAGCTTTCTTGAAGCCTCACTAATAAAATTGCGTCTGGACGGCGGCGTCAAGTTACAAAGTTAATTGATAAAATTTGCATGTTTCTGCACTTATTTCTTGAAACTCAATACTCGACACAATTACGCGAAATATGTAGTGACGAATCCAATGGTAATTTGATGACATCGCTTCTAGAGTGTCGAAAAAGACTATACAGGCTATTGCGTGGCAGATAAATATTTATATGATTATATTACTTAATTTTATGAGCCGGTGTGTGAGTCGTAAAAAAATTTCAGTATCAACTTCTTCAGTTGAATTGCGTGGGTAAGCTTTAAATTTGATTATGCCTACCACTTAACTCAACATTTTTAAATCTGCACATTTTTCGCACATACTTCACGAGGTTCAGTAGATGAAGAAAATATTGATAAGCAGAATATTGAGTTTCTATAATCGAAACTTGATGATGAAATCAACAAGTAGTGCTAATTCATGCATTTTATTGCCAAGAATAATAGTA
This sequence comes from Oxycera nigricornis, assembly GCA_963942545.1. Lineage (NCBI taxonomy): Eukaryota > Metazoa > Arthropoda > Insecta > Diptera > Stratiomyidae > Oxycera > Oxycera nigricornis. Next base: position 86,083,447 of record OZ012662.1, read on the forward strand.
TGTACTCAAATTGACTTGCACTCGTAAATCATATTGTCAAAATGATCTAGATAAGAAACAACTATTAATGCTAAAAAGAGAATTATTGGCAGGTAACATGTCAGTTGGAGAATATTAATCAAAGGTTAACCGTTACTCCGTGCGACTGGCTTTGTCTAGCTTTATTACTAATTTCGAATGGAAAACACCTCTTTTGCATAATTGCGACACGCTTAATTTAACAGAAATTCATGTTGCGTACTTGTTCATATTTTAATTTTATCTTTTATTCAACTATGACGTAAGTTGTGTTCCAGATTATTGACGAGAAAGAATTGTTGTCTGAGATAGTCATGTCTGCAGGTCAAATTGATTAGGTACACTAATTGGTAAAATGAAGATTTATTTGATTTTACAATGTAACCTTAATGGAATTTTTAAGGCAAGTAATTTACGGGTACTATCATAGGAATGCTATGTTTGAAATATGATTGGAACGAAGAAAATTCAAATTCTTCTTCGTTGCGCATCAACATTGACCTAAGTTGTACTATCATATTTTCCTTTAATGTTTCAATTTCGAAAGATAGTATGCCATTCGAAATATTTTTATCGTTTATCGGACACACATGTGGTATTGATACCAGGGTATTGGAATACTACATGGTATACCACATGTGTGTCACTGAATACCACCTTTATACCATATGAAATTCATGGTATACGACCGTCGAACCTAGTATTGAAATTCGATATAAATTCGTGGTTTCCTTATAAAAAAACCCAGTTTGGACACTTTTTTCCTGATTTAAGCGCCAGTTGTGATGGCGGGAAAAAGTAAAAATGAAATTATCAAAATATTGTTGACCATTCTTGACAGGTGTCAATCAAAACAATTGTGTTGATAGTTGAGTTCCGAAGCGCTGACTCGATCGAAAGTGGTTGCATGAAATTGCGAATAATTAGACAAAATTTAGCAAGTCCAGTTGAAGCTAAAAGAAAGAATTGATAGTTGAGTTCACTTCGGGAAACTTTTCCAAGATGATGAAAAAGAGGATTGTGCTCTCAGGAAATGAGACCCGCAAACTCATAGATGTCTGGAGAAGAAAAATAAATGAATTGCGTGGTCAGCGAAAGAATAGCCACGTCCTGAAGGGAATGGTCAAGAATTTGGAAGACGAATACGGGCTGATTTTAACCGTTGAAGAAGCCCGTACACGGATCAATAACTTGACGAAAAGATTCAGGTGAAAATATTGGTTCACGTATTAGCATCTGCAATTAACATTGATTTTAAGGGAAGAAAAACAAGCAGTCAGTATATCCGGGGTGTCACCTTCGAAGTGGGAGCTGTTCGATGAAATCAACGAACCACTTTCTCTGACAAACGTCAAACTATACCATGAACACTATGTGTGTCATGTGTTTTATACCAGGTGGTATAGTCGTGTTCGTAGTTTCTATACCATGGTATCGATACCACATGTGTGTCCACAGTATTACATTGGTCTTTAAAATTGAATTAATGTTCGTTTTAATTTTATATTCAGTTAAAATGTTACGGTTCTTAACATACTTATGTTAGTAGCATCTATAAATTTCTGTAGATTTGTAATAGCTTTCGCGACAAAATAAATTTTCAATACACGTTGAGCAGCTTAAAATATTTTGCAAAAGCTAAGTAAATTCCTTGTTTCCAATATACATACACCAAAATTTTCAAACTAAGTGCCTAAAAAAATCCCTAATTTTAGTGAGAAATTTTCAAAATTGATTTTATCACTATGCGGATTTCAGTTTACTTTTCGACTGCGCAAATTTCCAAAATAAATAAATGAAAAGATGATTTTCTGGAACGATGTTATCGTTTAAATGTTTTAAGCAGTGAAAAATTGCAAATTGAGTGACTTTTTTAGTTTGGTTTTGGTTGGTTTTTTATTTCAAATTCTTCATTTCTGAGATTATTTGTCCGCAGTGGAACGAGACATTTTTGGAGTCATCAACTTTGGCGTCCTCTATAAATAAGTAGAAAATGAAAAAATAAATATTTTTTTTTGGAATTTTCAAAATGTTTATTTTACTCATGCAAATTTTAAAATTTATAAACAATAAAGGAGCTGAGAAAAAAATATTGAAAATTAGGCTGTTTTTGAGCATTCTAACCGGTACTACCCCCTTCAGCAACGTTGGCATTGTTTTGAAATTCAATCTTGTGTATAAATTTAATCGAAAAACGGTCTATATTTTTGTAGATAGCAATTTATCTTCAAATTGAGAGTTTTATGAATCAAAATGGAAGTTGGCCAAATCAAAGTGGGTGTTGTCCGAATGAAATTGGGAATTGTTTGAATAAAATAGGGAGCTGTTCGAATGTGTTATCTGAATGCAATTAAAAACAAACGATATAAGATCCTACAAATGGAGGACAACCTGATCTTGATTTCATAATTAATGAAACTCAAGTCCAGTTACAGCATTTGGATAAGGTATCGTTTTCCCAAATACTGGTTAGCATTAAAATCTTGCTCCAGTAAAAAAATAATCACACAAATTGAATGCAAAATAGGCAAAAATCGGAATGTTACACACATTAATGGTAATATAAAGTGTCGTGAACGAGAGTAAAAATGAAATAAAATTGTATTTTTTTTAAAACCTCTTGTTTCCACTGAATTTCATTCGGTCTAAATCACATCTAAAGCCTCAATTCAAAGGCAAAAAGAAAAAAAAAGACTAATAGCACTTAAAGCGTTGTGTTGATCATTCATTCGATCTCTTCCTAGTCCTTTTACTTTAAGAAAATTCGTGAGAAGTACATTTTTAATTCAAAATGGAGGAAACTCGATAAAAAAGGATTACATCTTCCTCACGTAGAAATTTATATTACAATCCGAACAATAAAATCGATTGAGTTTGGAAATTACACCGTTTGCAGTATTTTACTGTCACTTTATAAATTTTAATCGGTATATAGCATTTTCCTTACCATGGAGTTGTTTTACGTATCAATTTGGTTGTTTTCTGCATCAAATTCATGCCAAAACGAATAAGTGCTTTTCCAAATCAAATTTGCCATTATCCAAATCAAATTAAAACTTTTTTATGCCAATAATTCCAATTGATATCGAAAAGCGTCGAGGGAGAAATGCTTTACACAACGACCCATCCCAATAAACTATTTTAGCATGGTGAAAATTGTTTCATCCACCTCAAAATTTTTACGTGGTAGATCAAGCGAAGAAATTCGAGTATGTGAAACATGTTTCAAGTGTTTTCGAGTACGTGGAACATTCTTCAAGTATTTTCAAGTGCTTGAAACATTTCGCTGACAGTGAATGCTGACACCTTTCTTTGCCCGCGTGCCATCATGCCTTTGATGCTTTGATTGTGACAAAAGATAGAATTTGCCATTCGCGCGTTTCGCACCTTGTTCAACTTCACACACACACACACACACACACACATCGTTTATGTACTAATGTACTGTAAATATTTAATTTATACAAATACATTGCAGTTGAACGAACAATGTAAAAAGACACGAATACAAAAATTAAAATATGTTTGAGGCATGAGCCATACTCTGAAACATTTTTCAAAACAGAAAAGCCATAGCGAAAATAATTGTAAAGGTTTTTTTTTTAAATAATTTAATTCTTAGAAATAACAGCTGTTTGCGAAAAACTCTGATTTTTAAAGTTTTTGCAATTAAAAAATTAAAACTGATAGAAAAATGTAGTTTGATATTCAAAAACTAAGATCCATTACTTTCTTTTATACAATATTTATTTGAAAAACTCGTTTGGAGATTGTTTTTTACCAATAAGTGCAATGTACGTGATCGTACGTTGAAAATTCATCCCACCACAAACAAAATGAAAGTGTCAGATAATCTTGTATTCGAACGATTCATTTCACGCACAGCTCCAACCTGAGCAAATTTTTGATATTTCAAAAATATCTCCCTGGAGACATTTCATTTCCGATTGAAAAAATGTCATGTTTTTCACGCAGATATTTTGTACGAAGAAAAAGGATTCTAAACCCTATGAACTAATTTCCATCCGTTATATCGATTCTTATAGTCTGCGAATTACTGAAATACAAATATGGACAATTAATGAAAGTTGATGAAGAGAGTGACTTGAAGGAGATGGAAGTGGTTTTGGTTGTTGGAAATCCGGCATTGTCAGGGGCAGGAGCTGATCGGAATTTTTTCGAAGATTTCCACCTCCTAACGTTGAAAAAACACCTCGTACTTGACCGGAATATTCAATGTTGCACCACGAATTCAACTACAAGCGTACCGTGTCTGGGAAAACGCCGAACTAAATCTAAGCTGAGCTGAAGCTTTCTATACTAAATTCATTAGCGATTTCGTAACGTTCGTGCTGGATACTATGCTTATGTCCTTAAACATCAACCTTGACGTCATGATTCAAGTATTCGTTCGAGTGAGAAAGCAATGGATATTTGCAATGACATATCATGGAGTCCATGTACATACATAGCTTGGCTCTGTCACCAATAAATGCACAGGAGCTTCTTTTCCTTCACAACATCATTGATCATCCTAACTTCTCACACACCTGCATTTAAATTGCGCAGAATATCAGAAACTTTGGGTTAAAATATATTTCCAAAGCTGAATTTGCTGAAACAATATTTCCTTAGCAATTATGTTGTTTACTTCTTCATATTTTCGGGACGTTAAGTATTCATTACTGGGATGAAAGTCACCTTTACAAAGCTTCTTCGTTGATAAAGTGTTCGAAATAACCAACCATTCAAGCTCTATTTTATAAATGTTGTAAATTGATGCAAGACGTCGACAAATATTGTGATTGTATGACACAGTTAAGTCTTTTTGTAGCTTATTGAAAGTTTTTTGTAGGCAATTTTAAACTCACTTCTTTAATCACAATTTTAAAATAACTCGTAAAGCTTGAAACAAATGGAATTCGAGATGCAATATTGCATGTTCCAGTCAAGTACGAGGGTTTTTTTCAACGTTGGGAGGTGGAAATCTTCAAAAAGAACCCGATCAGCTCTTGCCGGATTTCTACCAACTAAAATCATTTCCGTCTCCTTCAAATTACTCTCTTCATCAATTTTCATTAATGATTCATATTTGGATTTCAGTACATAGTACTTCACAGACGATAACAATTGGCATAAGGGATCGAACCTAATTCATGGGGTTAAGAGCCCTTTTTCTTCGATTTATAATTCAAGATATATGTCTTTGATTTTTTTTCACATTGATTTCATGTTAAGATTCCTTGCTTAAACCTCTCCTTATTTCCGTTTTAATTTCTATTCGATGATTCTAAGAATGATAATGAATATCCTTAGCATTATCGCTTTGAAAATATTCCTATCTTGATATTTTAAAAGTAAATGGTCTACCACCTTTGTTAATTTATAATAGGCGCAACCTAATCCTGAAAAGAATTGATGTAAATGCACCCTTAAATTCGAATATTTTTACAAGGCTTTAATTTCAATTAACGAAAGCAGCCTAACCTTCTTTAAAACATATTTTAACTAATCGTTTGGCATTGTCTCTTGCCAATCAAAATGTGTGCAGCCATATAAGTCAGATTTTAGTTATTTATCGTGTAATTCTTTTCAGAACCAAAGATCATCATATTCAAAAGTTAAGGTTTTAGATTTTCCTTAATCGGATTTTTTCACACTATCTAAGTTCACATTTATTTAGAATATCGTCACGTTTTTCTTCCAGCTGTTGAACAAAGAAAAGGTGCGAAAACCACATCCTGCACAACACACTCAATAGTACCTATCCGGCAAAAAAAATGAACTTCTTCCATTATCGGTGAAATATACCTACACCTTCAGGTCACGGTACTTTGTTCACCTTCTTCATGATTGTACTGTCAACATTCTCGGGTGGATACAAAAACGTCGCAACATAGAAAAACCACTTTCGATTTGTGCAAATATTGCACAAGTCTCGGGCCAACAAACATCACTCACTTACTTCCAGGCATGCGAACAAATTTATCTTTATCTGTGAGCTGTATCTTTTTCTATAGTCGCACGCATCACAATTGAGTGTGGTGCATATCATTTTAGATTAAAACGCATGATGTCACTGATAAAACAAATGTTTAGCGTTCAGCTGGATGTAGTTTTCAAATTGATGATGACTCTCGATGGGGTTGTTTTGAAATACTAATAACATTCAAAGGTACCAGAAAGTAAATAGTCTTTTGCTGACGTCAAAAAAGTGTTTTAGCCGGAGTGCTACTGAACTCTGCGAGTAATGGTGTTATCAGAATGCTGAGAATTTGTGTATCAACGATTTAAGGGTAGACATAAGTAATATTCATGATTTGGCAAGGCACACCCTGCATATACAGGCTAATAGTAACGTCTGCCAACGAAAAGGATGTAATAGCAAAAATATCGCATATCGCGACGCGGCTACTTTAAGATGTTAAAAAACGAAGGGTTTTTGATTTACCTTTTCATCATGTGAGTCTTCTAGCTCCCCAATTATTCTGTGGAAAGTAATGATTTTCAATTTTCGCAAATAAAAGGATGCTTATTGTAATTTTTTTGTAAGTTTTAAATTCACACCATGGAGTTGTACTTATACGAGATATAGTCTTTTAAGCATTGATCCTTGCCAGGAAACTTTTTGTATAAGTCAGCAAAAAGTCCTCTTTTCTCTCTAATATGCACGATGAATGTTGGTTGTTTCTTATTTTTGCGGAAAGATCATGATGTTTTACTTTAATCTTTTTAACATATTTTAAGCCCTTTATTGTTTTTCTAAGGAGTACATGCAGTAAATAGTAAAAACGAAATATTATAAAATTCTCTTAGTTTTGACAAAGTTTTTACTCTGTTGTGTATGTCATTCTATCTCAGCTGAAAGTGGTCGCCGGCAACTCACAATTCTGGTAGTAATTTACTCGAACATTTTTTCATAACGTCGTGACGCATTGGATACTGATTAGTATTTCACAGCAGTCTCAAAGTGTAATTGACTTTAAGATTTTTACTATAATTTGTTCCACATTAGTCACAATTTTTCCTGGGTACTGCTTTTTGTATTCCATTTGCGTCAAACGAATTGCATTTTGATGCATTAGTCTTTTTCTTTGGTCGCTAATTCTTCGGAGCAACAGCATCTTGAGCTTGACTACAACCGTAAAATACATTTTCGCTTGGTATTTTTTAACTTACTGGACCTAACAATCAACAAGCCGCGAGGTGCGACCCTTGAGGTCCACACGGTCAACTTCCCAGTAATATCTACATAAACATCAACAACATTAAACACAATAATAATTTTGAAAATACTACTACTTTAAGTAATAACAATGCGAGGTATTCATAGCAGTAACAGGAATGAGTTAATATGAATCAAATCGTCTACGGGAGGGTCCATTGATTACGTAAGGTTTTTGGTCGTTGAGGACAGATTGAATATTCACGCGGATCAATCGGTGGGGGCCTTTTTGGTCTTGGAAAATTTTGTATATGCAGTCAAAAATAGGTTCAATTGCATGTAAAAAGTGAAATGTATTACAAATGATGATGGTTATTGAAATCTTACGATTACTAAAGAATGAATCTACTAAAAACTACAATTTTTTATTCGATGAAAGCTTTTTAAAGCATATGATCTTGCAAAGTATTGACTACAAAACATTTTACCATTCAAAGCGTTGATACCGCAAATGCAAATTTGATTGAAATTTTTGGTTTTCAAAATTTAAGCAGTTTTTTTAATTAAAAGACTATAAAAACTATTAAAAATCTGCTCAAATTATGTGAATCTTATAACACTTTGATTGAATTTACAACAATTTTGTTAGAATAAAAGATATAAACTAATATCATTCGTATGAACCCTCTTAACATGAATGATTTTTTATTTTTTATTTAATTTTTATCATAATCATGGAACAATTTTTTGCTGCTTTCTCTTCAAAAACTGATAAGAATGTATAAATTTTATAAACTGGTATCACTGTGCAGTGCAAATGAAGTAAAAAAAATATTTTTTTATGAAAAAAAAAACAAAATTTTTCGCATTTTCTTCTATTAAACTAAAAAAATGGCTGAAACGAATTTTCATAATGTTGAAAACTTCACAAAGATGTTAATATACGTCAGCTGATACCATATTGATGCAAATATTATATCTGGTTCGTGAGATCTATTGAATGATAAAAATGACCTTGAAAATCATGATGATTTTTAATGATTTTTAATTTTTAATTTATTTTTTTACATAATCATGAGAAAAAGTTTTGATGTTGTTTTTACAAACATTGTTTGGAGTATATAAATTTTACAAACATTGATTACTTGCACTTGAAAATAAGGTTAAAAATTTATTGTTTTAAAAAAAAAAACAATTTTTTGAACTTTTTTTAAAAAAATTAAAAAACGGCTCCAAGAATTTTTTTAGAAACTTGATAGAATCACATTGATGTTAATACGCATCGATTGACACCTCAACCATGCAAATCTTACGTTGGGTTCGCGAGATATAACGCATGACAGAAATGACCTTCAAACAGGCAAAACAGCAAACCCCCCGACCGAAGTATACCAAAAACTAATCAGCTCTTAAGATTGCAAAGACGCTTCGATTGACACCTCAACGAAGTCAATACGACTCTGTTTACGTGAGTTATGCTCGTAGAAAAAAGTGTCCACGAACGTACGTACACACACACATACACACACATACATCTCCCTTTCTAAAAACACTTTATATATACTCTATAGACCTCAAAACGTAAGGAAATGTTGAAAATTTCAATTTCGATTTTCGAGGCGATTACAAGAACTTCCCATATACTGGGAAGTTAATAATACTACTTTAAGTAATAACAATGCGAGGTATTCATAGCAGTAACAGGAATGAGTTAATATGAATCAAATCGTCTACGGGAGGGTCCATTGATTACGTAAGGTTTTTGGTCGTTGAGGACAGATTGAATATTCACGCGGATCAATCGGTGGGGGCCTTTTTGGTCTTGGAAAATTTTGTATATGCAGTCAAAAATAGGTTCAATTGCATGTAAAAAGTGAAATGTATTACAAATGATGATGGTTATTGAAATCTTACGATTACTAAAGAATGAATCTACTAAAAACTACAATTTTTTATTCGATGAAAGCTTTTTAAAGCATATGATCTTGCAAAGTATTGACTACAAAACATTTTACCATTCAAAGCGTTGGTACCGCAAATGCAAATTTGATTGAAATTTTTGGTTTTCAAAATTTAAGCAGTTTTTTTAATTAAAAGACTATAAAAACTATTAAAAATCTGCTCAAATTATGTGAATCTTATAACACTTTGATTGAATTTACAACAATTTTGTTAGAATAAAAGATATAAACTAATATCATTCGTATGAACCCTCTTTACATGAATGATTTTTTATTTTTTATTTAATTTTTATCATAATCATGGAACAATTTTTTGCTGCTTTCTCTTCAAAAACTGATAAGAATGTATAAATTTTATAAACTGGTATCACTGTGCAGTGCAAATGAAGTAAAAAAAATATTTTTTTATGGAAAAAAAAAACAAAATTTTTCGCATTTTCTTCTATTAAACTAAAAAAATGGCTGAAACGAATTTTTATAATGTTGAAAACTTCACAAAGATGTTAATATACGTCAGCTGATACCATATTGATGCAAATATTATATCTGGTTCGTGAGATCTAGTGAATGATAAAAATGACCTTGAAAATCATGATGACTTTTAATGATTTTTAATTTTTAATTTATTTTTTTACATAATCATGAGAAAAAGTTTTGATGTTGTTTTTACAAACATTGTTTGGAGTATATAAATTTTACAAACATTGATTACTTGCACTTGAAAATAAGGTTAAAAATTTATTGTTTTTTGAAAAAAAAAATTTTTTTGAACTTTTTTTAAAAAAAATTAAAAAACGGCTCCAAGAATTTTTTTAGAAACTTGATAGAATCACATTGATGTTAATACGCGTCGATTGACACCTCAACCATGCAAATCTTACGTTGGGTTCGCGAGATATAACGCATGACAGAAATGACCTTCAAACGGGTAAAACAGCAAACCCCCCCGACCGAAGTATACCAAAAACTAATCAGCTCTTAAGATTGCAAAGACGCTTCGATTGACACCTCAACCAAGTCAATACGACTTTGTTTACGTGAGTTATGCTCGTAGAAAAAAGTGTCCACGAACGTACGTACGTACACACACACACACACACACACATACATCTCCCTTTCTAAAAACACTTTATATATACTCTATAGACCTCAAAACGTAAAGAAATGTTGAAAATTTCAATTTCGATTTTCGAGGCGATTACAAGAACTTCCCATATACTGGGAAGTTAAAAAACCATTGTCGAAAAACTTGTGGTTTCAATGCGGTGGAAATGATGACATGACGACGCCTTTCTGTTTAGTCAAACATAGTGTTTTCATGTACAAGTGAGAGGAGTGATTATCGAAGACTAACAAAACACGATACTCATTAGATGGTTTTGCGTGTTCTATAAAATGTTGCATTAACTGAAAAAATATTGCATCTGTAACCCATCGACTGGAATTACCTGCTTCTATGCAGCCAAGGGGGCCACTATTAATTAAATGCCTCCTGAAACTTCTCCTGGGAGATATAAAGATAGGAGCTACTGTGTTCCCAGAAGCAGATTGTATCTATCTATCTAACGTTATTACCTCGTTCCCTAGAAGTCATGTCCCTGTCATTAGGTTTACGTTCGGTAGTTAGAATTTTATTGGACTTCAACACAGTGGAAACTCCTGTTTTACCCACAGTCCATATTTACGACGCACTAGGTTGATATTTATACATTACTTCAGCTAACTTGTAATTTAGTGGAACTTGGATAATTCGAACTTCAAGGGACCACTCAAAAAATTCGAACTGTCCAAAAATTCGAGTTAGAAATGTTTTTAGGAAACGCTGAAAATAACACTGCAGGATCTAACAAATAAAACTTTATGACGTCAATTAAAGGCACTTCATTTAACGTGTCATGAAGAAGTCCGAGATTTTCATTTGTTTCCTAGATTTAACTCTCTCTGTCGATTCTAACTGATTTAATGACTGGAAAATCGACTCACTTAATTCATTTCTACTTTCAAAAAATCGCCTGAGTTCATCAACTTGATTTGGGCTCCTTGCCCTGGATCATCCCCTCTAATTTTTTCTTCCACTGTCCTGTTTTATGCTGATCAATACTACCACTTTCACCAAAAAAAGATTTAAAAGAAATCTTATTTCGATCTTTGAAACCGTTGAAATTGGTTTTCCCCATTTCAGTGCAAAATTGTTCAGGTTTTGTGGAATTTTTTTTTCACGTGCCTGCTTAAACCACGTTAAAACACAGTTGTATACATCGGGATCAGCTGGTGCTCTACATATTTTCTGGCCATTTTCGTCTTGAAACTCACTGCCTAAAATCTTTTCCTTATTTTTCAAATAAGTCGACAATGTGTTAGAGGGGATTCCGAAGTTCCGAGCGATCTCCGATTTCTTCTTCAGTCCCTTTTCCACTTCCCTAATCGCGGCTACCTTTTCAGTTAATGTTAGTGATTTGTAAGCGCGCACGTTTGACGATGACGACTGCTCAGTTGATAGAAAGGGGAGGCAATGAGGACACTAAATATGCACGAAGATGACTTCGTAAAGAAGGGAGGCTTTGACTTGACCATAACGACACGATTGTCTCTCAGGTCAAAGTAAAATGAGACCATGCAGCTCTTGGAAAATCCCCGAAAATAGACAAGAGTGCATGTGATATTAAAAATTCGTGACTAAATCGATTTTATTTTGAATAATTCGAACATTTTGCTTGCCAAAAGTGTCCATGAGCCAGTTATAAATTCTTGGAATCCCCGAAAATAGCGCACAACAAAAAACAACCAATAATGTAAAATTCAGTCCCACTGCAAACTGAAACACTACGCACTTGTTAAACGGAAGACGTTTGTCATCGATTCGTTGGCGGTGGTATTTAAACTTTTGCATTCATTTATGACGTCTTTTACTGCATCATTTAACTGTTAATTGAAAAATGAACCTTGTTACTTTTATATTAACGCATTTTCAAAGAATAAAAAACGGCATGCGGTTTTTTTAGGTCCATGCGTTGATTCAGCAACTATTGCCAAACTAGCCTCAAATCAAATGTTTGAAACAAAACTGAGGAAACCAAAGCCTTTTTTGATCCCCCCATCATTACCGCGTCTTTCTGTCATTTGATAACTTAGCGTGCGATCTTTTGTTTTCGAGATATATCGATTGCCTAGCTTACCCTCCTTCTCAACTAGCCCCGCTACATTGACACCTGTTAGAACTCGATTTATTTTTTCTTGCAGTGATCGCACTCTTGGTAGGTATTTCCTTGACATATTGTGTCACACAGTGTGGTGAATTAGAAAATATCAACTAGCGACATCTATTGCATATGGCAACATTGATTATTACTTTGTTTTGGTCCATAGTTTTGTCCAAATCACGTTTCGAAGGTAATCTTGATATGTATGGAAAAGTACGTGGTTTTAAATCCAATAATAATCAAAATCGCAAATGTTGTCAAAACTATTTAGTTTTCAGGCATTTTAAATAGATTATAAACGGTCCGAGGCATTTCGAAATATGTCAATCATAAACACGTATTTTCAGGGAAATATAAATGAGATATTATCTTTCAACTAGATTTTCTCAGAACCGCAGTTTTTGCAATGATGATCATGGTAACGAAAACAATACTAGTTCGATTGCGCTAAAATTTGTGATGTTTACTCAATACACGTATAGTTTTCGCATGAACCACAGTATTTCGTAAAATGTTGGGTTGAAATATTTTTTTTAAATGTAAAACACCTCATAAATAAACTCCGAATTTTCATTCGGCATGCAAACTAGCATGGATTTGTTAGCAAATGGCGATAGATAGTCTAATTTGAAAGAAGAAAAAAAAACAAATTTTCTGCAGAATCTTCTCTATAAGGAACAACATTTTCCTTTGGGCTTAACTTTAACGCGTCGTCATTACAACATTGATGATTTCATTAGAATAAAACTGCCTTTTGTAAGTTTATATCCTGTAAGTTAACTTGCAAAAGTTACAATTCAAAATATTGGACGGTTTCTTTTCAACAATAGTTTGAAGTATTGATCTTTCTACGACCGCTTGACTAGAATACAAATACATATATGTATGTGTTATATACAACCATACAAATTTTCAACTTTGTGCTACGACCGTTACTCGCAGAGTTCAGTAGCTTTTGGACTAGATGTCTGAGCTGTTCGAATCACAAAGACAAAATATTCATCATATCATGTTCGCAGGACTCCTAGAAGGATTCATACTAACTGTATTGCCATGCGGCGTAAGTTCCATCATGAAATAGAAAATTTAGACCAGATTAAAATAACTCCTTAAAAAGCAATAAAAATGCTTACGGGCATCAAACATGAAATACCCCCCTAATGATTGACTTCGAAGTATCTTTGTTTCGTGTTCAAAGTACTATATAATTACACTGCATTCGTATAGCTGGTAACTCTCGATAGGACCTATGAATATAATCAACAAACCAACGTTAAACAAAAAAAAATTGTGCTCAGCTTGACATAAAAGCAACATCGTCTTCATGTGAATCGTGCCGGTTATCATTACATCTTCATCCCTTCTGTCTTGGCTCAGAATGAACTTCAAGCTCCAATTGCATCCTGCAACCTTCTAACAGTTGAATGCTATGCAAATATTTGAACACACTGATTGATCCAATCTTTTCAATTTCAATTTCCTACAACCACATAAAAAACGGGAAAGACATTTCTGTGCGTTATTTCGCTATTTACATTTGAAGCAAGTTCCAGATTGAATACTGTGGTTTAAATAAGGGTGGAATTGTGTGGTCGGTGTAGGTAGGTGAGGAAACGTTTAATTGCGCTTGGTGGTCGATTATTTAAACTTCAGTTCTGAAATGAAAATGATCCTTGTGCTTGAGATAGACTAAGCCGTTGTATATGAAATTGGAAAAAAAACGGGGAGACATGCCTTCGAGCTATCCATAAATACAGACTGAATGTGCATAACAGAAAGGGCGCAAAGCATATCTCGAAAAGGAGTCAAGAGCGCTTGTTTGGTTGTCCGACCACGCTACAGTAAACAAAGATCGCATAGAGCTAGTTTACTTTAACGAGCAAAATATGAACAATACGGAAATGGGGGGAAATCGTGAAAATGGTTCTTTAAAAAATAATGAACGTATTCTTGCCGTCTTACAATGGCCAGTTGCCTGGGCTGCTTAATAGCCCTCTAGGTATAGAGGAAGGTTTTTGAAGAGCTTAACAACACCCACTTTAATATTAGCACTGAGATATTTTTCGTTTGCACTTTAGCAGGTACGTTTATCTGGTAAATAAATTATATAAGTGATTTTAAAATTAATGGTGCCTATCACATTGATGTTTGCCAAAATTTTGATGTTAATTTTTTTCTATCTATTTTGGCATGTACTATTCACATGCGCCGTTTCGCAGCTCTTCCTACAATCATACATCTTCAAAAAATAAATAAAAAAATATCTTTCCAGCAAATTGTGACCATCTCCTTAACTTTCTTCATGAAAATATAGTGCCAAGTTCGCATCTGTTTGTATAGCATTCGCATCTTCATCATCACTGCCATGATTATTGTGAACATTCAAAAGAGTTTTGTTACTTGATCATGCTTTTTCTCAACAGATACTTAGATACTTATCTGACTAAAGAAAAATGGTGACAAGAGCAATGAAAAATTGTTTCACCAAATGGTACTTGACTGTGCACGACGACGCCGCAATTGTTATTATTGTTTTGATTTGTTTTATTTTCAATTTCATACATATGGAACGTGAGAGATTTTTATCGTGTTTAAGCAAAATAGTTTCACCTTGCTCTGTTTCAGATTATTATTTCGCAATCGATTTGTGTCGGGCAATAAACATATTTAGTTACGCCAATATTGTTCACGAGTTCACTGTAGAAAATAACAAATTTTATGCATATAAGAAAATAAAAAAAAAACACTAAATGCGTTGACATGGATAGCTTCGACTTCAACTTCATAAGGTACAATTGATAAAATTATTGGATAACGCTTAATATTACCAGCGAACTAGTGATTCAACGGTGAATTTTTCATATGAAATTCCTCGTTAAATCCTTTTGGTGTTAAAGTTGAAGAAGAAGGTACAGTAATAGCCCGGACTTACGCGATAGGT
Organism: Oxycera nigricornis; assembly: GCA_963942545.1. Classification (NCBI taxonomy): domain Eukaryota; kingdom Metazoa; phylum Arthropoda; class Insecta; order Diptera; family Stratiomyidae; genus Oxycera; species Oxycera nigricornis. Next base: position 86,098,732 of record OZ012662.1, read on the forward strand.
GGGATCAAGCGATAGCTGTGTAAGTCGAATTCGCGTAAGTCGGGGTTTAATGTATAAAATTTGTGGAATCGGGACCAAAGTCTAAATAAAACAATAATTAACAAGAAACATGTTTAATGAAATGTTAGATATTAAAAACATTTTACATTACTATAAATAAAACAACGTAAACCGAAGTTATTTTGATGTCAAAGGCATCATATAGTTTAATAATGTCGTCTGACAAGTTAAGTTTTTCTCTTTCTCATAAGAAATGTCCTCGTTGCAGGCCAGTAACTTTTCTGTTTCCCGTTTTGTAGTAGAAATGCGCTCTTCATTGTAATCTATTTTTTTCTAAAATTTGTAACCCCTTTTCAATTGTACTGAGGCCTGCTGTTAAGTTTGAAATCGTCATTTGATTTTCCGATTCAACTGGGTCTAACGAATCAGTTTGCTCAATGTCTTGATCATGCTCACGCATTTCTATAAGCCAGTCAATTGTTAGCTCTTGATTGTGGAAATCCAGCAATTCTTGGACGTCATCATCATTCACATTTAATTGTTTGACAATATCGACCACTTCTTTAATTCCTTGGGTTTCTGTGGTGAAAAAATGGACACAGCTTTTTTCAGACACCATTCAAAGTTTTTTTGTGAAATCTCATTCCACGTTGACCAATAAATCTTACAGCATCTAGAAGTTTGGATTGCGTCCAAAAGTCTTTGACAGAAAGCTCGCTATTCTGTCTTATAGTTTCATTCAGATGTGCAAATCATCGCCTTGTGTAGTAAACTTTAAATGTTTTAATGACTCCCTGGTCCAGCTGGTAATGCTTGGTGGCAAAATACTCGTACAACTTCCACCCGTGGATCGAAATTAATTAGAGTTGTAGGAGGATGACTTGGTGCATTGTAAATTAGTAGCATGATCTTAAATGAATTTCTTTCAATTGGCAATAACGTTCGACTTCAGGAATAAAATGATGACCAAACCTGTCTTCAAAATGAGAAGCTGTCACCCAAGCTTTCGCATTAGATTTCCAAACGACGCGCGAACCAGCTTTAAATTTGTTTTTTAAGGCTCTTGGATTTTCTGAGACTAACTAATAGAAGTTCCAATTTACAATCACCAGCTTCATTCGCACCGACCATCACTGTCAATCGATCTTTGGCGGCTTTAAAACCTGGAAAGGTTTTCTCTTCACGTGCAATAAAATGTAATGCATTTTCTTCCAAAATATACCGGTTTCGTCTACATTGAAAACGGTTTGGTTGCAGTAACCACCATCTTCAATCATTTTCTTGAGTTTTTCTGGATAAAGAGACGCAGCTTTTTTGTCAACACTTGCCGCCTCTCCACTTTCTGCGATGCTATGCCAATTACAACGAGTTTTTAATCAACTTAACCAGCTGTTACTAGCTTTAAACTCTTCATTTTTGGTCCCCCCCTTCTTCTTCTTCTTTTAGTCTCTCAAAAATCTGCTTAGCTTGAAAGCATATTGTTTTGGTTAACACGACAATTTTTAAGACTTACTTGATTATCACATCATAATTGTAACAATGTTTCCATCTGATCGATAATACCGTGACGTTTACGAATAATGCTTGAATTCAAAGATTGATAGCCTTTCACAGCTTCCGTATTTTTTTCTTTACTTTTTATGACCGTTGATTCCGGTAGGTCAAATTTCTTTGCCAGTTCACAAATTTTTATTTTCGATTCAAAGTCTTTGAGAATATCCAGTTTACACAACAAAGACATTGTTTTTTAACTTCCTTAAGGTTAAAAATTTATTGTTTTTGAAAAAAACCCAATTTTTTGCACTTTTTTAAAAAAATTAAAAAACGGCCCCAAGAAATTTTTCAAAAACTTAATAGAATCACATAAATGCTAATACGCGTCGATTGACACCTTGATCAAGGAAATCGTATTTTTGATTCGCGAGATATAACGCATGACAGAAATGACCTTCAGACGGGCAAAACAGCAAACCCCCCCGACCGAAGTTTCCCAAAAACTAATCAGCTCTTAAGATTGCAAAGACGCATCGATTAACTTCTCAACGAAGCCGATACAACTTTGTTTACGTGAGTTATGCTCGTAGAAAAAACTGTCCACGAACGTACAGACGTACGTACGTACGTACACACAAACACACACATACATCTCCGTTTCTAAAAACACTTTATTTATACTCTATAGACCTCAAAACGTAAAGAAATGTTGAAAATTTCAATTTCGATTTTCGAGGCAATTACAAGAACTTCCCATATAATGGGAAGTTAAAAATAGCATCTTGGAAAGGATGTTCCTTTCTGAGAAATCATATCGCGGTGTCAAATACATATTCTATGAAATTTGTGTAGAACTAATAATCCGCTTGTTATTTGTTTTGCTCGGCTTCCAAAAAAGTTGTCTTTCAATCTTTGTTCCGTCTTTTCGCGAATCTCGTGCATTTTAGCATGCGTTTCAACAATTGGTAGAGAATCTGAATCTTTTTCACTGTTGTTTCTATCGAAAACATTAGGCTAAGGGGTCGGCTTAGGGGGAGTATAATCGGGCTAAGGAGGAGTCTAAGGGGGCTAAGGGGGAGTCTAATGGAGGTAAGAGGGACTCTAAGTGGGGTCTAAAGAGACTAAGGGGGCTTTATTCGGACAGACACTATTCGTTTGCTGATATTCCATGCTCTTGTACACGCACAGCGCAGTTTGCCGTCGGAGTCATGCGCAGCACGGTGCGTATTTTAATCGAATAATGTTAAAATACGAGACAGGGTATTAAATTATTATTTACAATAATCATTCGTTATTAAGAATGTTTGACCGTTACTGAATAATTATAATTAACTTTATATGTACAATATCAAATTACAACTAATAATATTTGATTGTTATTAACAATATTAAATTATTTATTACAATATCCAATTATTAACTACATTAGCGTCTCTACTTCAATTCTTCCAAACCTAATAATATAAATTTGAAGTTTTTTAAAAAAAATAAAAAATAAAAATTAATATAAATTTTTATATTTATTTTTTATATTTTTTTTTTCAAATTACATTTTTCTCAAATTTGATCACAATTTTACTAAATCACAATAATTATAATATTACATTGAAGGTATTTGGGATCTGCACGAATTAATAGTGCGTATCAACAGTTTAAAAATTAAGCAAATTTTTAACTTTTTCAGTTTTTTCATCCTCAGTAAAAAACGACCGAACCGATTTTGCTGAAAACTCATTCGGTTTTAAGTTACGTAATTACGCGTCGAATGAAACCCTCACGTCAATGTGATTTGGGTTCTGGAGATAATCGAGACGAAAAATAATTCCGAATGTACTTACGCACATACGTACATACATACGCATAGACATCTATCTAAAAACGATGGATTCTAGAGACCATAAAACGTGGAGATATGTATGTCAAAATTGGGGATTCGCAACATCGACCCCAATACAATAACTTCTCACTGTGAAGTTAAAAATTCTCCTGATAAATTTTATAAGTATTACTCTACAGCTACAAATTTAATTTTTTTTTATGTTTTCATTTTTTCAACAATTATAGTAAAAATACTAAAAAAAACAGTTACCATTGCAAAGATGTTTTTATCTTGAAGTTAACATTTTCAACAATTTACATGTGAATTTTCATCTTTTTTTGTAATTTTTGCGAGATTTTAAGAAAATTATGTGTACTTTTACTACACATTCAACCCAACAGCGCTATTCGTATGTTCGTATTTTCCGTTGCCTTGATAATCCTTGGATACTTATTTGTACGGTGGGACAATGTTCGAGTGCTAGGATAAGAAATGATTTCTCGCTTCGGGCGCATGTATAAAATTTCAAAAATCGTAGCAATGGATAAGTATATCTTAAAAACTACCAGCTTTCATTTATTACATTTCCTGAATGTAAGTTAGAAAAAGCTTACTCTAGTTTAATTGATTGCTACCAGTAAGATTCAAATTCATCTCTAAATCTAAATTTTATCTCATTTTATCACAGCTTTCTAACCCAGCAGCTAACATCGGTAGGTGCATTTTATTTGCCAAACGTGGATAATCAGTTACATCATGTTGCGGCTACAAAATTATTTTTCTCTCTACTGAATAGCTCAGCACAAATTAAAGCTAAAACCGTATACGGTGGCAATAAATAATGAGCCATAATTACTTGTAATAATCCAGACAAAGTTGCACTTCTAAGCAATAAATATGTCAGGTATCATTAGATCGCAATTTTATGAAAAAATGATAAACAGAATTGTAAAAATACATTTTTATTTCATTCTAGCCTTGAATTTATGACGAATTTAGTACGAAAAATTTATTGTGAACATCAATGTAAACATTAGAAACATTGACCAAGGCAAATAACCTTCTATTATTCAAAAGAGCTTGCAAAATATTCGACCGGTAAATAGTCTGATTCATAGACATTAAAACATCCACACACGTTACATACGATAAATTCTTGGCGAAAATGTCTGAACGTCGTGTTATTTTTTTTCTATCTTATTTTGTTGTTAGTGACACGCTTTATACAAAACTATTTCGCCTTTCTGCTAAATTAACCAAAACTCAGTATTCGGAATCCAGACGAAGCTATGCGAAATGCAAACAAAAAACAATGAAACAAATCAAATAACATGGCATCTTATTCCTGAATGACATGATACTCAAACCAAACGAACAACAACTAAATGGAAATTTAAATAAATCTTATAAGAACTGCTCATCTGAGCACGGCAGTTTGAATCTTGACCAATCTTTATATTGAACATGCATATACATATGTTTGTATTTATAAATATATTCAGGATTAAGTGTTGATGGAGGGATTAGTATGAGAATCTGTAATAAGTTGCGAGATTATGTCAAAATGGACAGACAGATGAGCGAATGATAAGCAAAGAGCAAAAAATTGTTCATTTTTAGGTCGCATTTAAGACAAGCAAATTTTGCAAAACAAAGAAGAGATTTGTCTTATTTGAGTTCGGCTGTTGGTTTAAAAACTCGTCAGCTGCCGACGCACAATGCTGTTGTATCGATCCACTGTATGTACTTGAATTAAATGGGACTACTTTCTGTTCTTAGTGTTTTTTTTTAAAGTGCCTTCAAGCGATTAAAATTATATTTACTTTTAGTACGTGGAATAGCGTAAGTATACAGCATTTCATTCATGGCAAATGTTAAAACCTGTGATTTAAATGAGAATTACTCTGTTTGAAGTAAATGCACATTTAAAATGAATTTACGAATGGACTTCAATTTTGAAATTATTTCGATGTAATCCAAAACTACTTTTTAAAACGCTTAATGACACTCCGCAACTCCTTTTCTCGCTTGACGTTCGATCAAGAATAATGTGCCATGATGATTTCGGAATCAAGAAAATCTCACTGAAGACTAGCAAAATCATTAAACTCTTCAGATTTACACTCATGTAATTAGATCTTAATATCACTGATTACACTGGTCAACAGTGGTCATGCCACACGAACTCTGATGGATGATCGTGTTTTGACTACCTACCCTCATTACGAAAACGCACTTACTTTGTTTCAGTCACCCTCAGTTTTCTTGTGATGAGGTCAAGTTCATTTTCGGTGTTGCAGGAAGAAAGGATCACGTCATATGCCGTTTGCTGTCCCCATGATATGGACTGAGCCTAGAGATCATGTTTCAGACTGCTATTTTTGTCTTACTCAAATAAAGGGCATAAATGCTAAGGCGAAACACACAGTTCAGTACCCTAATTTATCTTCAGCAATAAGACCTGCTTCTCATAATGATAATTTACCGATACCAGTTTCGTTTAGATCGTTTGAGGTTGACGAATCACAACCTTCTACTTCAAGCCAATTGAGTAATGATAACAAGCCGCGAGGTGCGACCCTTGAGGTCCACACGGTCAACTTCCCAGTAATATCTACATAGATATTAAAAATATTAAACACAATAATAATTATGGAAATAATATTACTTCAAATAATAAAAATGTACTTCTCATAAAAGTTATTGGAATGACTTAATAATAATCGTAACAACTACGCGAGCGTCAATTGATTACGTAAGGATTTTGGTGCATTGGTTTGATTGATTATTCACGCGGATCAATTGGAGGGGAGACAGGTTACAAAGCAGTTTTTTCATTAAAGTTAAAACATGGTGCTGTGAAGACTATTGAAAATCTGCTCAAATTTTGCAAGTATTAATAAACTTTGATTGACTTTACAACAATGTCTTTAGAATAAGAGATTTAAGGTATAATGATTCGAATGAACCCTTTTTACATGGTGACTTTGAATGATTTTTTTATATTTTTAATTCAATTTTTTTTTGTAATCATGTGAAAAGTTTTTGCTGGTTTCTGTACACAGATTTATAAAAATTTATAAATGCTTTAAACATTTATTATTACGATGTGCAAATCAGGTTAAAAATGAATTTTTTTTATAAAAAACACTACTTTTCCAAAAAAATTCTTTAATTCATAAAAAAACGCTCTAACGATTCTTTTCAAATAAAAAAACATCATAAAAATGTTGATACGCATCGATTGACACCTTAATGATGCAAAGATTATATTTGGTTCTCGAGATATAATGAATGACGTAAATTACCTTGAACGTTTAATGAATTTTTATTTTTAATTTAATTTTTTTCGTAATCATGAATAAAACTTTTTCTGTTTTTTTCACAAGAACTATTTGCAGTATACAAATTATATAAATATTGATTACTTCGATTCGAAAATCAAGATAAAAATTTATTGTTTTTGAAAAAAACCTAATTTTTTGCACTTTTTTTCGAAAAATTAAAAAACGGCTCAAAGAATTTTTGTAAAAATTTCATAAAATCACGTAAATGTTAATACGCGTCGATTGACGTCTTGATCAAGCAAATCGTATGTTTGGTTCGCGAGATATAGCGCACGACAGAAATGACCTTCAAAGGGTCAAAACAACAAACCCCCCGACCGAAGTGTACTAAAAACTAATCAGCTCTTAAGGTTGCAAAGAAGCTTCGTTTGACACCTCAAACAAGTTGATACGATTTTGTTTACGTGAGTTATGCTCGTAGAAAAAAGTGTCCACGAACGTACGTACGTACGTACGTACACACACACACACACACACACACACACACACACATACACACACATACATCTCCCTTTCTAAAAACACTTTATATATACTCTATAGACCTCAAAACGTAAAGAAATGTTGAAAATTTCAATTTCGATTTTCGAGGCGATTACAAGAACTTCCCATATACTGGGAAGTTAATAATGACGATTCAGAGTTTGAAGAAATTCAAGATAAGCCACATCACATAACTCAAGGAGATCTATATGACCTGGTTCGCAATTTGAATTTATCAAAAAAACAGGCAGAACTGTTAGGATCTCGTTTGAAAGGATGGAATTTGCTACATCTAGAAACCAAAATAAGCCATTTTCGAAATCGCGATGAACATTTTAAAGGTTTTTTTTCTCAAGATGGGGACTTGGTTTATTGTCATGATATAAATTCAGTTATGAACATTTTGGAAATAGCCCTCTCAGTGGCGTTTGTTTATCGACTCATCCAAAACGGGTTTAAAAGCAGTTCTACTCCATAACGGTAATGTACTTCCCTTTGTTCCTTTAGCACACGGTACGCTTTAAAATTTGCGCGATTTAAAAGTTATTACCTTACTACTTGGACTGCAGTTGGGTTATACTAAATTTTGCTGCTTTTTGTGCGAATGGGACAGTAGGGACAGAAAAAACCATTACAAGAAAAAGATATGGCCTGTGCGTAACTCTCTAGTTCCTGGACAGAAAAATGTAAAGCATTCATCACTTGTGAAGCCTGCTGATGTGTTTCTTCCGCCACTCCATATCAAATTAGGACTTATGAAAATTTTTGTAAATGCTATGGATCGCAATGGAAATGGACTTTTGTAATTAGAAGAGAAATTTCCCAAAATAAGCGATGCTAAAATCAAAGAGGGCATTTTCGTAGGACCTCAAATCAGGCAGTTAATAAAAGATCCGAAATTCGAAGAAAAATTAAACGTTTTAGAAAAATCAGCTTGGCAATGCTTCAAGAACGTGGTTGCAAATTTTTTGGGTAACCATAAAAGTAAAAACCACGAAAAATTGATCAACGAGCTCCTATTGACATATGAAGCTTTGGGTTGCAATATGTCGCTTAAAATTCATTTTCTAGACTCACCTCTGGATTTTTCCCCAGAGAATTTAGGGGCTGTAAGTGATGTGCATGGAGAAAGGTTCCATCAGGACATTTTAACGATGGAGAAGCGTTACCAGGGTAGATGGAGTCCAATGATGTTGGCTGACTACTGCTGGACGATCAAAAGGGACCAACCGGAAGTCAAATATTCCAGAAAATCGTAGACTTTTTTTTACAAACCACACAATTCGCATATTTCTGCAGAACTATTTAATATTTTCCTTGTAATTCTTTTTTCTTCACCAAATAAAATTGATACGTGATTAAAATAAAATGACTGCCTATTTTTATTCACAATACTTAATATATAGTAGAAACACTAAAAAAGTTGGTGTGGCACAACGAAAGTTAATTTTTGTAAACCAGTGTTATTGATTACTATTATTATTCAGTTATTACATTTTGAACAAATGTAAACTATAGAAAAAGTATGCATTTTCTATAGAATACATTTGTTCAAAATGTGGTCTTGTATGGCTAGTTCGATGGGTTAGCCTTTTTTTGCTACTAACTCATTAAAGCACCAAACTGATTAAAAGGTTCAGGTCTTATTATTCCGGCAAGGATGGACAACACGACTCAAGTCAGAATTTAGCTTCGTCATTACACTAACACCGGACATGTTGTTTTTCTTCTTCTAGCGAATATTTTGAATACAACTCGATTAAGGTTAATTTTTTTATATTGGTTTCAATTCTATTGTTTTCATGTTATCATTAATACATTTTCTTGCTCAATTCAAGCATCAACTATAACCGTAGATTTTGGTATCATTTATCATAAACTCACAAACGCCTAAAAAAACAAGGGTGGTAAAAAATATATTAGATCGCTCTCATTTTTTTTATTTTAAATAATAATACTTGCAAATAAGATATTCCATTCGTAGTTATTGCCGCTTTCCAGCTGGGCCGTTTTTTACTTATTGAGTATAAATCACGGAAGGAAGAGTAGATTACAGTCGTTTCCATTTGATCGCTAATGATATGAGCAGTAAGTAATTTTTTTCTTCAGAATATTAAACAATTATTGCTTATTGCAAATGAATTGAAACACTTTTAGACTCAATATCCCTTCTGTTAAATCTAGCAATTTCCCTCCTGAATTCGTAGTTCTTATTAGCATTTTGGCTTCTTCATTAGATTGAATGTGTTACCTATTTGTTTCCCTTTTCTGTCGTATTTACTTACGTATCTTATGTATGTACTGTAAATTGTTATCATCTTCATGGTCTTTTCCGAAGCGTTTGAAAGAGTTTATCATGACATTTTGTGCAAGAAACTCAGGTTTCGTTACTAGGCATTGATTCACAGCACACTACATGCCATATTGCATGACATGCGCCGATAGGCCCCTCATAACTCATCGGGCCGAACTCCACCTGTGACTTGAAAAGGGGAAAAATAAAAGGAAAGTAATCCGCAAGAAAACTGATTTGCCTCGTATTGTACAATCATATTCAGGTTACCGTTTATCTACAACAATAGAAATTAAATTCAAAATCTTGAAGAAAAAAATACTCCAATACTTCAAGTTAATAAAAATAAAAAGTATTTAATAACAAAGTAAATTTGAGAGCAAATTTAAACATCAAAGAAATAACACAACGTAGTGAAAAATATTTGATTCAATACTGCCGTCGGTGAGGTGCGCTTCTCATTGAAATCCTGAAATGTTAAGATTATATAATCAAAAAAAAATTATGGTGTAAAAGGAAAAAATTATCATCCATATTTTCTACACATCTATCAGGGTATTTAACTTCAATTTCCGTATATTTCAAAACTATACCGTCTAGTTGGATCAGTGAAATTTACGAAAAAAATTTCTTCTAGGCGTTTCTGGTTTTTATAAATTCGTCCTTTTGAATTACTAATAACTACCGCGTATGGATATGATTGAAATTAGTCACATTTTGTCTCTATTCTATTCAAAAACTGCGAAAGTATGAAATAAATCCATTATTTCAATTTTAGTATTTAGGACTGTTCAGGTGATGCCGTTTGGATTGTGGCCGAAAGTGGTGAAAATATCTCTCGTAATTGGTAAGCTTTTCTGTTCGAGTGAGTACATAATTTTCATCAGCTCTTGCATTCCTTGTTATCAATTGTTCCTAATTTTTTTCGGTGGCAACCTTCTTTAACGTCATTACTTATCCTTTTTGAAAAACTCATTCTTGATAAAAATTAACTGGGCTTTTCGAACCGTTCCATTTTCACAAGAAAAGCACTGTAAAATGATGATTCCATTCTGATTATACTCTACGGCTTTTCTATTCCAAACTCATACAGAAAAAAACGTAGGCTGATTTCTTATAATTCTCCTCCTTTTTTCCTTATTTTTCCTATTGTTTGTGGTGAGTGCCCGATCCACTATCTCATGCTCGAGGTATCGAACTGACTATCGCCCTTGAAGTCACGCTAGCGGCAAAGGTTTTGGTGACATGCAGACATATCACCAGCACGTACCGCTACCATCAATGCCTGTTTAAATAGAATCGTTCTTGCAAAGTCACGTTCGCACTGGGGTGATTACTATGAGTGATTTTTTCTGGCTTTTATGTGCTGAAGATTTTAAGATGAATCTTGTTACTTCGCCCAACCTCTGACTGTAGCAAGTTCCAGAGCGATCTAGATGCATTAATAAGGTAGTTGCAAACTAAACTTTTTCATCTAAATGTCGAAAGTCTCTCTTTAAATCGCACATATAGGTTTTCCATTTTTGTGAAGCAGTTTTCCTCTTCTTACCATTGCACCGGTCAAAGATTTGATCATTTTATTCAACTCTAAAATTAAGTTCAACGCCCAAATCCATCAAATAACACCGGAAGCATTACATATGGCTTCAACCTTCGAATGTTCCGACACTATAAGATTATCACTTCCGTAGCCTCATGTTTTATAAGGAAAGGGAACAATGTTAACAGCAGGCTCGTCAATAAATCTTTGAGATCATTGCAAATTATTGTGTGTTCTACATCCAGTTATACATATTTAAACTGTAGTTCATCAAAAATCGGTCAATGTAATCCAATTGTGTTTTGACTACTTGGCACATTTTTCTCTGGTTGTTCTGTATTACATTTATTTTCTTCTTTCAATTTTACACCTTCCCAATTTCAGTTCTCCAAATTTTCTGACATTCCGACAGCCTTAACCAAAGTATACACCACAAATTCAACCTTATCGACCAATAAAACTTATAAAACCATAGTAATTGTTCGTCCAGCATGCATCAACCGAAAGTTCTGCAAGGCATTGATCTTCATGGTTATAATATGTTGTTTGAGAATAGTGTCAAGTAAGTCCAAGAGATTTGTAAAGGTCTGGCAACATGACACCCTGATTCCATTGACTTTTTCATATATATGCAATCCTTCCTTTCAGTTCTTCCAATTTTAAAATAAGCACTTGTAGCCTTTACTGACTGAACGATTTGAACAGGTTTCACACAGCAAATATTATACAGATAAGAAGTTAAAGAGATAATTTTTTGACGCTCAGAAAATGTGCACCGATTATATTTGGCTTTGATTGATCTTTGATTTGGTATGCTTTCCAGGATTATATTCAATTGATGTTTGCCGCTCCAGTCAGTGAAATTAATTGAAATTATGGACAAGAAATGATCTAGACTTATTCTTTTGCGATACGATACCTAATTAGGTATTGAATGGCCATTTGAAATAAATTGTTCATTCAGTTTGCGCATAGTTTTTTTCTCGAAAATTTCATGCTATTTGATTGCATAATTTTAGTTTGTTAATGCTCTATGAATAGATCCTCTTCAATTTTAAGTTCTTTCAAACTGAAAATGCAGTCGACTCTGTACCAACTACTACCGCGAACATGCTGAAATTTTTTTAAATCAGTTTGACTCATAAATAAAAATATCATTCAGGTTGGACTTTCTAAGGCTTTGTGATTGTTTCTACTACTTTACGAGCAGATATCTGTAGCTTCATGCCACTTACCTGTTTTTAATATCACGCTGTTTCTTTTTGTTGTGATTGAGCATGGTGGTTCCTGTGGGTTGTGAAAGTTTTCAATAAAACATTATTAGAACTAACATAATGTCGATGCATCTAATTGAAAAAAAAACATGAGATGAATGTTCAATTCATGTGTGATATTCATATTTATTTAACCTATGCAGATATTTTATAGGTTCGTCTAATAGCCAAAAAAATCGTAATTTGGACAAAATCACGGATGAAAAGAAGCTAGTAATCGTTGTTGACATATGCAACAGATGTTGCTAGTTGCTACCAAAAATTAATAACTAAATTATAGTAGTTTTTGCATAAGTATGTTCCATTCTCTTACCATTTTTTTGAATTCTAACACGCGTGGTGCTCTTCCTTGGCTTAAGACCTAGACCGACGAACACTGAATCTGACATTCCCCGGCTCGAATCCTCATCACGGCATACACCTTTCGTCATTAGCAATGACTCTTTCATAGAACGCCTGATTTTAATAAGATGGGCTCTGACGCCATGGAAATTTGCAACTCTAAATTTCAGCAAAACGTTATTTACTTTAAAATTAGTTTATTCTATAAAGCTGCACGAATTAACTGATGGTTCACTTTAATTGATTGATTCTTCCCAACAATATCCAACATGCATAGTAGAATTTTGAAAAAAAAAACGAGGGATGGCTGATAAGTTCGTGGCCCGAGATACATAGCGATGACTCACTTGTGGTAACACTAACTGTGACACTCCTTGGTAGTATAAAGATAAGCTTCTTTCGATAGTGTGGTCATTAGAAAATTATCTGTTGAAAGACAAACGCCATCATGACAGCTGATTCGACTAATGTTAGTAACATTGAATACCGCGCCGAGATAAAATACTTCGTAAAGAAAGGAAAAACGACTAAAATTTTTTTGAAGACATGTCATTAGTTCTTCAGGAATCTGCGCCTTCGTATATCATGGTCAAAAAATGGACTCGCTTATTTCAACAAATAAGAAAGAGCCCTGAAGATGATCCCCGCGCGGAGAGTCCTATGAAGGAAGTGACGGAGGAAGATGTTCGAAATTTTGAAAAATTAGTACTGGTCGACCGAAGGATAAAATTATGGCAGATAGCGGAAAAGTTGCAGTTTAGCACAAAATGGCTTGGAGAAATTATGAAAGAGCATTTGAATATGAAAAAATTCAGTGCACTTTCGGTACCAAAAATGCTATTGCCGTTCGAAAAGCAGCGCCGACACGTGGCTAGTAAGGATTTTGCCCTGAAGCAAACAGACTCCTCGAAAATTGCCCACCCACCCTACAGTCCAGATCTGGTTCTCAGCGACTATTTCCTTTTTTTCAATTTGAAAAAGGAGCTGCGAGGTCGAAGATTTGCCGGTGACAATGATATGAAGGAATGTGTAGACAGCCATTCTGAGGACAAAGAAAAGGAATATTTTTTTGGCGTTTTAAAAGTTTATTTTGTTTGAAAGAGACTATATCGAAAAATAAAAATGAAATACTCATACTTTTCGTTCATTTAATGTTCTAGGCCGCGGACTTATCGGCGGGCGAATTTCACCCCTCAAAATAATTATTTTTAATTTGATCGATTTGTTGCCAAAAGCTTAAACATTATATTATATGTTAATTCAAGTAGATACATACAACCAGACAAAGTTGTGACAACAATAAAGCTTCGTCAAACTACAGTACAAAACTCTAAAAAATATCAAAACAACGTTAAATTTAAATGATTTCAGGGGATTTTCCTCTAAGTGCACTAGCTCCTTTTATTAACTTCCCAGTATATGGGAAGTTCTTGTAACCGCCTCGAAAATCGAAATATAAATTTTCAACATTTCTTTACGTTTTAAGGTACATATGTATATAGAGTATATATAAAGTGTTTTTAATAAGAGAGATGTATTTGTGTGAATACGTATGTATGTTCGTGGACAGTTTTTTCTCCGAGCATAACTCACGTAAACAAAGTTGTATCAAAGCGTCTTTGCAATCCTAAAAGCTGATTAATTTTTGGGCCACTTCGGTCGGGGGAGTTTGTTGTTTTGACCCTTTGACGGTCATTTCTGTCGTGCGCTATATCTCACGAACCAAACATGGGATTTGAATGGTTGTGGTATTAATCGACGCGTTTTGACATTTGTGTGATTCTATTGAATTTAAAAAAAAAAATCGTTGGAGCCGTTTTTTAAATTTATCAAATGAAATGCAAAAAAAAAGTTTTTTTCCATAAACAATAAGTTTTTAACCTGATTTGCAAAACATAGTTATCAATGTTTATAAAATTTACATACTGCAGGCAGTTTTTGTAGAAAAACCAGCAAAACTTTTTCTCATGATTACGAAAAAAGTCAAATTAAAAATAAAAAATCCTTAAAAGTCATCATGATTTTCAAGATAATTTTTATCATTCACTACATCTCACGAACCAAATATGATATTTGCATCATTTACGTGTCAATCGACATTTATTAACATTTTTGTGATGTTTTTAACTTTATAAAAAAAATCGTTTCAGTCGTTTTTTGATTTGATAAAAAAAAAGTGAAAAATTAGAGTTTTTTCATAAAAAAATTATTTTCAACCTGATTTGCACTGCTCAGTAATAAATGTTTAAAAAATTTATACATTTCTATCAGTTTTCGAAGAGAAACCAGCAAAAAAATTCCATGATTCCGAAAAAAACTGAATAAAAAATAAAAAAATCATACAAAGTTACCATGTACAAAGGATTCATATGAATGCTATTACCTTATACTCGTATCTTTTATTCTAAAGACTTTGTTGTAAAGTCAAAAAGTTTTATAATATTTGCGCAATTTGAACAGATTTCGAATAGTTTTCACAGTACCGTGTTTTAAGTTTAATAAAAAAATGCTTAAATTTAGAACACCAAAAGAAATTCAATCACATTATCATTTGTGGTAATTACTGCTTGGAAGTCAATACTATGCGAAATCATAGGCTTTAAAAAGGTTTCATCAAATAAAAAAAATGTAGCTTTTAGTAGATTTGTTCTTTACTACTCCTTCACTACTACTATTACTACATCCATGTGTTACAAATGGTGGTAATACATTTTACTTTTTACATGCAATAAAACCGAATATTTTTACTTTTTACATGCAATTAAACCGAATATTGACTGCATATTCATTGTTTTCCAAGACCAACTGAAAATAAGAAAAAAAAGTGTGTGTGTAACAAGTACGCGCGGGGAAGTTATACTTCTTTCGCAGTTGTTGGATTCGTGGAATTTGATATGTGATACTGAAATCAAAAATTAAATGACAAACTAAAACAACATTATGAAACAGCATTATTTTTTCATTTTTATCATTTTTTGGTTAAAATCATCTCTGGAAATGTTTTCAGTGGGCAATGCCATTTTTTAGCTTTGTTGATCTAAAGGTAGGGTTGTTTTTGTGATAGAATTCCCATTTTTCTGTACCTGGCGCCTATGTACATATGTATGTATGTATGTATTTTTACCAAAATAATCAAGTCTTTGAATGTATTTAATTAGTTATTATTCAATTATTAATTTGATTTATATTATTCATTAATAATTATTAAATTATACGTTATTATCATTTAGTTCACTATTATTGAATAAATTTGATTAATATTGTTGTTTTGTGTAATTGATTATTTAATATGATTACTTATACAAAATAATTTCCAGTAAGGTAGCTGGTTTTGTGACCCACAAATTATATGGGACGATGACAAACTCATACACTGTTCACATACCTCTACAGTTACCTTAAGACGATCAGTACGTATGCTAGTTGTCCAGCTTTTTTTCTGATTCCCTCACGCACAAAGTTCATTTAACTTACAACAAAATAGTATCATAAAAGTTTTACTGTATTATTATAATTATATTATAAATATTAAATTAATAATTGGTAAATAAATAATTATCAACATTGAGTTAACATTGTACTTACCAACTAATACGAAATTATGCATTTTGCATTAAATTCACAAACAACAGACACGCACTTACACGAAAGGTTCAAATAAAACTCTTTCCCAGTTTCCCGCAAGCGCTGCACAGAATTTATTATAATTTAATGGCGGTTCCTCGATCTAATATTCGTCAATCCGAACGATTCATGCCATTAGATGGTGATACTGTTCTACCCGGTGATGGAACATCTCATCAAAATCAATGGACAAGTCAAACGATGATCGCACGTAGCTGTGCAGAGGCGTCGTCGTCCGGCCTATCATGAAAGTCAAGCATTGCGGGGCGCAATGCGTACTTAGATGGGGGACCCGGCGAAGCAAAGCGTCAGGGTGGTATATGACATACAGAGAATGTTGCGCCTGCTGCCTTCACTCTAGTACCCTGCCCCCTCACTCCATTGCAGCTTCAAGACTATCTGGCACGAACGAACACTCAAACGTAACGCCACGTGACCAAAAATTTTTCTCACTACCCTGCGTAAAGAAGTATAACTTCAATAAATATTAGTCTCATGACAAAGTACAAGTTCTATGATTATGCCGAAGTCATGCCCATTTTGTACAAAACTATTCAAAATGGCCACCACGAGAGAAAATCTCTTCTGTTGGCGTAATACAAAAAAACTGCATTAATTTTTACTACCGCTTTTTTGCTTTTTTGTCCTTCAAGCATCGATTCCACCTCCGATGGATCCGCGTGAATATTCAATCAAACCAATCCACCAAAAGTCTTACGTAATCAGTGGACCCTCCCGTAGATGATACGATTGATATTAACTCATTCCAATTTCTGGTATGAGTACCTCTCATTATTCTTATTTAAAATTGCATTATTTTCATTATTATTTTTGTGATTAATAATTTTAATATCTATGTAAATACTACTGGGAAGCAGAGTTGGGCATTATTCGAATAAATTGTTATCTGGATAATTATTCGAATAAAATTTAATTCGCAATATAATTATTCGCGAATAATTCATTTACGAATAAATTATTCGTAGATAAATTGCCTACGAATAAATTATTCGTGATTTTATTCGTTATTTTAAATAATTTTTGGAAACTTATTTATGTAACATAAACAATTATTTGGACTGTACGGATGACATGTGTGTTGCCTAGATGGCTCACTCTTTTGTCCTATTGTACATAAAAGATAAAGCGATAAAATGAGTTGGTGTAAATCATAGCTCGTCAATTGTGATTCCTAGAATTTAATGAATAATTGCAGCGCAAGAAAGCAATAGCTACAATGCCTCTCGTACAGTAAAGTACCTCGCGAGAGTTGTATTTGAGAGTGAGAGAGAGCACTTTCTTATCAGCTGAATTATTTTGTTTTTTTACTCACCCCAGTCATTCAAAATCTGTTTACTAGAACGGAGTGGCTAGTAAAATCAGTAGTGTATGCATATTGTGTTTTTTTTTATTTTGAAAGAGTGTGATACGTTTATTCATCGAAGCTATGGAGTTAGAGAATTTTGACTCTGATAACTTTCAATCAAATCAAATTAGTTCGAACAATTTGGCAAGTTCTAATGAAAATGTTGCCAATGTTTCTGTGAATGAAAACAGTGTAAAAACGACATTGACTTTATTGGATGGCAAATTTTTTAAGTATGTCTCTTCATCTCCTAACGGAAAAAATATTGTGATAACGAAAGATAACATTCATTCGTTATTCGTCATTCGAATAAATTTTGCTCAACTCTGCTGGGAAGTTGACCGTGTGAACCTCAAAGGTTGCACCTCGTGGCTTGTTTCTTTATCAATTGAGTCAGAAAATTCCGAATTTGATTTGATTGATTTACTATCAACAGCAAAGCTGTACAAAAGTCAAACCAACCTCGCGGCTTGTCTTTATTTTGTTGTCGACGTTTGCTGATAGATTTTAGTATCGAATACTATTGGACCGGACATTTTTATGCGAGATATTTCTACGACCAGATATTTTTGTGCAGCATATTTTTGTGATCAGATATTTTTGTACAGTATAGTTTTGTGACCAACTATTTTTGTATGAGATATATTTGCGACCAGAAATTTTTTGTCAGATATTTTGGCATCGGATATTTCTGAATCGGATCAATAATCCTGCACCCGTACCAGTTTGCAGCCAATACACTTCGCAACTTTTTTCAGTCTTATGTGGTAAAGCCAATATGTTCAGCTAACGTAATCAATATTTCACAATAAAGACAAATTCTTGTTGAAACTAAGTAATTGATAATGTGTTTTTAAAAGATTTCAATTAGTACATTTTCTCATGCATCAACAAAAGGTCATATGTCTTTCCATAATTCCAACTATCAACCCGAATCACAACCCACGAAAAAACTTATCTCAAGAATATAATTCACACGTTTTAATTTGAATCCAATTCACTTGACAAATTTCATTGAACCAAAAAAAGAATTGTATCGCGTGCACATAAACAAACACTTAAAATTAGAATCGGAATGCCCGATTAAAATCCGTGTTGATAACGACCATGCAATAATCATACACGCACATTTATAATAATTGACTCGCGATCCACTTATCTCTGCTTCTTCTTAACTTTTGTTCCCCGATCACAATTAATCATAATAATCAATTTAATAATTGTTATTGCTCCAGAGTGGCCGTTTCTACTGTATCGCGTTGACCATCAAGCTGCCCATATTCGTCTTAAAGAAACGCAACAGTGCATATTCACGAGGGGTGGAAAATGAGAAAATGTCGATTTTCGAATCAATAAAGCGAATAATGAATAATGATTGTTACAATTAATCTTGTATATCATTAGCATCGAAAATATCCGAAAATTGATTTCTGTTGTCATTGTTGTTGCCGTTGACGAATACCTTCAAGGAAAAATAACAAATTATTGTTGTTTGTGAAATTTTTTATACTTGGCTGCAACGCCAAGGGTGACACAACAATGGAAAAATTATTTATAACTGAGAATTAAAATCAAATAATTCCAAGGCAGTGAAAATTTTTCTCGGAGTTTGTGGCTGTGATTATTAGTTTCGAAAAAGAATTGAAATAAATGTGAGTTCTCATAATATAAGAATTCCGTGGTACTAAAGTAATGTATGAAGTGTAAGTACATATCTCTGAGATATCAAAGATGATTCAATAGAACATAGGTCAAAGTTTGATCATCGGAATTCTGGAGGTGGATCAAAACCAATTCCTATGATTTGCATAACATCATTTATAATCATTGTGGTGTCTGTGTTATTTTTGTTGCCTGCTGCTTTGGTGAAGTGTTGGACACCACAAATCATCAAGGATGGTTAACGCTGTAATGGATGCAATCGCGGTAAGTTGTACTTATAGAATAAATATGAGAAACAGACGAAGAATGCTTTCAAGGCTTTCAGAATTAATCAATGGATTTATGTTGTTTCATACGGGTGCATTTAGGCGTGTGAATATTAAATTAACGGGGTACTGAACGTCAATGTCGTTTTCTCTGAAATGTTATTGTACGTTTGAGTGATTCTATTAGCTGTATTAAATGATTTGTATTCGTTACTCTTTGCAGTCGTATGGTAATAAGAATTTTCTTTTGTTGTCGGGTTGTCAACTCTTTGAATAAATAATTAAGTAATATATTATCCAAAAGCGGAAAATGAAATTGCATTGATAAGATTTCCCAGCCTACTTAAACTTTTTCTCAAGTCACATGAACCTTTTCCTAAATTATTTTAGAGTTTTTTCAAGTCGTTTAAACTATTTGTATTTTTCAAATAAGGCGTTCTCAAGTTATTGTTCTCATTGTAAAAACAAATTTTTTCGTCGAAACTACGCTTTATTTTTCATTTAAAAATGTGTTTTTGTTGTAAAGAAGCTTTTGAATTTTGCCGAAGAAAACTGTATGTAACCCTTAAACACGATCATTATCTCAAATCTTGGTAGCCTGCACTTTTGAATGTGTTCGAGTTCTTTTTCGAACATCTGTAAGTAGGTAAGGTTAGGCTTAAGGTAGTTAAGTCAAACAGTTTCACTTAGACTGTCGTTGGTCCATTGAGCCCTGTAAACGTAGAAACCGTCTGATTCATTCTACGAACTATTCTGATTGCTGGAGAAAATCCAGGAACTGGTACCTAGCTCACTCAGCTCCGCGAAAAAGAAATATCCAAGTGTTTATATTTCCTTACAACTAGAGACAGACATTTGTACAAGAGTGCTCGTCTAACTCTGTCTCCTCTTCGTTGCCACAGCTCTGACATAGATTGCTACCTGAGAGCCCGATTCTCCTTGCGTATTCACTGTAAGTCACATGATCCGTCAGTAAACCCACGTGATAGCTCGTTGAAGCTAACAAACTAGGCCTAGCAGTGCAAAATTTGCCCAAATTTTTTGCATCGCCTTAATGCTTGTTCGTAGGCCGATACCTTTATATTCTGTCTGAGTACCTGCATCGAAACTCCTACACTCACCGTCTCGTGCGTTTGTACGCCCCGGCATCTATCCCCAGCAAGTTGATCCGTTATGTAATTTTCTTGCTAGTTAGTTCTTTGAAGAAATCCTCCTCAGTTCAGACCCACAGGTCTTAAACAATTTGACGAACACTATTACTGATTCCAGCAATCTTATGGCCACTTGACTGCCTCTAAAGGAAGTGATTTCTTTATTGACATCCCCTCTCCTATGGACTTCATTTGCAGCTCGCAATGTTGCCACTCTGCCAACTCCACCTCCAAAACTGTGTAGTACTCGGGAACCATCAACGATTCGCTTGGACTCCAGTGCTCGGAAAGTATTCCGGCTCTCGCATCTATCTTCGTTTTTGCGACATCCGTATACGCTGACACAGTACTTCCGTCCACTGGTCCCACGTTTTCCCATTCTTCTCTTGGAGGAGAAACGGTCACGAAGTTTCTGCCAAAGTCGAGAGTTTGCACTATACAGGGTGTCCAGAAATTGCCGCACAGGCTCCTCACCACGTGATTTTTTGGACAATTTTAAGCAGAAAATATTATGAATTTTTTTTCGACTCCTTAACCTTTTAGATGCCACAGGCGTTTTAAAATTTTGAAAAAATGCCGTTCTTAAATAATTAAAAACGCAATATCTTCACAGTTATGAAAGACACAACACTCAAACAAACAATAAAACGCAGATAATAGTTTTTTGCAATTATTTAAAGCTATTTTCTGAATATGAAGTGAGCATATTGGGAGCGACAGTTCTCGGACGTCAAAGAAATGTTTTTTTATACGAAAATTTTGCATTTTGCCTGTGCGGCAATTTCTGGACACCCTGTATAGTCCATGTTGACATTGTTGTACCATAGGGTATCTTCTTCTAGGTAGTCTCTCCCTTGAGACGCACAGCACTAGCGGCTGCCACTTCTTTACATATATAATATTTTGAGTAATTGTATATATGTATATACATATTAAGTGACACTGCGCTACGCTACGTTTTCGATGATTCGTGCATTTTGACACTTAATCTTTTCTCCAAAATGTTTAAGATTTTTTCAAGACCCCTCAACTTTCCCACAATTCATTTAAACTCCTTCCCAAATCGTTTAAACTTTTTTCCAAGGTATTCAAACTTATTCCCAAATTTTTTAAATTATTACAGATAAAAATATATTGCAGTAGTTAAAAACTGAATTAGGACGAAACGAGAGCCTTTTTTCTATAATTAATTTATTTGAATTAGTAACTGAAATCAAATAGTAGTTGTCTGATTTCGAAAAAATAAAATTGTATATACTAAATATGCATGGATAAATGATGAAAATCGATATCTGTAGAAAACCACATAAGCTATCTTCATCTACTAGCTTAAGCTATTTACAGTGCCAGTAAAGAAAATAATTCCAGCCTTTTCCTGATTGATGGATTGGTTCTTCAGCTGTTGAAGCAGGTAGTTTAAAAAGCATATACAAAACAAAATTTGTCCAATCGACAGTATTAACGTCGGTAACCGACGGAGCGATAACATTTACTAAATTTACTTCGGAAATAACTCCCACCAGCGATCTGGTGTCATTTAGGCTGGGAAATATT
This sequence comes from Oxycera nigricornis, assembly GCA_963942545.1. Taxonomy (NCBI): domain Eukaryota; kingdom Metazoa; phylum Arthropoda; class Insecta; order Diptera; family Stratiomyidae; genus Oxycera; species Oxycera nigricornis. The sequence goes on from OZ012662.1 coordinate 86,120,947, forward strand.
TAAATGATTTGTGAAAAGTTTAGGTGAAATGGGAAAAAGTTTGAACGATTCGGGAAAATGTTATACAAGGTCTTTTGAATGTTGAATCAAATAAGGTAGTGGTAGTTTGTAGGAATTCACCATACAATGTATCCAGTCTGTATTGAGTCTTGAAGAAAATGTCAACACGGATGTCATTCTAGTTTGTTAAAACTGCAACTTAGCAAAATATGCTTAAATACATGGTTTATTGCACGAAGACATTCCTTAAAAGATTTCTGATTACTCTGAAACAATTTGTAGCAAATACGAAACGATGCGATTTAACTTTGTTTTCAGAATTATTCAGTAAAAAAATTGAAGTTTATGAAGCGGTAGGTATTTTATCAGAACACACACACACTACATTTAATGCGGTTTGGTCGATGTTGGCCCAAAGAATTTTTAGAGCTTGGATAGTACTAGGCAAAATCTGAAGAATTAGAATTAGAATTCTTCTCATTAGCAGTTGTCTGTTTTTAATACTAAATTATTGTTGAAAAAAATAGTTTCAAAAGTCTCGTAAGAATCAGATGCTGACACAAAAAGAAATGAAACAAGACTACATTTCGTCGTTTCCACGATAGTATGAGGATCCTTTTAAATATATTGTCACTTAAAAAACTTATTGGCGAATTTCAAAAAAGTCGGCAATAGAACTACACCGCCAAGTGAAACTTATATTTCCGCATTTTCAGCTCTTATGAATGAAGATTATAATAGGAATTATAACATTTCACTTGAAAATCAAAGAAAAAGTCGATGAAAATATATTTTAAGCAGTTCGTTGCATTCACACTTGCTTGAATTTGATTTATTTATCTTACAATGGTCACATTCTTGTTAGGAGCACTGCATTTGTTTGCCATGTTGTCTCAAAAAAAGTTGCAAACATGTAAATACACATATTACTCCAGATTTGAACCTCCGAGCTTAATCCATCAATAAGCCAATCGTGGTCGTGCTGTCTCGTAACGGATAGCTAATGGCAGCACCTGAAGAGGATGCCATCCGTCACGCCGAAACCACACTTTCCCACTTCATGTAAATACAGTTAGTATCGAGCGACATCTGTTGCATATGTCGATATCGTTATTACCTTGTTTTGATCCGTGATTTTTTTTTTTAAATTACGCTACGAAGGTGTTTCTTGGCAGTGTGAATAGTCTATCAATTATTTTTTGTGTATTGTTCCTTAATTGGCTTTCCTTTGCTTGGTTATTTCAGAAACTGCAAATTCTTATTTAAAAGATAGAAACCATCAAATTTTACCTGTGCCATTCAAAACTTGGACTATAAGCACAACAAATCTTGAAGAATATTATTTTAAACAAATTCTTCACATGAAATGTATTTTTGCTAGGTTCAAGAGATAAGCGAAAAGGTTTAAAGAAAATTGAACGGTGCTAATACTTTGGTAGTTTGGAAGGAGACTGGAGTTTTTTTTTGACTCGTCAACTGCGAAGAATATTTAGGCTGTCATATTTTGAGGTAGAAACTGTTGAACATATGTATCTGACAAACAAAATCATCTCAATGTAATATAAACGGTCGGAAGTATTTTGAAATGCGTCAATCATAAATACGTATTTTTGAGGCAATGTAAATGAGCTATTATTCAAAAATACTACTAAAAAATCGTAGCATAATACATTGAGTTTATACTTATGAATGCTTAGAACAGGATGTCCTCATGATGCCCAAAAAATCATAGAATAAATTGATTTCATAAATATTAAATGAAACTAGACAATATAAGATAATTATAATAAATGGCAAGAGATTCTAAAAAGTAGGAATTTATAGTCATTTAGTGATGAGCTCAACAGTATGAAAGATGTTTTAACGGAGGCTGAGTTTAAGTGGGCTTAAAAGATTTCACGAAAATATTTTAATAAGATTGTCGTGGAACTTTTCGAAGAAGGTCTTATCCAATTAGAGCTAATTTCATAATGGCTCTACGTTGCGTCCAAATGTTCAATGGTTCTTTTTCATGCAGACTCAGTTTATGTATCAACAGACTAATAAGAAAATTCAGAAGCATCCTTGCGAACAACACACCAGTTCTGATCGCTACAAGTAATGCCTCCACGTCGTGATACGCCCAATTAAGTTTGTATGCCTTGTTAAAAATGAACTCTGTATCTGAACTGGATTTAATTTAGTGTCGCGAAACCTTAACTAACTCCATTTGTGCGCGCTCTCCTTCATCACTTCATTACCATCTCGACTACGATTGCAATAAAAAAGAAAAGATAATGCAACGCAACCACGTCGTCGTTGCAATATCGTGACCGGGCTCAGGTGACAGTGTGGAACCTGTTGCAAGAGATTTCTGCACTAAGTATGATCATTAATTTGTTGCTATATAAATTTACTGCCAGGAGTAATAGCGTAAGTGTATTCGCAACGTACTCCACCAAGGTCTCCATCGACATGAATTTTTCGACACAAAGAACTATTTATTATTCATCATTGTAGCAGAGTTAGATGGCAATCCAGATGAAAAGTACTAAAGCAGAGATTAGAAATGAATGTATATACGACTGTACTGTAAAATACTTATTGTCTGTACTGAAACTGAACAAGAAAAACTAAGCGTCAAATGTTCTTCAAATAAATGCGATTGTCTTCGTAGCTGCAACACACCCTTCTATTTCGTGAATTCTAAAATCATTCAACAAGTTCTCATCACCTTGAATGTACTTCTTTAAGAAAGGAACAGTATCACGACCAGTTGCGAATTATTTACGATTATTTCAGTGTATGACATACGACCTCTTTGTAAATTCTTGACCTTTTCGGTTCGGAGTCGCCTCTCTTTATAGTTCGACATTTGAATCCAAATAAACACACACCATTATTCACGAAATAATCTCAAAGTGCTTTTCGTTCGCGTTATTGTTATGCAAAATAATTCCCAAGATAGTATGCACGATAAGTACGCAAAATTGTCAGTTCTTCGAACTGAATGAAACAAGTAAAGAGAATCAACTTTCCTTAAATCGAGATATGCCTCAGAGCTTTGAACCTTTGCTTCATTTTGTAAGCGATAAAAGAAAATATACGAACAACAAGATAACAAACCCTCCCGAATTTTCAACAAATGTTTCCTCGGTAACACCAGTCCAATATAAAATTTATTAACAAGCTGCTCATAAATTTTCCACCAAGGATATGCCAATTCAGTCCTTCCTACACTCAACTGTCCGGTACTTAACGATATTGTGGCTGCTACATCAGAAGCGTGGCAACTTCATTCCAATTTACGAGGTTCATTCCGAATTCTGAAAGGGATGTCGTGCCAAATTTAAATAAGAGAAGTCAAAACCTTCAGTCGTAGTAAGATGCAAATTTCAAAAAATGGTATATTCTTTGTCTTGTGACCATCATGCATTCTACCAGAACTTCTGTTAAAGGTTGAAGATTTTATGATGAGAAAAATATTTGAAATAAAAAATAGATGAACAATGAATCTGGGATTTCGGGGTTCGAGAATTTTCCTGATGTAGAAATAAGGTAAATAGACTTAAGTGGAAATAGGTGGGCCGGTGATTGCAATAGCCTCTTGTGTATGGGCATCATTTAAGGGTGCGTTTGAATGCTCAATGAAGCAAATTTGATAGAAAATATTTGTTTAGACTTGAAATGAGATAATTAATGGAAAATATAGTACATTGTATCAATTTGAAATTGAGGAAACTTCGGCCCAATAACAAAGGGTCTCACTTTTCTCTCACTTAAAGGTGTTCAAATAGTTGTGCAGTTCTCAAAAAGTTCTTCGATATGAATATCTTCACAGATTGTAACTATTATTTGATATTATTTAAATTCTTTTATTACAAATTGCCTTCAGCACTTCAATTATAATATTGATTCATTTTTGAGTACGTCTTCTAACATCTGAATTTAATAGAATTTGGACGTTTGAAAACGCTTAGTATTCTTTGTAAAATAACTCTTTCAGCATATTTCGCTTTGGTTCATGTATTGCTTATGTTTATTTTAAGCTACTTATGAACAATCTAAAAGGTTATAAAAATCAGCCGTTAATTATACATTCAATGTTTTTTTTAAAGATTATTGCAATTTTAACAATACAACTCACGATCAAATGGCAACAAAGCACTGTCCGGCGTTTGGAGTTCATTTATGTGAATAATTCAGTGACAAAATTTTTCACTTATATCTTTTCTCCACAATCAAGAAAACCAAATTGTTAATCATTTCTATTTTAACTTCAAAGTTCAATTCCTAACTTATAATTTGGTTATCCTTTATTATGTTTTATTTTGCGAAGTAAAATGAGTTTGAAATTGGAGGCGATGTGTGTAAAATGTATTATGTGAATCTTGTCACCATCATTTTTTATCCATGATGTGTATTTGTCTTTTATTTAGCATTAATCATCTTTCTAGATGCGGAATATCGTAAGAAAATAGTTATTTTCGTTATGAGTGCGTGGAGTGCGTTTTTACTGAGAATGAAGCTTTTTTTTCACACGGATTAAACACAGCGGGAAACGCACGAATTAAAAAGAATTATGCGCATACTAGTTTGTATCCTTTTTCATATTGTTTATAAGCTCCTTGGTAAAAAATAAATAGTGGAAAAATTGTAATGATTTTGTTACATATCGAGAAATTTGGAGCCAAATATCTAACGAGATATTTTGACTGTTGTTTTTTCTCAGAGAGGTTTGTTGTTGTTTATTTGATTGTTACTTGAATTATATCGCATTTTTTTCTAGTTGGATTGCATCATATTACTATCAGAAGTGCCCTTAGTTGGATCAGTTATTTCTAACACTTCATATGTTACAATAGATAAACTTTTCAGGAGACAAAACACGAACTGCTTTCTTGATAAATCAGTCATTTTGTCAGTCCAAATCATTTTGACTCCAGTAAATGTTTAAAGTTTAAGTTGGACCGTTAAAAAACTACATTATAAAATTGAGCACATGCAGTTTTTTGCAAGTACAGTCAAATTCCTCTAAGTGGAAATTTCCTTTAACTCGATTTTTTCCAACTGATTCGTGCGTTCCCTAGGATTATCCATACAAAAAAATTCTCTATCTCGAAATTTCTTTAACTCGAAAATCTCTCTAACTCGAACCTATTTTGAAGACTTAGGGACCTATTTATATATCTGTAAGTCGAATTAGCATAATTAATTGTATAAAACTTTTTGAACGGCAATATCAAGACTTTGTTTGATTACACCCTTAGCATGCATCAAAATTCTTCTGATGTTCCGGTCAACTTTCCAAAAACAATGCATTAGTTTACTTTGTTTATGCGGCTTAATGGATTAGTATCGATTGTGTTTTGCGTGTAACTCCTAGACAATTTGTTAACGTTGTTTATTTGTTATCAAAGTGATTGGAAAGAAGATCGGCGCAGATCCCTTGAACAGTTGGAAATATTCCACCTAATTTTACGCATTTACTGGTAAGAAAAGGCATAGTTTTATTTTTAGCTTTGCATAAGTAAATTCTTTAAGGAATTTTTCCTTATGACTTCGAGGAATTTAAGGACGTTAAATTTAAAAGCGAAAATACGTATTATAAATAAAATTGAAGAAGGAAATATGAACAAGCCGCGAGGTGCGACCCTTGAGGTCCACACGGTCAACTTCCCAGTAATATCTACATAAACATCAACAACATTACAATGAGAGGTATTCATAGCAGTAACAGGAATGAGTTAATATGAATCATATCGTCTACGGGAGGGTCCATTGATTACGTAAGGTTTTTGGTCGATGAGGACAGATTTAATATTCACGCGGATCAATCGGTGGGGTGCCTTTTTGGTCTTGAAAATTTTTGTTGGTTTTAAAAATTTAAGCATTTTTTTTCAATTAAAAGACTATAAAAACTATTTAAAATCTGCTCAAATTATGCAAATATCTTAAAACTTTGATTGAATTTACAACAATTTTCTTAGAATAAAAGATATAAAGTAATAGCACTCGTATGAACCCTCTTTAAATGGTAACTTTATTTTTCATTTAGTTTTTCATAATCAAGAAAGAAAATTTTGCCGGTTTCTCTTCAAAACTTGATAAGAATGTTTACATTTTATAAACAGGTATTACTGTGCTGTGCAAATCAGGTTAAAAAATATTTTTTATGAAAAAAACTATAATTTTTTGCATTTTCTTTTATTAAATTAAAAAAAAGGCTGAAACGAGTTTTTATAATGTTAAAAACTTGACAAAGATATTAATACACGTCAACTGACACCTTAATGATGCAAATATTATATCTGGTTCGTGAGATATAGTGAATGATAAAAATGACCTTGAAAATCATGATGACTTTTAATAATTTTTTATTTTTAATTTAATTTTTTACGTAATCATGAGAAAAAAATTTGATGGTTTTTCTATAAAAATTGTTTGGAGTATATAAATTTTATAAACATTGTCTACTAAATCACGCAAATCAGGTGAAAAATTTATTGTTTATGAAAAAAACCCTAATTTTTTGCACTTTTTTTCTTAAATTAAAAAACGGCTCCAACGATTTTTTTTAAAATTTAATAGGTAAACACGAATGCTAATACGCGTCGATTGACACCTCTACGATGCAAATCGTATGTTTGGTTGGCGAGATATAACGCATGACAGAAATGACCTTCAAAGGGTCAAAACAGCAAACTCCCCCGACCGAAGTATCCCAAAATCTAATCAGCTCTTAAAATGGCAAAATCGCTTCGATTGACACCTCAACGAAGTCGATCGGACTTTGTTTACGTGAGTTATGCTCGTAGAAAAAAGTGTCCACGAACGTACGTACGTACACACACATACATCTCCTTTTCTAAAAACACTTTATATATACTCTATAGACCTCAAAACGTAAAGAAATGTTGAAAATTTCAAATTCGATTTTCGAGGCGATTACAAGAACTTCCCATATACTGGGAAGTTAAAAAAGTATATTGCACGTGAATTTAACATACCAGCACATACATTGTCGTTAATATGGAGTAAAATTGAAGATTTGAAACGTCGATTTTCAAATCCCGGCAAACAAGACAGTTAATAATGCCATGCTTGAATGGTTTAAAAATATGTGTAGCAGTAATTTACCAGTGATTGGCTCTATTTTAAAGCAAAAGGCACTAGAAATAGCCAAAAGCTTAAATAACTTTGATTTTGAAGCTAGTGATGGTTGGCTAAATCACTTCAAATTCTGATATGAAATTTCAGGAAAAGTAATATCGGGTGAAAGTGCATCTGTTGACCATGAAAAAAGTCATCAGTGGGAAACAAATTTACCGAAACTGCTTAAAGATTTCAAACCCGAAAATGTTTTCAATGTTGAGGAGACTAGTGTTTTATTTCAAGTGTCTGCCAACAAAAACCCTTGTTTTTAAGGGGGGAAAGTGCTTTGGAGGCAAGCATAGCAAAAATAGTGGCTTGCCTCGTGGGATTCAACATGACTGGAATAGAGCAACTCAAACTTTTGATCATCGGTAAAAGTAAAAATCCACGCTGTTTCCGCTTTATTAAATCCTCACATGTGGACTACTTAGCCATCAAACGGTCGTGGGTGAACGGCGATATTTTTCTCAATGGCTTTTGAAACTTGATGCTAAGTTTGGCAAAACGAAGCGAAAGGTTTTGCTATTAGTTGATAACTGTCCAGCTCATCCTTAACAGCCCATCCTAAACAGAAAAACTAAAATTGGTAAAGTTGGAATATTTTCCCGCAAATATGACTTCGGCAGTTCAGCCCGTGTATTTGGGCGTAATACAAAATTTAACAAGAACTTCCCATATACTGGGAAGTTAAAAACACATTATAGGCGACGCATACTAGCTAAAATATTACATGTTCAAGAATTCACAATGAAATCCAGCAGATTACATTGCTGGATTTTGTATGTGAAATTTCCAAGACCTGGAATAAAGACGTTACTCCGCTGAACATTAAGCATTCCTATCAGAAGGCAGAGTTTAAAATTGTAGAGGATTGGAATGAAGAAGACGATATTTCCCTTGTTCAATTCCAACAAGTAACAATTAACGAAAATGCCGAAGATGATATTGACAGCATCTGCAAAAGTTTACACGCTCGGGAGATTGCGAAGGTTATCTGCGCGTTGATGATAATTTGCTAGTAGCTGAACCTCCTGACTTGGCTTAAATTTGGAACTACTTTACTACGGATGACAATAATTTAAGCGATGAGAAAGACGATTCAGAATAATATAGTATTTCGAAGCCCCAAAGAGAGCAAATCCAGGAAGCAACCGCAACATTACATAACACTGTTGAGACAACTGAAAACGTCCCGAAATATATAATTGCTTATTTAACCTCGATAAATTTTTCACCAAAATAAATATTATTTACTAACAATCTGGAATAACAGACTTTTCAAGTCATAACACATAATATGCAGAACTTTTCAAGGCAGTAAGTCAATTGTGTGAATTTTTGATGATTTTATATTGAATGTTAATTTCTAATATTAACCTGATTAAAATAAATCAGTATGCAATGTATGTAATCTTAATATTGTTCACAATGGCCACACATTCTCTTAGTGGAATTCATCCTAAAATCCCTCTACGTCGAACTAATTTGTCTGGCAGATGCCAATTCGACTTAAAGGAATTTGACTGTATTAAATAAATTTAATAGCTTCGATAAAGCTGTCAACGAATTGGTATTGAAATAAAAAATTCTATTGAAAAAAACTTCCCAAGAACTCATGTCCGCATCCTTGTAACTTATATGAAGGATTATATGATTGTGCCATGGACTATAATTTGGAAAGAATAAGTTCTTTGTTTTTACATTTTTCAATTTATTATACCTTCAGAAACCACTCTCGATATTTTATTAAGTTATTCCCGAAAATAAGGAAGTTACGGCAGTTTGAGCGTGAACGCCCTTTTCTCTCGGTAAGCGGTATTTACGGTAATCAGGACTTTGAACGGGTGTTTCTTGATATGACAGTATTCCCACTGCGGACACTTATTCTCTGGATTGGCCAAACCGATTTAAGTTAAATTTAGTGTGCAATTTAACTCAAGTATCTCGTGTGGTAATCTACCACAATATACGCCAAAAATCAACCCAAAAAAATTTGGCAAGCGAAACAAAGTGAAAAAAGCGATTTTTCGAGAGAAAAATTTCAAACAATCGCAATCATTTTTTAAAAATATTGTGGTATTCCGGTTTAAAATGCGGTTTGGTTTTTTTTGTTTCAAATTCTTCATTTCTGAGATTATCTGCCTGCAGTGGGACGAGACATTTTTCAAGACATCAACTTTGGCGCTAATTAAATAGAAAAATATAAACAAATAAAAAAAATCTTTTTTTGTAATTTCCAAAATATGTAATTTACCCAACAAATTTTAAAATTTATATACATTGAAGGAGCTGAAAAAAAATATTGAAAATTAGGTTGTTTTTCAACATTCTAACCGGTACTACCCCCTTAAAAAAAATTTCAAACATTAAAATACTGGAATGTATGTGTTCTTTGCGGACATCAGTTATGGGCTACTGAAAACATGCGAAATGTCCATAATCAAACAATTTAACTGGTAGGCTTTTGAAAAAGACTGACTCAGTCAGAATATTTTTTTAAAACGCTGTCCGAATCGTTGTTTTTTTATTTTAAAAATAATTTTTGAAATTTTTTCGCAAGAATTCACTTACGTTCAGCATCTGAAAAAATGGGATTTGATGATGATTTGCTAGAGAGTATAGTTAAAAAATTAGAGGAAATCGTCGATTACATATTAATTTATATTTCGCGGGAAACTGAACATTTTCATAAATTGTTCTGCATCATCGAAAAGTTTTGAAATTTAAAGTTTTTCAAAGGTTAGAATACATATGCCACCATCTATTCTGCAACATAATATCATTAAAAATTTGGGAATCTGAATAATGTCTAAAAAAATTTACACAGTAAGATAACAATTACAGTTCTTGGAGCCGCTTTTTTAAATTAATTAAATTAACCTTTCAAAAACTTTGTACATTTGCCGCAAAAAAAATTCTGGGATTATTTGTGGGAATTTAAATAAACAAAATATCAAAAGAGACTCTAATTACTATAAAGAATTGATCTAAAAAATCCGAAATCACGAAAAAAATTTTGAAAATTAAAAAGCACGCAGACCGCGTCCAAAAAAGTTTTTGGGAGGAATCTCGTTTGAAACTATGATACTCCTTACCCACGTTCAGAATCCCGGTTTACTTCCAGGTGAAATCGCTTTACCTTAGTCATCAATTTAAAGTTTTCAATGATTTTTCCCAAAATTTTCTTAAAAATATACAGCGTAGTAATCAGGAAAAAATCGAAACTCGATTTCTCGATAATTATGACTAAATTGGGACCACATGATAAGGGGGCTTATATTTTATATACAATTTTCATGTTTTAATGGTGTAACCAACAGTTCGTTGAATAATAAAAATGAGTGAAACCTACAAGTATCTCATGTAAAAATAAATAGTGCTGTAAACAAAATGGTTGCAAACTTCCCAGTTCCTCCATTCAGTTTTAAAAGCAAACTAAAATTTGAAATCCCTATTATCTTTGCTGGATGCATCTTATGTTTGTATGAGTTTCTTTTTTATATGCGCGATTCGTCCAAATTCTGTTCAGATCGAGATTTAAATACTAGTTTCTAAATATTTTCATTATTAAGTCTTAGACTGAATAATTCATTATTGAAAGTACTTGCTGTTATGTATGAATCCACACATTTCCTCTTCACTAACAATATGTACAGTCCATGCAACTCAAACATCTGAGCCACTATCCCTTCCGACATTTTTTCTGATTTAATGCATCCTCTGCTCGTTGACCCAAAGAACGAAGAAACAAATAGCCTGAACAGACAACTTGAATAAATTAGCCGAGCAAAATTCAAAACAACCACAATCGGATGGACACGATAATAATGATGACCTTCTTTGTCGTCTTTGTTGCGAACGTGAACTTGAGATGGACTGTTAAGAATAGCACATACATATAAAATATCTGTGCATATTGCATTCATATGGCTGCATGCAAAAGCCGATTATTATGGGCAGAGTGCAGTAGAACGAGACAATGGCCATGATGACTTAGTTCATTTAAGGATTGTATAAGTGATATGAGTTAAAGATGTGGATAATTATGAAAAAGCAACACGGACTGTTCTCGCAAGTTGTGACTAGGTTGGTAATGTTGAGAAACGGGATATTAAACAATAAGATAAGATGTCGAAAGATATTGTTAGGCATTTTATTATTTCAGTCTAGACGGTATTTTATTTTGGGTATTTTTTCAATTTAGATAGTAAAAAAGGTGTTTTTTGTACCTGAATTCATTTCAACCTGTCTTGACTGCATTTGAAATTTTCTGGATGCAATCAAGCATCTGATGTCAGTATATCTTGAAAATCAAGGTCAAATATTAGTTCAAGTAAATTTGATGATGCACTATGTTTAGCTTAATCAAAAAATTCCTCTAATAAGCAATAATTTCCGTCTTAAATACATGCTAAATTCTTTTGCTCGCAATACAGCAGGATCCCGATCATCTAATGTATCGATTTAACGATGTATCTCAAACTGGGGTTACTTTGCCCCAATTTCTCGCCACTTACGATCTTTTTGAAGTTTGGAAGCGTCATACTGTGTAACTTAAATTATGCTACTTGGAGCTATAAAATCAGATAATCAACCATTATATTTTAATTGAGTGATTAGTGTATTTTTTTTAAATTTTATATTTGTGTAGACTAAAGTAGGGAGCCAAGGTGGGATTTCTTAGTCCTTGTTAGAAAATATGTTTTTTTGGGTATGTGAGCTTTACTGGAAGATATTAAAATTTTGCACACCTGGAAGTATGTCCTCTAGGTTTTCTGGGGAAAAAATCATTTCCTTGCTAAAATTTCAATTTTTTACTCAAAAAATGCGTACTGTGTATAATGGGTCTACTTTGCACAGAATGCTGCACATTTGGTTGATTTGATTATCCGTATTTAGTTTTTATTGTTTCGTAGAAGAAATAAAGACACAGGCTGGTTTATAAAAAAAACTATTTTATTATTTTTCAAAATAAACATGACAAGGTACAAGGAACTCAATATTTCTGAACATAACTAGGAACTAATAAATAAATGTATTTAGCAGGAATACTTAAAAATCTCTGCAGTTATACCAATTTTTGAAGGGGGTGATGAAACTGAGCCCAACAATTACATACCAAAAATTGTAGATTCCAGAATCAAAGAATTCTTATTACAAACCGAAATCTTGGATAGAAGTCAGTACGGATTCCAGACGGGCAAAAGCACAACAGATGCCATTCCTGATGTAATTAGATTTGTAAATGAGTACTTGGATAAGGGCCACTACGTTGCAGCAGTTTTCGTGGACCTAAAGAAAGCCTTCGACACAGTTACACATGAAACTTTAATCACCAGGCTCGGTGAATATGGAATCGTTGGAAAAGCAAATAAATTTATACGCAGTTACTTGACGGATAGATTTCAAAATACACTAATTGGAGGTGTCAAAAGCAAAACTGCTGAATTTAGCATAGGTGTTCCGCGGGGTTTGATCCTAGGACCAACGTTATTTCTACTTTATATCAACTCCATAAAAAAGCTGACCTTGTTGCGAAAGTGGTTATGTACGCAAATGAAACTGTGCTCGTATACTCAGGTAAAACTAATCTCGAAATTGAACAAAAAGTAAATACTGACCTGGACAAATATTGGTATTGGCTTCTACAGAGAAGATTGCCAATAAACGCGGGGAAAACAAAATATATTATTTTCAAACAAAGAAACAAGACTGACATACAACCACACGTAAAAATCAATGACACAACCCTCCAGAGAGTGAAACAAGTAAAATATTTAATTAATAGACGAGAAACTAACATGGACTCCACACATAAATGATCTAAGGAAAAACTGGCTGTCTTCATTGGTCCTCTACGTCGTTTCTACTTCTTTCCAAAGAAAAAAATCCAAACTATGTATGCGCACCTCCTTTCCAAAATTTCCTACGGCATCTTGAATTGGAGCCAAACCTCTAAAGATAAGGTCATGACCATCTCCAGACTAGTAACCAAGGCGTATAAAACCATTTACAATCTCCCTATGCTAACTCCAACGAGCGAAGTTTACAAAACAGCCCAAGAATTAAATTTGCAAGCCATGATTTCCATGGAAAGAGCTAAATTCATACATAAGAATTTACACCGTAATGAGTACACCACTGTAAAATTAGATAAAATTGAGGGGGGAACACTTACAGAATTGGAAACATTAACAATATACTCGTATGTAGCTATCGCATTTGTCAGAACTGATCGACTAAAGGAAGACCCCTACAACAAAGCAGCTAACTTTTACAATACACTACCTGACAAAACTAAAAACATAGCGAACCCAACTTCCTTTAAAACGACACTTAAAAAAATAGCCCCTTCAGAACCAACATTCGTAGTAAGCTAAATTCATACATAAGAATTTACACCGTAATGAGTAGATAGAATTAAGAATTACAGAATGAGAAACATGAATAATATAACTATCGCATTTGCCAGAACTGATCGGCTAACAATACACTAGCGGACAAAATTAAAAACATATCGAACCCAACTTCCTTTAAAACGACACTAAAAAAATATCGCCTTCAGGACCAACTTTCACAATAACTTACAAGTACAATCAGCTCCATTAAAGTCAAAGCCAAACATGTATTCAACAGGAAATATTTCATAAACATATAGTCTGAACTATTAATCTAACTAAAACGACACTAAAACTTACAAATTTGGTACTATCCCCTATACCGATTCTTATCGTCTGGGAAGTATTATGTACTGAAATTTTAAATACGGAGAATTATTAAATTTGATGGAGAGAGTGATTGAAGGAAACGGAGGTGGTTCTAGTCGGTAGAAATCCGGCATGCCGAGAGGCAGGAGCTGATCGGTATCTTTCGAAGATTTCCACCTCCCAATGTTGAAAAAAATTTCCTGAAGACACCTGAGAACAACTGGCTTTCGTATGTGAAAACGACATACCTACCGAGCTCGTTCTGACATCTACCTACTTAGTTTTATTAATGGCAAGTTTTCCATCTAAAATAGCTGCAAAAGAGGCTTCTTCTCGCTCTTCATCTTCATCATGTGTGTTTGAGGTCCTTCATCAAAGCATTAATGCCAGAATCGTTTTACGAGTCTCGCTGACGTTTCTTTGATTAACTTTGATTCTTGAATCACCTTTTCTCTGTGCAGGTGGAAGTGGTGGGCTGAGAAGCTTGGTTATTAAAATTCTCATTGCTGACGCTTTAACCAGGACAAACATTAACTTTGTTCCTTCTGTCCGTTTTTGAAGAATCACCAACCTATTCTGTTCTTTTCCGGTCAATGGCGTCTATGAAGTATTGTTGAAGTGCTTTTTGATCAAGTGAACCCACGATGAGTCGTCCCAGTAAAGGCTGTGCTGAAAGAGGATGAGTACCGCAAGTGTCAAAGCCTGCCTTCAAATTACTAGTTATATAATATATGAGCAAGCGGGGGAAATACTGCTTTTCTAAAGGCCCATTTTCCTTACTTATGTGGTTCTTTCTATTGAAGAAGGATTTTTTTCATAATCATTTCCTTGAACCGAAAAAGCAACATCCAATGGCTATGTGTGCAGCTTGTCGGCAAGTACACTGATTTTGTATTATGCTCCTCAAGCAATCTAACTATATCAATAGGTATTTGGGAGGAGAAGTTATCACATATAATAACTTTTCGTCCCAATTTTATTTTGAGAGATGGAATCAAAACAGTGTTCACCCATTCCAAAAAAGTAACTCGGTGGAATCATGTTATCGAATATCGGATAATGTGTTTCTGGAAATTTTCAGTTTGAAAAAAAAAGCAAATTTAAAGCCAACGAGACTTTCGTCTCATTGACCAGGGGCGAAGACGAGATAACAAACACATTCGCTTCACAGACTAGTTTGGGTTCGGCCTCTTCATAGCTACAGGTGCGATGACTGCTGGAAGGTCGGATCAATTCAGCGCGTAATATCGTGGGTAGGTTCTTTAGAGTAGACGGCGAGTTCCATTCAGCGATCTAATTGCCTGAGTACAGATTCTGGCACAGATCATACATTTTAAATATATATTCATCAAACTTTCAAGGCGGTACCTTCTTTGCTTACCAAGAAGCTAATTGAGGACGCACACAAAACCTACTCGAGACCCAAAAATCGGAACTTGTTTAAAACGAAAAAAATAGTGCACTCTGAAATTAAGGAGCGGCAAAATTCAAAAAGGACACCGTGCGAGTAAAATATTCCCTCGCGTAACCGTGCCACTTCCGAATGGAAGATGAGCTTCAGCGGAGCTCGCCGGCAAAAATGTCACTGCTGAGCCCACCCTGGCATGACCTAGCGCTTGCGTGTCCGCGTATGATTTGCGCGCTAGCATTGATCTTCCACGTTCAATTTTGATTGATAATGGCGACTATCTCCGCGGGCGAGGAGCTTTCTGAATATTCTCCCGAACATATCCCATTAATTTCAAAAATCCGCACGCTTTGGTGGCTCACACTCAACACCTTGGTTTCCAAAACTCGACTTCATATCTTCGTCCTATTATCAGCTGTCGAGCTGAGGCGTAACTATTCAGATCGCTCCTAAGATGCCAGGGTCAGCAGCTCTGATCACTCCCATGTACTAGAGCACCTTCTTTAAAAACGTGGCGGTGGGGTGTAGGGTTGCCGCTTGCTAATCAGATTTTTTTAGCAAAAAATAAAAAAAATCCAGCAACAAAAAGATATTAAAATGAATTGTCTTGGGAATAATAGCATTCGGCTACGCCAGGTGTCATTATAACTAAATTGTATGAACATAAAATAGAAAATTTAGTTTTATTTCCATAAAAAATTCAACCTTAGGTCGCAATAAAATTTTCCGTACATCAAGAAACATCCAGACCGAGAACAAGCTAATTCGAAGAAACAGCCTTTAATAACATTACTAGCAGAATCCATCACTCGAAATTCGAGTGCAATGATGATTTTATTATAACTGACTCTAGAAATTCGATCGAGTAATCATCAATCTCAGTTAGAATCCTTATTTTCACGCTTCCACAAATTTAAGTTAATTCAAAAACCTTTTTCCAAAATTTCCTTAAAAACGTGTATTTAAACTATTAAAGCAGATGTGCATTTCTTCCGGCACTCCCAGACTTCTTTAGTGTATAACTGATTCCCTAAGTTCTGTGTTTCTATTTTAATCCCTAACGTTTTACATTTTAATCGCAAAATTTAATCAGCTTAATTGCTCCATTCCCTAAGATACTCTACTCTATCTACTCTATCTCTATAGTTTCCCTTATGTAACCTGGTATATCCCACTTTTTTCTCCTCCTTCCAGTTTGTCTTTTTCCGTCGATATGCTATTTTTTAGTTGAATACCGCTCTTTGGTACCACTTCGATGTTGTATTTTTTAACATGCGTTTTAAGTCCCTGTGCATATCCGAGAATGTTATGAAGAAGTCTGGGTGTGCCAGACGAAATGGTTTTTGAATTTAACTTAAATCATCAATCAATATAATAAAACGGCAAGCTAAATTTGTTTTTCTATTGTGATTAAATAATGTTTATGAATTTTAATAATGTTTAAAAATCATTATTCAATTATTGGCGCTTCAATGCGTCTCGAACGTATAACAATGCTAAGCGTTTTGCGCATGTCATCATTCGATTTTCACATTCTTGAGATCTACCAAACCGGTTGTTGTAAATAATGTTAGGAAAATCAAACATCGTTTTTAAATCTTGAAAGTTTTCTTCAACTGAAAACGCTTTTTTGTGGAATGTTAGACGACGTTCAGCAAAACAAACAAAAAAATTTTACCAAATATTGATGAAATGTACGTATACCTTTGCATAATGAACGGCGACGCTATACACACGAATGATCCTCAGAGAGAAAGCTATCACACAACACCGAACCAGTGAACGCACAATCCACATGAACGGTATAAAGTGTGAATGAAAATATTCCTAAATGTGGTGATATTTGATGATTAACTTCCAAAAAAGAAACTAAAACACTTGCAACTGTCCTAGATATGAACCTGGGACTCCCGCGCGCAAGGGCAAATTGCCGCCACATGCACTACACAGCCCATAGAAGATTAGGGTTTCTATCTTGGTACCATTGGTATTTATCGCTGTGTGAACGTTCAACGATGTGTATGGATTGGTAAGAAAATCTACCCAGTCGGACTTTTTGGAATCAATTCTTTGGTAATGCATGATTTCATCGATGCTTATGTCGGAAAATGGAATTGATTTCAAAGGAATGCATAAAGAATCTGAAAAGTAATCATTGAGTGAATGAAAATTTCTATACATTACCTAGTAATGCAAAAATGAAGCGATGGTAACATATTGTGTGGAATGGATGCCTTCCAGAACCGATTACCAAGTAAGCATTTCGGAACACATTCTGAGGCATTGATTCCAGCATCGCTTCCTGGTAATGCGAAATGGAGTTAGCACGGATCCTGCCAATGACATCGCCATGTTGAAGTAATCGATGCGGTATTGCGAAAACGATCCGTATAAGCTTCCGAAGAATGATTACGGAATCGATGCAGTAAGCATTACTGGTCCCACTGGGTATTTTCAATTTCTCTCTCTATATTTTCCGAACAGATTTTCACAAAAATACAATTCAGCACATCTTTAGGATATTCTCTTTCCATTGATGTATATTTTACAAAAATCGGTCCAGAAACAACGGCTAAAATGGTACCACAAAATTCATGTTTACCGCGGCGACGCTAAATACAATACACACGAATGGTCCCAGAGAGCAAGCTATAACACAACACCAAACCAGTGAACAGCTAAATACAATACAACATGAACGGTGTAAAGTGAGAATGAAAATATTGCTAAATGTAGTGAAATTTGATGATTTAATAGCTTCCAAAAATGAAACTAAAACACTTAGAGCAGTTCTAGATACGAACCTGGGACTCCCTCGTGCAAGGGCAAATCACCATCGTATGCACTACACAACCTATAGACCTTTAGAGTTTTTATTTTGATACTGAAGGCTAGTATACCATTAGTATTTATCGCTGTGTGAACGTTCAACGTTGTGTATGTATTAGTAAGAAAATCTATTTTCCTTTTTCTCTCTATATTTTCCAAACAGATTTTCAAAAATACAATTCTGCACATCTACAGGATATTCTCTTTCCATTGATGTATTTTTTATGAAAATCGGTCCAGAAACAACGGCTAAAATGGTACCACAAGATTCATGTTAGCCGTTTAATTATATAGATATATGATTACGTCGATGGATCTATCAAATAGATTTGATTGAATATAATACATAAAAAATAAATATATAATTTTGATTTTTCTTATCTCTATAATTATGAAAATACATATTATACATTATGTTATAAAAAATTAAAAGTTGTTCAAAAATGCTAGAAAGCTTTGTTTGTGTAACAATTTTGTGGTACCGATTATCCGATGTTGTGGATTATCCGATTAAGGTCATCGTGCGTTCACATCGGTTTATCGCGAGTTTAATGAAGAAGATTTCCCTTCTAAATTTGCATTCAGGATATAACTCTCATAGCAACTGCAGGTGGAAAATCGTCTTTCAAATTTTCCGTAAAAAATACATTTGTCCTAACTACTAGACCTCCTCTTATGTCGATTTTTTTCAAACAAAAATAATTGAAATTATTTATAAATCAAATTTTACTAAAACATCAGCTTCCACTCGATAAGAATCTATCAATGAAAACCCGACATGTATATTGATTGGCACTTAACGAAATACGAGACTCAATTGTAGACCCAACAATTGTGCGTTTACAAACAACAGTATCTAAACGTTTTCATCGATCAATCAACAATAAATATTGAATATGGTAAACTTATTTTATTGTTATGACACAGCTGCCAAACTTCAATGTCGAACTAATGTGCAGAAAGTTTATTTAGACCAGAGTGCAGATGCTAATTGAAAAGAAAATATCGAGCTTAAGGCAGTACACATTTGTATTACTTATTTGGATGATTTATTTTTGTCTATCTCAAGTTTGAAAAGTATTTTCTTGCTTAATTGTAGTGCTATGAATTCCACATCTATTCTTTATCGTCATCATCTTGTTACCATCTGATTTTTGATATCCAGCTGCTTTAAATAGTCGTATAATTTCTTTGTTCAGGACATTAGCTCTTTCTATTTGTGAAATATTTTCGCGGCCGTACGTTTATCTGAACTCGAGGTTGAATGCACATGAACGCCTACAGAGAGTCTCTCATTGCTTCATGCCTCCCGGTTCCTAAACTATAGTATGTATGTACCATAATTTTCAAGATGACGCGAAGATCGTTGATCTTAGCTGGAATAATAATCCACCTCTCTGATGGAATCGCCAAATTGTCTGGAAATAAAGATGTCGAAAAAATGGGTAAGAAAGGGTAGTGCACCAAATGATCTGAAGTGTGAATAGGTCAACTAAGACGTTGACTTCTTTCGCAAGATCATTAATCAGACATGCCCTGAAATTGCTCGACGCGAAGTGAAAATATGATAACTTTTTGATCTGACACACCTTTTGTTAGTTTATGACCCACGAATTTTCGAAAATTGCGAATTACTTTTGAGTACCCAAGTATTTTATTTGATTTAAGTGGTCCTATTATATGAGTAAACAATTGACAGAATCGCGGTCAACGGACCGATCACATTCCATTCGAATATAATTCAATATCATCTTTGGCTTTGCATTCACTGACGGGTAGAATCTTCAAACTGCTTTTCTATGGAAGTGAAAATTTTATGTTTTGTTGCATCGAATTTGTGTCAAGGTATCTACATCCGATCATTGATCTTAATTCAGCGTACAGATGAAAAATGCATACGTTGGACTTCCTTAATGATCAGTCCACCGATTCGAGGTCATTAGAAAGCTTCGAGTTTTTGATGCCTTTAAGTGTAAATATATGTCGCACAAGTAACTACAAGTACAGAGTGCTTATTCGTGTTTTAACCATTAATCTTTTTTCAATTCCGCAAGTATTTAAGCGGATATTTATCTAAATCGTGATTCTAGCGAACATAGCCGCATTGTTCTTCTCACGGTTTAGCTTAACTAGAAAAGGGGCGTATACGAAATGCAACTTTCTTCGATGCTAAGGTTAATTGTGATGCGGTTGAACTTTGTTGAAATGATGAAATTTCTTTTTTTATATTAGCCAGCGTTGATTGTTCATTAGTTGTGTTCGTTATGGTAGTCTAGCTGATAATTCAGAAGCAAACCGAATTATTAAACGAGTAACTAATTGTTCTCCAACTATGGTTGAATTACCTGTGACATGTAATATCAACAACAAAACTTTGCTAAAATTATAAAATACGGCAAGTTCTAGAGACGCTCGAATAAAATGGGATTTTTTGGTTCACTTTTTGCAGATATTTGCCATGATAAGTTACTTTGAGTGGAAGCTTAATTTTCTAATAATAATAAACTTTCAAAGGGTCAAACAAAACACTAGTTAATATTCTTTTTAATAGCAATTTTAAATTTGTAAACTACACAGAAGTAAGACTACACGCAGAAAAGTTCATTAAGGGGGGGTAAGGTTTGTTTCGTCTAAAAAATACCTTTTTTATGAATTTTGTTGGAAAAAATTATTACTGTAGGTTTATTTTACATATTATTATCTAAAAGTGCAACATGTGAAGAATATTTTAAAAAAGAAAATTGTCCAAAAATAGAAAGAAATAAGGGATTTATTGTAAATCCCGCAGGCGCCAAGAAAAAAAGTTTTTGTGCGGTGACCAGCCTACAGCATCACTGGATCATCTGAAACTAAAAAATCAAAATGCTTTCTTCAGTTTATTACTTTATCTCGAGTTTTTTTTAATTATTCAATTTTATAATTTTTGGCACCATTTTAAGCCAAAATAACGATTTTTGACAAAAAAAATCGACCTATTAGTTATTGTAAAATTCTTAGTAATTAATTTTTTTTAAAAAAAACTCAACGTCACTAGAGAGCTATATATATGTAGAATATGTGTACAAAATTTCAAAACGATCGGTTCAGTAGTTTTTTCTGTAGGCTGGTCACCGACTTTAAAAATTACGTGTTTGGGAAAATCGATTTAGAGTTTTGTACACTGAAAAAATGAAAATATCTTGAAAAAACCGGATTTTTTTATAAAATACGTACATGTCATCATCCATGCCGGGTCCATAGAGTACATCACTATCATCCACGTTATCTAAGGCATCTTTTTGCTTCTGTCGATAAAAGTAATACAATAGAGACCGAAACAGTTGCCGCTCGCCGCCGCTCAGCGCAGGTAGCTAAACGCGCGCAAACCTAAGAGGTACAGTTATTCAACCTACTGTAGCTTCGTTGGTTTTACTCCGAATGACCTACAAATTTAATAAAATATTCTTCAGATGTTGTACTTTCAGAAAAAAAATAAGGAAAAAATTAAAAAAAATAGTTGCCAAACCTTACCCCCCCCCCCCTTAAGAATATTGAATTCTATAATAGAGTTGTTTGAACCATATCATGTTAAAAGAGTATCGAAGTTTAATTCATGGTTCCAAATTTTCGTTTAAAAATTGTAATTTTGCAAGAAACAAATTTACATGAATAAGTGACGTTGTTCCACAAGTTTCAATTTTATTAGAACATCTTTATTTCCTGTCAACACAATCATACTTTAAAAATAAAATACACATACAAAATGAACTAAAATGTGTGTTTTCTAAAGGTATCAAACTTCCGATAGGGATATCTGTCAAATATTAACACCTACAGATATATAACATATCTGTAGGTGCGAAGTTTTGTTTTCATTTTAGCAATATGTTTAATTTATTTTGCGAATTGCCATGCAATGACTTACAGCCGAACAACGTCTGAAAATAGTGGAAATTTTTACGAAATTTACGTTCTGGGCGTCAAAATCATCGACCTTTCGTCAAATTCATGATGCTCATAATCGTCCATCTGAACAGCTCACACGCAACATGATAGATTCATGTCCACGTGTATGCTCCATTAGACAATGTTCATCCAACACGAGCTCGTACTGTGCGAACCGAGGTAGCTATCGCTTCTGTAAAGGGCAGTGTGACTGAGAATTCAAATTTATCGATTGGCCGCCGTTCTCAACAACTTGGTCTCTGTTCGTCCACTACATGGAAAATTTTAAGGACAGATCTTGGAATAAAGTCCTGTAAGTTCCAAGTAGTGCAGCAATTAAGCCATTTTTGGCGTTGTAAGTCCGGTTAAATGGGCTGAAAATGAGTTGGAAATTAAACCGCGAAATCATTTTCAGCGGAGAAGCTCCCTTCTGGCTTAATGGGTTCGTAAATAAGCAAATTATCCGTTTTTTTTGTGTGTGTACAATCCACAAAAGGCTTTGGAAGCCCTATTATATCCCGAAAAAGTCACTTTATGATACGGTTTGCATACCGGCGGCCTAATTGGTTCATTCTTTTTCAAATCTGAAGACGGAATCAACGATACCGTTAATGACTATTGCTACCGACAAATGATTCGTAATTTTTTTAATGCCTTTGTGACAGAATAATGAGTGTCATTAAACTTTTACGTCTTGCGACATAATATATGTAATTTTATCTCGTGTGTGTGAATAAATTTTAGATAAAAACAAAAATTTGTCGATAGAATATTTTGCATAAACAAATATATTTTGTTGCACAAACGTTCTGCAAAACTCTTCATGACTTGCTCTTCCACTAGAATTGTACTTCATTTAAAAAAAATATTAAATTCCAACAAATGTTCATCAGAAATTGAAGTGAAAATGTCCTCTTCCAAAAATTCAACCACTCAACGGAAAAATCAAAATTTTGGTGAAAAAATTTAGCAAAAAACTTGTGATGCATGTGAAAGGATTTGAGAGTGATGAAAATTTTGGTCAATATGGCTGACATATGCCGTACATCAATTAAGGTGACTGTCGAAGTATGCCTCTACAGTTGAATAACCTTGCAAGCAATCCTGGTCGACCCTAATCGCCCCAAACAGACCTTGAACTTTAAGATGACAGTATTCTTGGGTCAGAAGTGTCTATTATACTTGCAATACTTACATAACTACTGCAACTTGATGAATCGAAAGAATGCCCGCCGGAAAGTCCAACCATGATCATGTTAAATCTATCGATAAAACGGGCAGCAACTACTTCGTCACAAAGTTGTAGCCTGTTTGCCGACGGCAATGTAGGCATTGATTCACAGGGCACAATGTTTGCTGCGAATCCACTAAAATATGTATAAAAAATTAACTCAACCGTTCATAAATGTCACATGACAACCTTAGTTGCGACTGCTGAATCCAAATCGCAGCATTCAAGATTGGAGAGTTCATTTACATGTCCAAAACATTAACGAGAATATTATTTATAAAATCATTGAAGTGAATGGTTGATGCCCTTTGTCTTTCTTGGACGGCGGAAAATCTAGGAGCACAGGTGACTGGTGAAAATCACATGAGACGTGATCGAAGATATTGATTGTTTTTTGCACGCATTTCTTCTCGAGCAGCGGAAAATTTATGGGCGCGGCATTTTGATATTGTATTGGGGAATGGCTACAGATTCGGAGGACAAATTCAAAATAAGTATTCAGAGCTCTTTTGATACTGTGGAAAATTTGATTTATGTGCGTACACTGACATCATTTACATTTTTCAAGAATTTATTCATTTTACTATCAAAAGCTTCAAGCATTACTGTTATTCCTGATTCTATATCAGAACTTGAATCTTGAAAAATATTTTGAATCCAGTGTATTAACAGTAATTAAACAACCTTTTTATAAGAACCTTATCTAGCCAATCTCAATGAATATTGAATGATTGATCGTTGATAGTAGGTAATTATGTGATCATTGATTTTTAGAGAGAGAATAATGAAAGCTAGCATTGATTAAAAACCGTATTGATTGAAAACATTTTATACATTTACACACTTATCAGTTGTAATTAAATATAGTATGAACATGCAGTCATTGATTTGTTGCTGTAATACTTTAAATGAGTCAGATAATTATAATCGAAGAGCATTTGAGAAGTTAAGTTTAATAGGTTTGTTTTTTGGGCATGAACATTAAAAATCGTTACGCTGACTCGTGTTGCTATCATCCTAAATATAAAACATTTTGAACCTAGTTTATATCCAGAAGAAGTTCTATATTGTATTTTTGTCAGTACCAGGTTATACTCTTTGATATACAAAAGCCACACAAGTCTCACCTGAAATTTGTTCCCCATTGAACGGATTATTCGTAGGACAACATTTCATTCCCTACTGAAATGTCCATTTTTGCCATTTTCTCCATGATGATACCCGTGCCTCACATTTTTATGATTCCTTTCTGCAATCAAAAAAAAATTGAAAATCAATTCTTATCTTTTATTTACAGTTGCTCAGCTCGCTGGCGACCGATTTAGATTTGATGTTAAACGACCTGAGATCCTCACCGAATTCAAGATTCATTCAACCATCAAGTGTAATCCGCTCGAATCAGTCAGTGTCAATAGTAGCATCCTCGAATCGCTTGAGTCAGGATAACAATTATCAAAACTATCCACATCAACGCCAACAGCAGCACCGTCAGCAACGGCAACATGACGAGCTGCAGGACCATCGTCAGTTTGTACGTCATCAACAGTTCTTTAATTTACTACCGTCGTCTGGTTTCGGGCAGAGTACAACTACCAAAGGCGTAGCGACAACAAATTCCACCTCATGTGCTTCCATTGACAAAGGAACCAGTAGTAGTGCTGGTTGTGCAACTTCAGTGGGAGGAACGAACACAGGAAACAGTAGCAGTTCTAGTAGTCATGCTAACAAAAACAGGAATACTACGAGTGGTGACAGTGGCCAACGACAAACAGCATTTCTTCGGTAAGTCTGCAATTGTATAAAGATGTTAGTTCTTTTTTTAAACCGATGCAGAGACTCTTCAACGAGGATATTTATATCATTCGGAGAGAACATTTCCATTTGATCCTTTGCTTCCGAAAGAACTCGTACAACTGATTATTCTGCGACAAATCTTTTTCAAAAACAAGAATCTTTCTGTTTCGAGTCAAAGCTATAAAATCTTATTTGATAATATTCTACAAAGCATCATAGAGTAGCTTTAGATTTGTTCACTTACCAATTTAGAAATGATTTGCGTGATAATTGGACAACGACTACTACCTTCTTACCCAGCAATATCTTATTTTTAAGTTTACGAAACACTGTCAGCATGCAAGAAAACTGCATATCCTGGAGCACATACGCTCGTACACACATTGCATAAGCGAGTGAGCGCTCTGTCTATCTATCGTCAAGGTACTTAGATATTTCACTTTGATGGTCAATTGACTTTTGCACTACGACAGCGTCTACGAATGTCTTCGTCTGTCCACTGTCTAAGTCACGTTATCTTTGGCTGTCCTCGATGTATCTTAAGACGATAAGTGCATATATATGTGGTCGTCTTCGATAACAGCAACATGCACTGAACGGCAACAAATCGTAACGTAACGTAACACAAGTAACATATGAGGGAATAATGGAACGTCGTCGTACATGTTCATATATGGAATGTGGGGATATACCTGATGACTCCTTTTCACCACCCAATGTAAGTATGGCGTGTGGCTCGACTGTGTCTACCGGGAGCAGTGCTTTCTAGATCTTTATCACATTTTTTAGTTCGAATGAAAAATTTTGTTAAATTGAAAATTTCATTTTGTCGGAATCTTATTTTATGTGACAGTTTAGGGGGGATGAGGAATGTTTTCTTAAGATTGTCCGACAGCGTTTTGTTGGTGCTTTTATCAATTTTATGAGATTTTGGCTACCAATGGAATTTTCGCTTTAGAAATGGTATCGTCATTTGCGGGGGGTCTTATTTTGAAAATGACATTCGATAAGGATTTGTATTTGTGAAAAAAATGCAAGGAATGTTGTAGATTAGATACATGTTTAGTAAACCATGTATAATGAATGGCATTGTTTAAATTATATTCATAGAAATATAAATCAAAATGATCGATTTTGACTTCTGAACAGTTGTCCAATGTAGCGCTTTTACGGGAAATTGGCTATTTTCTGTTAAGCTGTGGTGCCAAAAAAATGTGAAAGGGACGTTTTTTTCTTACAAACAAATCCACGATCATTAAACACTTTTTGCAGCCCCTAACAAATTCTAAGCCGTAAAAGTCACTATTTCCATTGAAAATATGAGTGAAAATGTCGAAACATGTTCTTAGGCGCAAAATTTAAGGTACTCATATGTGTAGGCTGGTTTAAGTTGTGTAAGGACCTATTATTGAATTCTTGTCATTCATTTTTAGCGTACCGAACTCCGGGTGTTGTCGAAAATGTTGTTCGAAATTCAAACACGAAAATATAATGCTGTGTGGGAAAATATAAAAGTTTCAAAGGCGGATAAGCAGATTGATAACAAATTATTTCTATGCAAAGCACTTTACACCTATAAGGTGGCTGCCACCAAACACTTACGTGAATTGGACGTTTTGCAATGTCTACAAGTTGCGAATACGACCACATAAGAGAAATATTCCAACACATAAGGGTACCTCAAAATATGTTAAAAAATTTTAAATTTCAGCCAACTTTAGCAACTTGGAGTTAGCTATTTTTCTAGCTTCTATCCGTATTCCAAACGAAAATGATTTTGAGAACATTCAGTGCTGTTTTCCTTAGACCGCGTCTTAGGAAGGCGATCCTGTTCGTCCAATTTTGCTCCACATTTTCCATTACAGCCGGCCTTATTTCGCCAATAATTCGTCCAATGTTGTGACCTGATGTAGCCCCACAAAAAGTAATCTAATAGAGTAAAATCGCATGGCAGTTCACAGGTCCATTTCTTCAGATGATGCGTGCACCAAAGTTCGGACCTAATAAGGTAATGGTTTCACGCGCGGTGTGGCATGTTGCACCATCCTGTTGGAACCAATTGTCTTTCAGACGATTGCAAGTCGTCCATACATTACTTTTATGTGGTGTCAATAATAAAATAGTTACAAGTCAAAAACCACACTCAAAAAAGGGGGAACAACTTTCGGGCGCCACAACTTTTTTAATTTCACGATTAACGCGAAACACGTTGGGATACTTTTCTAGGACAATTTTGTCACAACTAGTTTGCGGTATTGATTGTTCCAATCACTGTATATCAACGAGAGTTATTCCATCTCAAAGTGAAGAACGTCGTGTGAAAAACCCGTTTTTAGGCCAAATAATCGGCTTTTGATGGCAAACCCCCCCGTTGCGAAACTTGCGGAGCATTTTAATAGGGTCTTAGGCCAGCCGCTAGTTGAGCCGCAGGTCCGTGACGTGACGCAGGTCGACTCATGGTGAGTTTTTCACCGCAGTGTGAGTCACGGCGATGATCATCGCTAGTTGTAGCGCAGTTTTTCCATTCTTCTATCAACGAAGTATTCACTGCCAACGTTCGAAAACTGCGATGCAAAAACTGCGAAGCTAAAACTGCGCCACGCAGGCTCACCACGCGCAGGTCCTGCGTATGGTGAGCCTGCGCTCTAACATGCGCTGATCCCTTTAGATGTGTGGTTCGCAGAAACACGCCGTGAGTTGGCCTGCGTCACGTCACGGACCTGCGGCTCAACTAGCGGCTGGCCTTAGTCCACGGTCTTTCTTCGAAATTTTCCATCTAGTGGACGGACAGAGGCCAGATTGCAGCATCGATGGCTGCCTCGGTACGTACTGCACGAGCTCGAGTTGGATGAACAATGTCCAACACGAGTATACACGGACATAAATCTTTCCATGGCGTTGCGTATGAGCTGCACAGATGGACGATTATGAGCGCAATAAATTGGACGATGTGCTCTATAAGTTTGGCGCACAGAATGCAAATTTCTGAAATAACTGTCCACTGTTTCGAGGCGTTGTTCGGATGTCTTATTTTTTTGGTAATTTGCCAAAATAAAAAATTAATATCAAAATGAAAGCGAAATCTTACAGCTTGCATTTCTGCGCATCTAAAGCATTAGATTTTTTCGGATGAAATTGATTATTTATTGAAAGCAACTTGCAATTGGTTCTCAAGTCATCCATTGAGGACGGCAAAATACAAAAAAAAACAAGCCGCGAGGTACGACCCTGGAGGTCCACACGGTCAACTTCCCAGTAATATCTACATGAATATTAAAAATATTAAACACAAAAGAAATCATGAAAATACTACTACTTTAAATAATAATAATGAGAGGTACTCTTAACCGTAATTGAAATGAGCTAATATCAATTATATCATCTACTGTGGCGTTCATTGATTACGTAAGGCTTTTGTTGGGTGGGGGTGGATTGGTTTGATTGACTATTCACGCGGATAAATCGGAGGGGGCGGGCTATAAAGCCTTTTTTACGTTATTTGTTATTTTTATATCGATGCTTGAAGGACAAAAGAGCGCTAGCCAAAATGAATGTATTCTTGTTATTACGCCCACTGAAGAGGTTTTCTCGCGAGGTGTCCATTTTAAATAATTTTGTTCAAAATTGCCATGACTTCGGAATAGTCATTGAATTTGTGTTTTTACACGAGCCGTTTTTTAGGTTTTTTTGGATCATGGAAAAAAATTGACCAGTTTCTCTTCGAAAACTATTAGGAATGTATAAATTATATAAACATTTATTACTGAGCTGTGCAAATCAGGTTAAAAATTTATTTGTTATGAAAAAAACTCTAATTTTTCCCATCTGCCGTTTTTTCCATTTAATAGAAGTTAAATGGGAAAAGCAGCAGATAGGATTTTTTTATAAAGTTAAAAACATAACAAAAAAGCTACTACACGTTGAGTGACACCTCAATGATGCAAATATCATATATGGTTCGTGAGATATAGTGAATGATAAAAAGGACCTTGAAAATCATGATGACTTTTAATGATTTTTTATTTTTAATTTCATTTTTTACGTAATCATGAAAAAAAGTTTTGCTGATTTTGTTACAAACACTATTTTTACTATATAAATTTTATATACATTAGTTACTGGATGCTGCAAATCAGGTTAAAAACTTATTGTTTATGGAAAAAAACCTAATTTTTAGCATTTTTTTCTAATAAATTAAAAAACGGTTCCAACTATTTTTTTAAAAGTTTGATAGAATCACAAAAATTTTAATACGCGTCGATTGACACCTTAATTATGCAAATCGTATGATTGGTTCCAGAGATATAACGCACGACAGAAATGACCTTCAAAGGGTCAAAACAACAAACCCCCCCGACCGAAGTGTCCCAAAAACTAATCAGCTCTTAAGATTGCAAAGACGCTTCGATTGACACCTCAACAAAGTCGATACGACATTATTTACGTGAGTTATGCTCGTAGAAAAAACTGTCCACGAACGCAACACACACACACATACATACTTCTTTCTAAAAACACTTTATATATACTCTGAAGACCTTAAAACGTAAAGAAACGTTGAAAATTTCAATTTCGATTTTCGAGGCGATTACAAGAACTTCCCATATACTGGGAAGTTAAAAATTGGGATGTTACGAACTCGGATGCTACGTTTTCAAAAATTAATTAGGCTAAGGAAAGCACATTGACTTTCTAGGTACGCAGCAGTTGAGAGGATTGTGGCTCACAATCCGGGGGTAGAAACGATTTTTTTTAAATTTTACTAACAAATTTCTATCATGAAAAGTTAGGTCTTTACTTTCAAGACATGCTATCCCTTTAGCATATTTTTCACCTATAATTAATTGCTTTAGAATCGAAAAAATACCACATTCCCTGAAACCGTGCTTGATAGAATCGTTAAGGTTTTCATTGTTCTTACTCAAAATTTCTCCAATATGTGAATATTGCCAAGCTCTTACCGTTTTTTCCAGTCTTATTTAATGGGTTTTAAAAATGGCGACATCAGCGGGTTTCAATGCTATGTGTTAAGGTATAGAGAATTGTTTACTTTGCTCTGTCATATTTCGATCAGTTCCATCGGTAAGTGTGACGTATGACCTTCAACAAACCAAACAACTTGCCTTTTTATATTTAGCTCGTTAAGCGGTTTATCAACCCAATGGAATGTCTTGACTGTCTTAATAGTTGTTCGGACAATGAAAATCTGCTTCCTCCTGTCGTGTTTTTTGCCGTACTTGAGCCGTCCTAAGGATATTTTTTTTTCAACGTTGGGAGGTGGAAATCTTCAAAAGATACCGATCAACTCCTGCCTCTCGGCAGGAGTTGATTTCTACCGACTAAAACCACCTCCGTTTCCTTCAATCATTCTCTACATCAAAATTTAGTAATTCTCCGTATTTAAAATTTTAGGACATAGTACTTCCCAGACGATAAGAATCGGTATAAAGGATAGTACCAAATCTGTAAATTTTAGTGTCCCTTTAGTTAGATTAATAGTTCAGACTATATGTTTATGAATTATTTCCTCTTGATTACATGTTTGGCTTTGACTTTAGTGGAGCTGATTGTACTTGTAACTTATTTCGAATGTTGGTTTTGAAAGAGATATTTTTTTAGTGTCGTTTTAAAGGAGATTGGGTTCGCTATGTTTTTAATTTTGTCCGGTAGTGTATTGTAAAAGTTGGCTGCTTTATTGAAGGGGTCTTCTTTTAGCCGAGTTCTGGCAAATGCTATAGCTATATTATTCATGTTTCTAATTCTGTAAGTGTTTCCCCCCTCAATTCTATCTAATTTCACAGCGGTATACTCATTACGGTGTAGATTCTTATGTATGAATTTAGCTCTTTCCATGAAAATCATGGCTTGCAAATTCAATTCTTGGGCTGTTTTGTAAACTTCGCTCGTTGGAGTGGGCAGAGGGAGATTGTAAATGATTTTATACGCCTTGGTTACTAGTCTGGAGATGGTCATGACCTTATCTTTACAGGTTTGGCTCCAATTCAAGATGCCGTAGGAAGCTTTGGAAAGGAGATGCGCATGCACAATTTGGATTTTTTTTTCTTTGGAAAGAAGTAGAACGACGTAGAGGACCAATAAAGACAGCCAGTTTTTTTCTTAGATCATTTATGTGTCGAGTCCATGTTAGTTTCTCGTCTATTAGAAGTCCTAGATATTTTATTTGTTCTACTCTCTGGAGGCTTGTGTCATTGATTTTTACGTGTGGTTGTATGTCAGTCTTATATTTTGTTTTCCCCGCGTTTATTGCCAATCTACTTTGTAGAAGCCAATACCAATACTTTTCCAGGTCAGTATTTACTTTTTGTTCAATTTCGATACTAGTTTTACCTGAGTGTACTAGCACAGTGTCATCTGCGTACAGTAGAAATAGCGTTGGTCCTAGGATCGAGCCCTGCGGAACACCTATGCTAAATTCAGCAGTTTTACTTTTGACACCTCCAATTAGTGTATTTTGAAATCTATCCGTCAAGGAACTGCGTATAAATTTATTTGCTTTTCCAACAATTCCATATTCACCGAGCCTGTTGATTAAAGTTTCATGTGTAACTGTGTCGAAGGCTTTCTCTAAGTCCACGAAATCTGCTGCAACGTAATGGCACTTATCCAAGTATGGTTTCTATCCAAGATTTCATTTTGCAATAAGAATTCTTTGATTCGAGAATCTACAATTTTTCGAGGATTTTACTTAAAGAATTCAAGAGTGAGATTGGTTTGTAATTGTTTGGGTCAGTTTCATCACCCACTTTAAAAATCGGTATAACTGCAGAGATTTTTAAGTATTCCGGGAATCTTCCCTGCCTAATACATTATTTATTAATTTCGCCAGAGTATCAGCAATATTTTCTTTGATTAATTTGAGGTCATCAACGGAGATACCATCAGCACCTGGTGCTGTATAGTTTCGTAGAGAATTAATAGTTTCAATTATTTCTTTTTTATTGGTGGTTCTTAAATGAAAAGAAGAGATCGGGAATGTGTTTCGAAATGATGATGTCCGTATCGTAGGCAATTTCGTTACTATTTCATGACCTATTTTAGAGAAATGGTGATTAAGGCAGTTGGCGATTTCCTTCGGTTCACTGATCATCTTGTTCGAGAAAGACAGTTTTTCGATATTGTGTGTCTTACTTTTTTCGCCTTTCCTTAGAACACCGTCAACTAGATTCCAAAACTGGCTATGATTTTTTGAGGTTTGCTCAAGCTTTATGCTATAATAGTGTTGCTTGGCTTCTTTTATTATTTTGTTACATTCGTTTTTTACTATATTATATTATTATATTGTTTTTGTTTTGTAGGACTGTAAGGATCCTTAATTAGCAGTTTATATGCTTTATGTTTTTTCTTTGAGGCAGTAATAACTTTTTCAGTAATCCACGTTACATTCCTTGTCCTGATGGATTTAGTAAACGTGGCAGAATCTTTAGCTTTCTGTATTATCCCGGCTAATTCGTGGAAACTTTCTGGGGTTTTCTTTTTAAGTAGCTGGTTAGTTGTCTCAATGAATTTATCTTTTCTGAGGTAAGTTATATATTTCAAACTTGGTTTTACTTTGGTCATTGTATGTGTTTTAATTGTTAAATGTATACGCCTATGGTCTAACCGTGGCCAGTCTTCAAAAGTGTAGTTGGTGCTGCGTTTAATCGTCTTCAATAAGATGTCACCCTCTTGGCTCTTAGATCGCACTTAATTTGGATGGATGCGGACAGAAACTTTTTATGAGCACATAGCTAATGCGATGCAGTAAAAATCCCGGGAATCCTCCACTTATGTGCAGCTATTTCTATTGAATTTTTGTGACTTTTTTTTATTTTAAGTTCTTTATTTCGGTCATTATGATTTTAAATTTGTTAAATCATTCTTTCTGTAACTGTAAGAATGCAACAAATATGCATATAGATCATATTTCCTGAATAAGATTCTTTTCATTCGTTTTTTCTTATCAAGAAACAGCTTCACAATGCTTGGGGCACGCAGACTTATCGTAGCCAAGGCAATAAATACGTTTTTGTTTTTTGTAATATTTATATCAGCACAGCAAAATGATTTTCAGATAATCTTATTCTTTACTAAGCTTCAAAATCTCCCATTTTTCTGGTGTTCTGATTACCTGGTTTATCACAAATTCACCTACAATAAAATTCATTTCAAATGTTGTAAAGATTGAAGAGAACCGCCAATTCTCTAGAACCAATCGTTGGCAAGATATTTGGCAAAACCCAAAAATATTTGGGAATTTTGTGATTTTTGAGCTGCAAAATTTTTGGCTGAGATACTAAGCTATATTTATCACCATGTAACACATATTACTCATTCCCTATCATAGCTTAAATCCATTGGCTATGATTTGTGATTTTTCATGTTTATTCAAATCTACGTCATAAGTTTCCAATTCTAAAATATCAAACAGAAACAGAATATACAGAATTTGTTTGTACCTATTTTGATTTTCATCTCAATTTTGTCTGTTTATACTTTCTTCTAACCTTAATACCATTTTAGCCTTGTACAACATTTATTTGACCAATGTTTTTTCTGTCGTAGACAAATTTTCGAAAACATTCAAACACAAATTGATTAATTTAACGAATATATTTGTAAATCAACTTTCCCTACTATTTATCAATTTGTGCTGCTTTCAAGATTTCTTAACGCTTTTTGAAGGTTTACTCAAGTTTCCTATAAAAACAAGGTTTAGTTTCATAGCGTTCTCACGTTCATCACGCCCACTATCAAACTGTCCTAACGTTACTAATGTATTCGTTATTGGACCTATTGGAAAATCAAACAGCTAATTTGAATTTATAATATTTTGATAGATGCGCAAAGTACAAAGTAGGGACAACTAATTCACACCGATTAACAACATTTGGGTGAGAGAAACTCCAAGGTGTGTCGAGAATGTGATAAAATTAAATATAACAACTCAGATTGTCGGAACCGTTAATATAGCTTAAGTGGACTTATCCACTGTCGGCGCAGACAGATAACACAAAAGGGCCATCAGGTTAATCCGACATTGACCTGAATAGTGCGGTACCGCAAAACGTAGTGCCTCAACATCTCAAGTTGCACTCAAAATTAATGTTGAAAGCCATTACAAATCAATTTAGGCTTTTAGATACTCATATCTATTTGAACCACATACGTAATCGATACATGATCAGCGAGTACATTCTCAAGTTGCTTTGAAGGGCCTCGAGGACAGCTTTGTATTTCTTTTAGCGGCTAGCGTGTTAAGTGCTGCTCAATATGTTTATTTACTTGCGGTTGCAAGAAGCTGGCAGCAAATCTTTACAATTGGATTATCGTTCGGGGCAGCAAGAAGTAGGCATGACCTTGACTGTGCTGTATTGTAATGTAGGAAAGGAAGCCCTTTTATTAAATAGCCACAAAGCCAAGGCAATAAATAAGAATGACTTGCTGTATTTATTATGAAAGACTTCTAAGATAAAAAGTCAAGGACCAGGTGGAATATGGTTTATGATTTGTTATAAAATGTTCTTAGACAGGTTGTAAAATGTATTTAATGGTATGAAATGGGTAATAGGCTTCTGGAATGTGTGAATTATGAAGGTTACTTTTTGCACTTTGCCTCTTGCGATGAGTATTCGTTATGACCTCATAAATCAATAAATTGTTTGCTGATTGGAAGACAGGTTCTTAATGATAGTATCAGCATCTTAATAATTTTTATTCAGTATTGTTCAATATTTCCAATTTTGTTTTTTTCTTTGCAGAATAAACCTTAGCGTTTTTGTATTATCAATTTGTGTTTTCAGTAAATGTTTGCGTAGCATGATTTTAAAGGATATTATGTTACACGCTTCTTTTATTGTGCGAGGTGGCTCATTGCAAAAATTACTTGCGGCATTAATCGAATCCCTCCTTGCATCTTCGCAAACTTTTATTAAAACAAGCCGTGAGGTGCGACCCATGAGGTCCACACGGTCAACTTCCCAGTAATATCTACATATGTAGATATTAAAAATATTAAACACAATAATAGTTATGGAAATAATACTACTTCAAATAATAAAAATGTACCTCTCATAAAAGTTATTGGAATGACTTAATATTAATCGTAACATCTACGCGAGCGTCAATTGATTACGTAAGGATTTTGGTGCATTGGTTTGATTGATTATTCACGCGGATCAATCGGAGGGGGGACAGGTTACAAAGCAGTTTTTTTAATTAAAGTTAAAACATGGTGCTGTGAAGACAATTGAAAATCTGCTCAAATTTTGCAAATATTAATAAACTTTGATTGACTTTACAACAATGTCCTTAGAATAAGAGATTTAAAGTATTATGATTCGAATGAAGCCTTTTTACATGGTGACTTTGAATGATTTTTTATTTTTTATTTAATTTTTTTTTGTAATCATGAAAAACGTTTTTGCTGGTTTCTCTACAAAAATTGATAAAATTTTATAAATTCTACAAACATTTATTTTTACGATGTGCAAATCAGGTTAAAAATGAATCTTTTTATGAAAAAAAACACTACTTTTCGAATTTTTTTAAATAAATTAAAAAAACGCTTTAACGATTTTTTAAATATTTAAAAACATCATAAAAATGATAATACGCGTCGATTGACACTTTAATGATGGAAATATTATATTCAGTTCTCGAGATATAATGAATGACGTAAATGACCTTGAACGTTTAATGATTTTTTATTATTTATTTATTTTTTTGTAATCATGAGAAAAGTTTTTGCTGGTTTCTCTACAAAAATTGATAAAATTTTATAAATTCTACAAACATTTATCATTACGATGTGCAAATCAGGTTAAAAATGATTTTTTTTATGAAAAAACCAATACTTTTCCAATTTTTTTTAATAAATCAAAAAAACCGCTTTAACGATTTTTTTAAAATATAAAAATATCATAAAAATGTTAATACGCGTTAATTGACACCTTAATGATCGGAAGATTATATTTGGTTCTCGTAATATAATGAATGACGTAAATGACCTTGAACGTTTAATGATTTTTTATTTTTTATTTAATTTTTTTCGTAATCATTTAAAAAACTTTTGCTTGTTTTTTCACAAAAACTATTTGGAGTATATAAATTATATAAACATTGATTACTTAGGTTTGAAAATCAGGTTAAAAATTTGATGTTTTTGAAAAAAACCCTAATTTTTTGCACTTTTTTTAAAAAAATTAAAAAACGGCTTCAAGAATTTTTTTAAAAATTTGATAGAATCATATCAATGTTAACCGAAGTTTCCCAAAAACTAATCAGCTCTTAAGATTGCAAAGACGCTTCGATTGACACCTCAACAAAATCGATACGACTTTGTTTACGTGAGTTATGCTCGTAGAAAAACTGCCTGCGAACGCACATACGTACGTACGTACATACACACACACACACACACACATACATACTTCTTTCTAAAAACACTTTATATATACTCTATAGACCTCAAAACGTAAAGAAAAGTTGAAAATTTCAATTTCGATTTTCGAGGCGATTACAAGAACTTCCCATATACTGGGAAGTTAATATCATTCGCGTTTCTCTTATAAAAGTCGTATTTTAAAAATATTTTTATCTAGCTTCATTGTTTTCATTTCTTTATGGTGTAAAGTTGTAATAAATGAATTTTCCTTTTTCCATGTACACTAGTGATCAAAATGATAAATATACGCCTGCGTTTTTTGGAAAACATCTATTTTTTCAACTTTTGATATATTCCGTTTTGGATTCATTATCCTAATTATAGAGTGGACAAAAAAATAAATACAGTATAAGAAATTTCATTGTAAAATTTAATTATTTTCAAGAGAAGTTTTCAGTTTTTTTTATAATATCAACTTACTAATTTATTGCGTGACCCTTATTTGTAAGAATTTGTTTGCAACGAGCCGGCATAGAATCCACTAAACGTCCACATCTTTCTTTTGAAATCAGGTGCCACTCTCTTTTTACTGCAGTCCACAATTCGAACTTATTTCTGGGTTTATGTACATAAACCCTATCCGTGACTTGCTTCCACAAGTTCTCAATAGGATTGCAGTCCGGTAACTGCGCCAGCCAATCGAGAGCCGAATGTTTTTGCGCCGCAACCAATTCTTCACTTTTTTGCAGAGTGCTTCGGATAATTATCATGTGAAAATGTCCATCGAAGCGGCATGTCTTCCTCTGCAAATGGCAAAATTATGTCCTTTAGAATGTCCAAATAACTTTCTTTGGTCATAATCCCGTTGATAAACTAAATTGGGACTACACCATACCAAAAAAATGCTGCCCACACCATTATGTTGCCTCCGCCATGCTTAACAGTATTTTTGGTATATTGTGGATCAAATGGTTTCTTAGGAGGACGCCTAACATATCCTTTTCCGTCCGATCCGAAGATGTTGAACATGTATTCGGCACTCCAGAGAATATTTCGCCATTTTCTGATGCCTTCTTCTCCTCTTCAATCTAAGTGGGCCCTTGCAAAATTTAGTCGGTTTCGTATGTTATTTTTTACTTAGGAGACTGGTAAGGAGGGAGGACTGGTAAGTCTGCGTCCAATAATCTTCTACGAATTGATTTAGCATCCCGTTAGCATTTTCCCCCGCAAAATCACGAACGAAAACGCGAAAAGATTCCTTTTAGAAACGCACACAATTTTTCGATCCAATTCTCGAAGAGAGTAGCCGTCGTCCGTTAAGGGGAGAAGTACCTTTAGAGGCCGAAAAAAGGTCTTTTTTGGAACTGATTTGGGGGGAATGAAAATAGTTCTTATTAAATCAGTATAATACTTATTTTAGGCGATGTTTGAGGTTGAAGAAAAACATATTCTACAAAAGTGAAAATTGAAGATTAACAAATTTTTCAAGAATCTTGCAAGCCATGTCGTCGCTGACGTCGTAAATTGCGTAAGCGATGCTGGCTGCAATTTTCATCTGAAATCAACAAGCCAAACATTTTCTTACTCGAGAGGGTTTTTTTAGTAGATAGACTAAAATATATGCGAAATTCGAAAATTAACCCTTCAAAACAGGCTCAAAAAAAAACAAATTACGATTTTGACGAAAAATTTCGTTGTACATTCAGTCAAAAATAATCCCAAAATAATTTGTTTTTTTAATCTTTAGTCTATATAGAACAGGTTTTTATGCTCTTTAAAATGAATGCTAGATGATGAAAATCGATTCACTAGTTTTTTTATTATCACTTACGCAATTTTAAAAAACATTCGAGAAAAAGCCGTTTAAAGTTTGTGGTCCTGGGTGCATCTCTTTCACAATTTTGAGAATTAGCTTTTGAAACTTTGACATGATATTCTTAGGCGATATATCTATCGACTAAAACAATTAAAAAAATCGATTTTTTGAAGTGTCGTAAGGTACTTCCCCCCTTAGGCGTTGAATTTCGTTCCTTTTTTTCTGGGGAACAGTGCTTATTTCGGCCCATGTTTGAACTAAAGAGTTATTACAAAATCTGATAATTTGAACTTATTAGAAAAGTTTTCACCAAATTTACTCGAAAGAAAATAAATTTGCGAAAAAATTAAAAAGTGGCGCGAAAGTACTTATTTAAAAACACTGTATTTATTAATTTGATCAATGTGAAAATGGTCCTATGATTATCAAATTCAATTTGACGTGTGTGAAAAAACCATATGAACAGGCTTGCTACATACAAAACTGTCCCTTGCGTCCCTTGAAAAGCATTGCCAGCTGAGAAAATAGATGTTTTACAAGAAACTTTGGGGTGTATTCATTCCCACCACCACCAATCCTGGCCGTCAATCCTTCTACGTTGGGTTCTAGTGCTATTTCATCTGAAGTGTATGTAGCGGCCTTTCTTTGTTGTTGTATATGGTCTTGAATGCTTTGGTTAGTAGCCGTGACATGCTCATGAGACTATTTTTTTCGTTTTCTGACTCCAAATTATGATCCCGTGCGTAATTTTCGTAATTATTTTTTCGGCATTTTTAATTTAGATTATAGTATTTTTAACAGAAAAATAGCTGAAACAATGGAACAGACCAACGATAAATGCTACTTTTTCCTCAGGTCATTCACATGTGTCCACGTTAATTTTTCATGTTTTTTAAGTTCTACGTACTTCATTTGTTCATTTTTCTGAATTACTTTGTTATTAATTTTTATCAGTGCCTTAACGTCTGTTTTATTTTTCTATTTAAAAATAATGTATTTGGTTTTGTTCATATTCAATATCAATCTGTTTTTGTGTGAGCCAGTGAGATTATTTGTCTAAGTCGGTGTTTATCTTTTGTTCTAAGTCAGCTGCATTTTTACGTCAGTGTCGTCAGCGTATATTACAACTTTTCCGTCAATTTCTGCAGCAACCAAGTTATTTTTATACAACAGAAATATAATAGACCCTAGTATTGATCCCTGCGGTACGTCAATCCTGA
Organism: Oxycera nigricornis; assembly: GCA_963942545.1. NCBI lineage: Eukaryota > Metazoa > Arthropoda > Insecta > Diptera > Stratiomyidae > Oxycera > Oxycera nigricornis. Next base: position 86,160,393 of record OZ012662.1, read on the forward strand.
TCTGCGCCATTTTACTGTAAACGTTTTCAATTTCTGTCCTTTGAAGTCTTTCTCTCCGGTACGCACGTATTAGTTATTTAAGCTTATCAACAATTCCATAGTTTCCAAGTTTACTTACCAATATATCTTGCATCACTGCATCAAAAGCCTTTCTAAGACCAATCAAAACTGCAGCACCGCAACTACCCTGTGTATTGATAAGTCTCATTACTTCTAGATAAGAACCCTTCTCTAAATTTCACCGAATTTTTTACTACTGTTTTTAAGTTATCTTTAACCTGAGACCATGCATAAAGATCGAGTTTTGAATTATAAAGCCTCAAAATCTAAAGAACACCTCATCTTTATTCGAAATAAAAGGACCAATTAAAATTTTATTCAAGTTTCATAAAGTTCTAATCATTTTGACTAACCCCGTGAAAAACAATCTTTTTTATAAACCTGTTGAAAATATTGACGATGGGAAAAATATTCTAGAGCCACAGTTCACAGTTCAATCTCATTCCTGTTAAAGTCTCGCGAATCCTGGTCCTGGTCTTGCTACTGTAGGCATGCTTGATCTAAGCCTTAGGTTTTTTGTAACACTGAGTTCAAGACTGCAAGATTAATTCTGCTTATCATCAATCTTGTGTTACTATGCTTCACAGCTGTACCCTATGAAAAATTTTGAGTAAATCTTAAAGATTGTTTGACACCAATCCGAAAAATCTACAGTCACTGTAAGATTGTTTAGTTCCTATGTTGAACGACAATCAAAAATAAGCTGATGGATCACAAGTAAATTTAAAAAATTCAACTAATTTTCTAGACCATTTGTTCCAGCTAATTTTCCGAATGGTTTATGTAGAAAAATATCGATTCTAACTTTTCCCTTTGTAGCAGTGCATTCCCGAATTTCGACTTAAGGGGACTTTTAGGTTACGATTTTCACAAAACACGTTTTTTTTCGATGATTTTTTTCATGGAAGGAAAAAGGATATCGTTCTGAAATTTCTCATAAATATTAACTAACATTTCAAATATGCAAAAAAAGAGATTTCCAAAAATTTTGAAGCTGTTTTTTTTGGATTTCACGAATTTTTCAAAAAAATGCCCGAAATTGATGGCGGACATGATTACTCTAGTCTGCAACATCTGAGAGAAAAAAATTAAATGAAAAATTAATCCTTGTTTAAATGGCTATCGCGTGAACTAGGATAATTATTTTCTACCGAAAATAAAACAAAATGGCGGCCATTTGAAAGAAAAATTGGTTTTTAAGGTTAGAAAATCGGCTGGAAATCGGAAAATTTATTTTTGATCCACATGATCCTAGTTCACGCTATAGCCAGACATGTCATTAACAACATATTAAAAATTCAGTATGATCGGCCCAATAGTTTTCTTTAAATCATGTCCGCCAACTCAAAAAACGCGATTCCGAGAAAGTAACATTTGAAGTTTTTTCAGGTAAGTTTTCAAAGTGAATGTTACGTACTTCTATTCTGCCATACCTGCGCAATACATTAGTCCTTCCTCTTTCTTCTACTTCTCCTGAAGCTTCAATTTTTCGTCCCTCTTAGCTGCTTTAACGTCTTTGAAGGCCTCAGTGCTGCGACGATTCGATTGTTTTACGCGAGCGCGATCGATTTCCGCAGCGTGTCTATAGGCTGAAATTTCTTTTGAAATGCCCATCAGTTGCATTATTTTTAATACACTTGCAAATCTCTCTTCGAAAATGCAAGAAGCAGTGTAAGCAGCAATTTCCATAATGATCATGCCAGAAAAAGTGTGCTTAGAGATGAAATTCCAAACACAATTATTTAAACTTTCGCTATTGTTTTATGTGTTATTTCCCAAACATCTTTTCAACAAATCGTCTGATGTCATGTCTTCGTAGATGGGTTTTAGGATTTCCTTTGTTTTTTGATCAAGAGGTGGAGCATGTTTATAGTTTTGTAATTAACCAGCCGCCTCAGCTTTACTATAATTGCACCAAGAGTCAGCACCAGCTGGACAATAAGTGTGCTGTGGATTTTCATCGGTAGAAATTTTGTCCACATTTCTTTTCGCATTTTTTTCTTGGAATCGGAATTGCGTCTTATTACCAAACCATACCATAATAAGTCGACAAATTTTTCATTAATTTAATAGTTAATTTCGATGATTTTTCAGTATTTGCTTTTTTTGGAATTGTTTTCAGTTCACTTTTTTTGCTATTTTTGCTGCATTACATGCTTTTTTCCTTTCTTGGCCATTCTAAATAATCTTTTTTAACGTGCAAATGAAAAAAAAAAACAAGTATAAACCGAAGCAGATGTATCAAAACAAGTGGGGAGCCGAGAACGATGAAATACGCTGGAGATTTGAAAAATGTGCTTACGCCGCGTTTCGCCTTAGGCCCTTAAAAACTAGTTTAACATTTTTATATCGCTCTAAAAACTTTTACATCGTATTTTTAATTGTATTTAGAACTAAAATCAATTAAATTTTTTCTCTCGATTTTTTCAAAAAATTGTAACCTAAAAGTCCCCTTAAATATCAAGTGCTGTGACCAATATTGAAGTAAATAAGGAACAAAACTTCAAAATATTTTTGGAAGATTACAATTCTACGGCCGCTACAGAAACTTTAGAATACTTAATTTTAAGAAGTATATAGCCATAAAGTAGCAGATATTTTTATAAAGCAACGCTAAAATATGTCTCTTAACACATAAATTACATTTTAAAGAAATAAGCCGTCACTTCTATTGTGAATTCATCGTTTTGTTTTGTAAATGGTCAACTTAATTCGGACAATAACCAACTTGAGCCAATTTGTTACACCCTCATTCAGTGCGGGATGCGAACAATGAAATAGAACAATAAATCAACGTTTATAATCCTTTTCTTAATCGTGCTAAACTTACATAATATCATGAATTCCACGGTTGACCACTGCCCAAAACTCCTCTCAAACTACTTAAAGGCTTACGTGCATTGAATTCCGACTACCCAATAAACTATCTTGTGGATTCGGAGTGTCCCAAAAACATTGCAACTGAGCGCCGAAACGCAATCCATTTATCATGCATCACACCAACAGAATTATCATGCTTTCACCACAAAACCCAACTTTTCGCCATTACTCTGAACCCTTTCTCTGTAACGACCACCTTCTTTCGTTGCCAATTATCATCTTGAATCTGAAATTTCATGCCGAGCCATTAAAAGTGGGATTCCGGTTCGTTCAACAAATAGATGAATGACAGGGAATTGTCATGGATATGGGTATCTTGTTCGTAGAAAGGATCTTTTAGAGCCCTTCAAGGCAGACTCTTTCTTGATGATATTAAACCATTAATTGTGTATTTTATTATAATGCATGATGATGTTGTGATATATCGTCACTTACCCTCATCACATCATATGATGCGTACCTTAGCTAAGCATATGTGACTGTAGGGAAAGGTACCTTTTTATGAGCTTTCCAGGCAACAGGACAATAGAATGAAGAGGATGCTTCACACATGACGCTTTCACTAGTGTGACGATGATATATTGTCACAGATATGTTTATATTTATGCCTATGCCTGCAAAAGTATCCGATGATACAATGAAATACTAGGGAAGATGCGATGATGACTAACCAGACAATTACTTGCGCTAATTACTATCTTCATTCTGCTAACCGTTGATAATAAGTGTAATGTGAGAAAAGCTTCATGCTCATTTCCTGGGATAATGCAATTATGGCTTTATTTCACTTTACGAAGAAATTATATTTTTGAAGAATGAACCGAAGAAAAATTTGTTTTTGTTCAAGCGTTCGTACTGTAGACTTAATAACATGCAATTTAAAATCAACTTTGAAATAAAAATATTCCAGTTGAATTCTTTTTGAGCTGAGTTCAAACTTTTTTGAAAATTTGTACCAGCAAAAGTCACAATTAATCACTGATAACCAAAAAATAGGATCAATTCCTCTGACGTTGTTGTTAACACTTTGTGAAAAAATATTGACTGAAATTTTAGTAAATTAGATTTTTCTGTGAAAAAATAGAAAACCAATTACAATAACTCACTTCCATTTATTTATAGGATTATTTATGTTTTAATTTGGCAAACAAAAAAAGGAAAATTGTTTCAACATCGACTTAACCTTTAGTTACCACATAAAATTTAATGTATATTGTTACGCAAACTTTTCACTCTGGAGCTGTGCCTGAATACAGGGTGGACAGCCTCGCCCAGTGCTCGCCCACAAAGGGGGTCGGGCAACGAACATTATGTTCTGCATAAACGTATTCGTACAAATTAAAATCATATAATTTTTTTTGTCTGTCGTTACTTTCGCAAGGTTCATTCGTTAAATGAATAACGTTTAAATTTCATACGAAAGAAAAAAAACATCATTTATAATGATTCACTTCGCATTTATATTAATTTTGTAAACAAGGAAGACTTGAAGGAAATATTTGCTTCCGCCTTTTGTTTATTAACTTCTCAGTATAAAGGAAAGTTCTTGTAATCGCCTCGAAAATCGAAAATGAAATTTTCAACATGTCTTCACGGTTTGAGGTCTTTAGAGCATTTTATTTTTTGAGGCGTCATTCTAAGCGCCTTTGCAATCTTAATAGCTGGATTAGTTTTTGGGAAACTTCAGTCGGTAGGGGAGGTGGGGGGGGGGGGGATTTGCTGTTTTAACTCCTTGAAGGTCATTTTTGTCATGCGGTATATCTCACGAACCAAACATAGGATTTGCATCGTTAAGGTGTCAATCGACGCGTATTAACATTTTTGTGATTCTGTCAAATTTTTAAAAAAATTGTACCCGCTGTTTTTTAATTTATTAAAAAAAAGTGCAAAAAATTAAGTTTTTTTATAAACAATAAATTTTTAATCTGATTTGCCAAACACAGCAATAAATGTTTATAAAATTTGTAAATTCTATATATATACTCGTTCTTTTAAAGGCATTGATGTTTTCGTCCAATTTTTTGTGGCAAACGAATAATTTGTTGCCATTCCAGTGTAACCTTAAGGCAAAATTAAATTAGGAAACTAAAAATTCTCTCTTATCAATAATTAAACGCATCTCCAGACTTTACATCATTTGAGTTTTGGTTATAAATAATGAACGCCAGTTAGAAAAGTTGAATTTTGGATTGATTTGTGTTGAAATTCCATTCTTCATTGATCCAGAAATATCCATTTTGCCCAAAATTTAAACATCACGGTGTAATGGGAACATTTATAATTTATTCTTCATAATGATTCATCAATCCGAAATCACTTGTCCGGCAAACAGAATATGTACAATGAATAAATTTGGATGCAGCCTCGCATCTAAAATTCAATTGTGCTATTAGAAATCAAGAGTAACAATTATATGTTTGTTCACTCACTCGTCTTCATAAGTGATACCAGTGCATTTCCCCAAGATCTCCTCATCACTGCACACAAACAGATTTTCTTGGCTGATAGCATCATATAAATCAAAAAAAAATTAGCTAATTTTTTGGCAGCTCCAAAGTTTATCGTATTGTTGTCAGTTAACTAAAATTTAAAATTCGTTGAATGCAATGGGTTCAAATGAATTATCAAGCAATCCTATATTGAATTATGTACATACCACTTCAAACTTCTTGAAAATACAAGCCAATGCACATTTTCCAGGTCGCGTTGAATTTCCATGGTAAACAGGCATGATATCCTCTGTTTCGAAGAGATGAAAATTAGATAGCTTAAAACATGATGAGTAATATTAATACAATATGAACTCACCTACGGTCAAATCAGGAGTAATAAAATCACTGACGATGCTTGTCTCCAACTCAGCTTTTAATCGTTCATCCGTCTTTGGCTGCAATTAAATTTTCAACACAATTAGATATGTTCCAGATCTGAGTTCCTAATAAAAGAATCTTGAGTTCAGAACCCTTTCATGCACAAATACCTGATATTCCACACTAGCAGGTTTGATAGTTGCTCCCCAACAATTTGCAATGAGAATTATCGCGAATGTGAAAACTGCGTTTACTTGCAAGCACATGTCTTTAAGTGTTAAAACGACTTTTGTAGACAAATTCAATCTACGTTCTGTGATAAGTGTACCATGTTACTACCGATTTTTATAGAAAACAAAGCTCTAGTTAAACATCATTTACTCTGAGTAACAATAAAGGCATCTAGAATATGGTTTGTGGTTAGCGAAAATCATGTTTCATCAAACATTAGTGCAGATATGGAAATGACTCCGCGCTGTAAGCAAATGTAATCTTGATTTTGACCCAAAATGAATGTGGTTGAAACTCGTCAGTTTGACGGGGGTAAGTTGTGAGTTATCAATTCAAAATATAGGTCAAAGCTGTCTCATGGTAAATACCCAATTGAATCTTTGCAGTCCTATAACTATTTGGCCAGCGAAAAACCTTTTTCGAGTGAAGATATACGATGAAAATTATTTACAACTGAAGAACAAGCGAAGAAACTAAAACATATATCTAAGATATTGCGTTTTCCCCGCCGCATAAAGCGATTAAGAACGACTGAATTGAAAAGTGTGTTAAGTTTTATTTATTTATTTATTCCAGCACATTTAACAGAGTTTAACTCCAATTAAAAAATGTATAAGAAAAAAAAACAAAGTAAATAAAAATCATAAAAAGTAATTAAATGATTAAGTAAAAAAGTGAAATAAATCCATTAACTAAATATTACATTTGCTAAGTTACGCTTAAATGAACCAAGAGAAGGTGGAAAAGGTCCAAGCTGTAGACTATCATAAGTTCGTGGTAAACGGAGTAATGTAGAATTGAAGTAAACTTCAGTTCTAGCAAACGGTACGGCAAAAATATTCGGAACACGAGATGGTCTGGAGCGTTGCCTTAACGAAATAAGGTTGGATATATCTATTTCAATGTAGCCGTGACACAACTTATAGAGAAAGCATAGGTCAAGATATATCCTTCTAGAAGCCAATGGAGAAATATGAAGAAACAGAAGACGTTCATTGTAAGGCAAATAAAGGATTTTAAATTTACAAAAGAGAAAGCGTGTAAACTTACTCTGAACAGATTCAAGTAGGGCAATTAAATAGACAAAATGGGGTGACCAAATTTGTGAAGAATATTCAAGCAGTGAACGTACGATGCTCACAAATAATTGCACCGCAGAGTGAGGATTAGAGAATATACGGCAATGCCTCAGTACAAAACCCGAGAGCTTTGAGGCCCTGGTAACAACACTGAAAATGTGAGCATCAAACTTCAGTTTTAGTTTTAGGATCAAAGATCACCCCCAGATCCTTCACTTGATCAACCATATTCAATATAATGGCGTCAATGGAGTAATCGAAGGAAGTGGGCGTAGACTTAAGGGAAAAGTACATTGGTGACACTTAGGAATATTAAGGAAGAGAGAGTTTGCTTCACACCAAGAACAGAGAGTGATTAAATTTTTTTGAAGAACTTTGCAGTCGTCAAGAGATCTAATCACTCTAAATAACTTGAGATCATCAGCATAAAGAAGGCAGGAAAAGTCAAACAGAGAAGGAAGATCATTAATGAAGAGAATGAAGTAAAGGTCCAAGAATGGAACCTTGAGGGACACCAGATCGGGGATAGAATGGAGCGGAATAGCTACCACAAACGGAAACACGACAGGCCCTATAGGACAAGTAGGAAGATATCCATAATAGAAGGGAACCAGAAACCCCAAACAACTCAAGCTTACGACATATTATCGAATGGTCAACAGTGTCGAAAGCTTTGGAAAAATCCGTGTATATGGCATCAACCTGAAGTTGAGGGACCAATCTTATCTAAATGAATAATTTCTAGTAGTTCGATGACTCTACGTCCTTCTGCCATGAATAGTAAACGACTTTGTCTGCCTTCAATGTGCGCATCGCGAATAATCTTCTCAGGGATCTTGAAATTGGGGTTTTACAATTTGCTCAAAAAATGCATATTTTTACAACGACAATGTCCCATTTGACGGTTTCACAAAAACTCCCTCGTATTTTAAAATTTAGTCTTGATTGCCAACAATACCTAATTGGAACATTTCGTTACTTGCAACAACACAATTTTTGTTTTGAAGTCTATTTAACCAAAGTGATGTTAGATTCAACCCGTTTTGAAGGCTTTTTATTTATTTATTTATTACTCTCCAATATATGGGAAGTTCTTGTAATCGCCTCGAAAATCGAAATTGTAATGTTCAACATATCTTTACGTTTTGAGGTTTTTAGAGTATATTTAAAGTGTTTTTAGAAAGAAGTATGTGTATGTATGAACGTACGTGCGATCGTGGGCAGTTTTTTCTACGAGCATAACGTTTATACATAGAATCGTATAGACTTTGTTGAGCTGATTAGTTTTTGAGAAATTTCGATCGGAGGGGTTTTCTGTTTTGACCCCTTGAAGGTCATTTCTGGCATTCACTATATCTCGCGAAAAAGTCGTGTTGTTGCTTTTTACCAAAAATATTATGTATTTCCTCAAATACGTATTTCGGCTGCTACTTGCAACCTTCTTCAGTGTTTCGTACACGACTAGTCTTGGAAATACATAATATTTTTGGTAAAAAGTATAATAATATATTTTTGGTAAAACATTACCAAAATACGCTCAAAAAACACCCAAATTAATCATTGAGGCGTCAATCGACGCGTCTTAACATTTTTGTGATGTTTTTATGCTAAAAAAAATGTTGGAGCCGTGTTTTAATTTAATAAAAGATGAATGCAAAACTTTAGGGTTTTTTCATAAAAAATAACTTTTTAGCCTGATTTCTACAACGACAATGTCCCATTTGACGGTTTCACAAAAACTTCCTCGTATTTTAAAATTTAGTCTTGATTGCCAACAATACTTAATTGGAACATTTCGTTACTTGCAACAACACATAATACGTATTTATAAAATTTATAAATCCTTATCAGTTTGTGACGAGAAACCAGCAAAACTTTATTCCATGATTACAAAAAACATTCAATTAAAAATAAAAAAATCATTCAAAGTCATATTCAATCATCCCCTTTACCTACGTTATAAATGGACGCTCCCGTAGATGATACGATCAATATTAACTCATTCCAATTACTGTTATGAGTACCTCTAATTATTAATATTTAAAGTAGTATTATTTTCATAATTATTATTCTTTTCATAATTTTTATTATTTATGTAAATATTACTGGTAAGTTGACCATGTGGATCTCTAGGGTCGCCTCACGGCTTGTTTATTTTTGTTATCTATACCTAATAAATTCGTGGTTGATCGTTGTGATGATAATCCCTTAATTTTTTCGTTTTTCCTTAATTTAACAATAAGAAGGATAACTCGCGGCAATGACCTTCTCATGCGGCATCTAGAGATCGACTATCTCGAGATCAACGGCTGTTCTCCGCTCCGTACGGCTATTGACGCTCGTGGCTTACGCCAGCAACTACCGTTGACGGTAACTGTAAATTTGACGATAAGTTTCCAGCCATCTTAATTGAAGCGATGGTCGTAATTTTGCATTCCCTCTAGATTCATTGTATATTGACTGCTTATCTTGTTTTTGTCATCAATGACGCGACAGCCCAATTCGGACCTTGACGTTCTGCAGTGGATGCCTCCAATTATCCTTGTTCAGCGACCGCGTCTTCCAGTTATCTATTCCTAACAGCGCTCTACTGTCCGCACTTATACTGTCCTCCCATCAGTTTGTCGGTTCGCCTAGTGGTTGATTTCCCTGATTTCAGGGTAACCAGCCGCTACTCTTCAGCGTGCGTCTAGGTGTTCGTGCTTCGTCAATTCGCCCCACATGGCCAGCCCATGGAAGCTCGCGGAGATTCACAGCTGTGAAAACGGGTGAGTCTGTATAAGTTGTACAACGTATGGTTCTGTCGTATTCGTACCTCGTTTCCTAGAGTATTCCCACGAATATTCTTCTAAGGACTTTTTTTTTCAAAGATGTCAAGATTGTTTTCTGACGTTTAAATAAAAGGTCAGGACTTACAGCCATAAATCAGCAGAGGTTTTATCGTCATTTTAATTTCAAAGTGGGAGGACAAGAAGTTGTCATTATTATCAAAGTTATTTCTTCATTAGATCGCGTCTCTTCTTCGTCATCACTACTCATAAGAACTTCCAAGTAGATGAACTTGTTGACGTTTTCCAAGGTATGTTCTTCTATTGTCAGGGTTTGTCTGAATAAGGTTTTTTTTCGTGTATGGGTCATGCATTAGTTTTTGTCCGACTGATCCTTAACCCAACTACTCTCGACGTTGATTCAAAATTTAGAATGTTTCTTTGGCTTGAAGCATGAACCTTGACCCAATTTTTATATCTGCAGCGTATGTGATTATGTGAGTGGATTTGAAAAGTAGGATCCCCGTCGTGCCAGTGTGCATTTTCCTGACGACATATTTGAAGGGAAAGTTAAACAAAATAGATGCCAGCTCATTGCTTTGTTTTAGGTCTGAATTTTTTTGGAAGCTCTGAGTCAGTTCGCCGTCAATTTTGATTTGTAATTCCGTGTGCATTATCGTCCCTTTTGTCATTTTGTCCAGTATTATCTAGTACTTCACGGGTCAATATTATTGTAGGCCTGCTTTCAGTCTACGTTAATGTTATACTTCCCTAACTATTCTGGCACCTGCTTCACTGAAAATATTTGGACAATTGTAGATCGATTACCCCTAAATTCACCCTTGTTGTCAACTAGGATCTTTTCAGTGTACAGTTTACATATTTTCAGAATGATTTTCGGCGATAGTTTATACTACAAAAATGTGGTCTAAGTGCGACTCTTAAGGCCCACACAGCTAACTTCCCAGTGGGATGAATAAAAAAGCTATAATTTGTTTTTATTATTAATTACTATTATTAATAATCACTATTATTAATAATTATTTTTCTAGATTATTATAATTACTTTTATTGTTTTTATTTATTAATTTCCCAGTATATGGGAAGTTCTTGTAATCGCCTCGAAAATCGAAATTGAAATTTTCAACTTTTCTTTACGTTTCAAGGTCTATAGAGTATATATAAAGTGTTTTTAGAAAGGGAGATGTATGTGTGTGTGTGTGTGTATGTACGTACGTACGTACGTATGTACGTTCGTGGACACTTTTTTCTACGACGATAACTCACGTAAATAAAGTCGTATCGACTTGGTTGAGGTGTCAATCGAAGCGTCTTTGCAATCTTAAGAGCTGATTAGTTTTTGGAAAACTTCGGTCGGGGGGGTTTGCTGTTTTGCCCGTTTGAAGGTCATTTCTGTCATGCGCTATATCTCGCGAACCAAACGTACGATTTTTTTGAACAAGGTGTCAATCGACGCGTATTGATGTTTGTGTGATTCTATCAAATTTTTAAAAAAATTATTGGAGCGGTTTTCAAATTTTTTTAAAAAAAAGTGCAAAAAATTAGGTTTTTTTCAAAAACAATAAATTTTTAACCTTATTGTCAAGTTTTAGTAATCAATGTTTATAAAATTTATGTACTCCAAACAATGCTCGCAAAAACGTCATCAAAACTTTTTCTCATGATTACGTAAAAAAACAAACCTTGAGGTGCGACCCTTGAGGTCCACACGGTCAACTTCCCAGTAATATCCACATGAATATTAAAAATATTAAACACAAAAATATTTATGAAAATAATACTACTTTAAATAATAATAATGAGAGGTACTCATAATCGTAATAGAAATGAGCTAATATCAATCATATCATCTACTGTAGCGTTCATTGATTACGTAATGCTTTTGTTGGATGCGGGGTGGATTGGTTTGATTGACTATTCACGCGGATAAATCGGAGGGGGCGGGCTATAAAGCCTTTTTTACGTTATTTGTTATTTTTAAATCGATGCTTGAAGGACAAAAGAGCGCTAGCAAATGCATTTTTGTTATTACGCCCACTGAAGAGGTTTTCTCGCGAGGTGTCCATTTTAAATAATTTTGTTCAAAATTGCCATGTCTTCGGCATAATCAATGAACTTGTGTTTTGTCACGAGCCATGTTTTAGATTTTTTTGGATCATACAAAATAATTTGGCTAGTTTCTCTTCGAAAACTATTAGGAATGTATAAATTATATAAACATTTATTACTGAGCTGTGCAAATCAGGTTAAAAATTTATTTTTTATGAAAAAAACTCTAATTTTCCCATTTTCTTTTATTAAATGGAAAAACGGCGGAAAGGACTTTTTATAAAGTAAAAAAACATAAAAAAAACTAATACACGTCGAATGACACCTCAATGATGCAAACATCATATATGGTTCGTGAGATATAGTCATGATGACTTTCAATGATTTTTTATTTTTAATTTCATTTTTTACGTAATCATGAAGAAAAGTTTTGCTGATTTTCTCACAAAAACTGTTAGGAGTGTTTAAATTTTGTATACATTCATTACTGCGTGCTGCAAATCAGGTTAAAAATTTATTGTTTATTTAAAAAAACCTAATTCTTAGCACTTTTTTTCAATAAATTAAAAAACGGTTCGAACGATTTTTTTAAAAACTTGATAGAATCACACAATTATTAATACGCGTCGATTGACATCTTAACTTTGCAAATCGTATGTGTCGTTCCGGAGATATAACGCATGACAGAAATGACCTTCCAAGGGTCAAAACAACAAACCCCCCCGACCAAAGTGTCCCACTAATCAGCTCTTAAAATTGCAAAGACGCTTCGATTGACACCTTAACGAAGTCGATACGACTTTGTTTACGTGAGTTATGCTCGTAGAAAAAACTGTCCACGAACGCACGTACGTACGTACACACACACACACACATACATACTTCTTTCTAAAAACACTTAAAATATACTCGTAAGACCTCAAAACGTAAAGATATGTCGAAAATTTCAATTTCGATTTTCGAGGCGATTACAAGAACTTCCCATATACTGGGAAGTTAATAAATTAAAAATAAATTCACTATATCTCACGAACCAGATATAATATTTGCATCATTAAAGTGTCAGTTGACGTGTATTAACATCTTTGTGAAGTATTTAACATTATAAAAATTCGTTTTTGCCGTTTTTTTAATTTAATAGAAGAAAATGCGAAAAATTATGGTTTTTTTTCATAGAAAATATTTTTTAACTTGATTTGCACAGCACAGTGATCCAGTTTATAAAATTTATACATTCTTATCAGTTTTTGGAGAGAAACCGGCAAAATTTTATTCCATGATTATGAAAAAACTAAATTAAAAATAAAAAAAATCATTCAAAGTTACCATGTAAAGAGGGTTCATACGAGTGCTATTACTTTATACCTTTATTCTAAAAAAAATGTTGTAAATTCAATCAAAGTTTTAAGATATTTGCATAATTTGAGCAGATTTTTAATAGTTTTTATAGTCTTTTAATTAAAAAAAATTGCTTAAATTTTGAAAACCAACAAAAATTTTCAACACCAAAAAGGCCCCCACCGATTGATCCGCGTGAATATTCAATCTGTTCTCATCGACCAAAAACCTTACGTAATCAATGGACCCTCCCGTAGACGATATGATTCATATTAACTCATTCCTGTTACTGCTATGAATACCTCTCATTGTTGTAATGTTGTTGATGTTTATGTAGATGTTACTGGGAAGTTGACCGTGTGGACCTCAAGGGTCGCACCTCGCGGCTTGTTTTTTATCTATGTCAAAATTTGGGATTCGCTAAATCGACCCTATTACAATAAATTCCCATAGAGAACTGGTAAGTTACAAATATGCCTCTAAGGTCATCACACCTTAATTTGTCTTTTTTTACGGTTGTGGATATACAAAGCATTTGCGCCAATCGCCGGGAATTTTTTATTCAGTCCAAATTATCGAGGTAATTCGTTGAAGGGTATGTTTCTTATTTCATGGCTTCTCCAATTCTTTGAAATCAATTGCTCGTACCATCATAGTACTTCTACGTTTGCAGCCAATATCCATTCTTTAACGATAAAAGGTGTTTAGGTAGCTTCGTTAGCACCATACAATTCATGACGTGTGGAGTATCTTTAAAGTTTCAGTTTAGAGACATGTCTGAAAATTAAAGTTTGATATCTGTAAAGGAAGAACAAAACGAATCATTGCAGGCAGAGGTTCGTTTGCTGCTGCGGCATTATCTTTCAAAGAAACACCTAAGACATAAAATTTTCTAAAATGCAATTTTCAAAAGATATATTTTTTTCTTTGAATCATGAACTCTATTTGGAATACGTCGAGCAGCAGCATAATTCAATTTCTCGCTAGAAAAAAAAAGTGGTTTAGAGATGTATGGATCTAAAAATTAAAACAACACTTCACATTACTTTTAGGTGAAGTGTAAGAGATATAATTGAGATAATTAAGATAATTCGAAATTCATCTTTTATTTCCATGTAGCTTTTTAAGTTCTAAGCCAATTTATCTGTAAGTTTGATTTCATAGTCTAATCTATCGTAGTTATGTTCGAAATACGAAACTAAAAAGCTCATTTTCTAGAACCTATTTGCAAAATATGTCTACTCCATGCTGTCCGACTTTTTTTTAGAGGGGGTCATTTGATGCATTCCCGTGGATATTCACACCTGGGACCTCTGTAAAATACCGTTTTAGAAATCAAATAAAAAATGGAAAGATAATTCAAACTTTTCATATTGTGCAGGTAGATTTTTAGGTCTAAGATGCTAATGTCTGCGCTCCGAAACTCCTTCAAATTATCTGTAATTGGTCTTATTTCTTGATTGTCTTGATGTCTTAAATCTGTGAATAAAGGTCCCTTGTCATGATAATTATCGCTTTTGATTGAATGCAACCGGTATATTTCTACGAAACTTAAAATATCACACACATAAACCCAAATGCATTAACATATCTGCAAAAATTAATTCGCTTCGAGCGGTACCGCCTTCACATATATGAATCATAAAACTAAAAATAACAACAAATGCTTTGTTTATAACCTTAAACTGAGCGAAAAAACCGACACCTACAATTTATCACGAATTATGCATAATCAAGTTTTGAAGCTGCAAATTATGAACTCACATATGCACCATTTACAGATAAAACAGTCATGACAGGAAATATTGGTCCATTCATTTGGTATCTATCGTGTTGTGTTTGTATTTTCGATTTTGGCCAGCAGGTCTTTCTTGATATATGTATATCGAAATCAAACAAAATATCTAAACACAGATAATATAGAATGAATTTAAAACATGTGTAAATATGAGACAGGAGCACCATTTTCTCGGTCAATTTGACTAACATCGATCAGTGCGTGTGAGACAATGCGGAGGCATGAAAGGCGGTAGATTTTTACCTTTGTTGTTTTGCGGTTTTCCACTTTAAAGTAAGCAAAGTCAAGAGGTCTAACATGATTGACTTTTGCAAGAAATATGAGCCAATGGTGCGGTGTGTGACGGTGACTTGCCTGCAGGCCCACGATTTGAACTATGATTTCAATGGGAGTTTACCTAGAATCCGAACCTGCCCGTATTATATCTGAATCTATAGCTATTCAAAATTAGCTAAGTCTGGAGTCGATTCGAGTTTTCGATAGTGGGCTGATATTTCACTTAACCCGATTCCAGAATGTTTTCATGGTATCGTGGTCGGTGAGAAGATCATATTTAAGCGGAGTGTAAACGATAATGTTTTACTCACAGATTTGAATGGCCTACTTCTAATGGGTTATTTGAGGGTTTCAAGTGCTTTTCAATTTTATTTGTGCGAATATTATGTTCTATCTAGATAGTGTCAATATCCTTAAGCGTTAGCCAAAATGCTTAAAAACATTCTAATCGAAATCTGCATATTACTCTAAACTTTTCCTCAACATACGTGAATAGATCCCTTAAGTCAAATTGAATGCTAGCATCTAGGACTTAAAACTAATCTGGTCAGGTTGGTACCTGGGCGTACGTTTTAATGGTAACTAGAAAACCCGATACTTGATCCCGTGGGCTAGCTCTGCTGTAGACTGTGTAGCGTTCGTCGCTTAAATTTTCGCTAACTATTACTCAACACCATAGCATTTCCGGTCCGCCATAGTTAGGTGATTGCCCGCGAGTACCATAAATTTCATGATGGAGGATTAAACAATCAATGCTCGTTGTTCGCAAGTTGTTGAGTTTGCCACCTTCGTATTACCTGTCTTTGGTAGTTGGCACCTTAACCGAGATAGATTCAAGAAGCACTATTCGCAACTGGTGTCGGTCACTGTCCAATCCAATCGTTGAAACATCTGTCCAAAACGTACTTGCGTAATATTACTTAGTTCTTGCGTGAAGTATGACTTTGAGTTGACACGGAACGGAGAACCATAATTGAATACGGAAGAAATTCAGTGGGCTGATAATTCGTTGTCTAATTTGATGTACTTCTTAAGATTGATGATGTTTTGCTAAATGGTTAATGAATGGTCAGATAATTTTAGCAGCAAGAATGTTGCAGTGGGTGGATTGTTGCTGGTAGAAGTAATTATAGTTAGTAAGATGTAGCATCTAGCTATGGCAATTGAAATTGATATTGCCTTTTCTGTTAGATATGAGTAACATTTGAGTATTTTGGAATGTTGTTTTCAATAGAAGCAAAGATGATAGCATCGTAAATTATCCGTTTTTGGAAGCTTTTGTACTATACTCCGAAATGTTAATGAACTGCACATTCCTATACTTTTTTTCTTAACTGTTGTTATTATTTTGGATGAATTTATCAGAAAATTATTGGCACTATTTATGTCTTTTTGCATAGTTATCAATAAAACTTCATTTGCCTGGGTGGAATAAAATTAACATAAAAGATATAAAAGCATCACCTGGTGCTATTTAAAAGGTGTTTTATGAGTTCGGCGACAGTAAAGTTGGTTCACCTTAATTTTACAGTCAGTGAAGCTTTTCAGGAAAGTGATATAAATAAATGTATGACGCATTTGTTGTATGTACAATATAAACATGCTTATTCGTATAAGCCGACAATTGTACCTTTAAAATCAGCTAGTTCATTCTTTCTGCGAGATTTAGTAGCTGAATGAATTGTGTTAACGTTTTTGAAAAAGTTCAGTTTGAAGGCGAAGAAAAAGTTATTGACGGACTATTAACAATCCTAATATTAACCTCTTTGTACCCAAAGCGATATAAGATGAGCATTGTTTGCAACTTTTCTAGCTTGGTGATTTTTTGTTTACTAAAGAGAACCCGAAGAAGAATTTTTTTTAAAAAAACTTGCGTTGAATTTTAAAAATGTAACTTTTTCTGAATAGTTTGGTACTTAATTATTTCATGTAATTCTGACTAGTAAATATGCCTGAAATATCATCACCAAAGTAAAATTCAAAATTCGTGAAAAATCAGGAAACAAAACTCCGATAACGTAATTTTAGTCAAGGTTTTATTTCTTTCCAACATAGAATCAATACAGATTAAAACATTGAATATACTTTTTAAATGTGTTCCTGTGCGTTCATAGGCTGGATTTTCTTTTTCTTCAAATATCTATTGAAGTCTTTTCGTCGCTCGTCGTCTGTTTCTCCTAGCTTGCACAAAGATTTGTGATGAGAGATTGCCGGACTTCTACCATACAAATCTTTCTTCTTTTTAAAAATACCCATTTGCTTTGTCATTTTATTTGTTATCGATAATTAAATAAACAAATAGAATTAAAATAGATAAAGATACTAAACACTAAAGATACTAAGTAAAAAAGTTGGCAAAAATATCATACGGCGTAGTCTTGGAAGAGTCTGATGGTATAGTTAAGATGTTTACCCATTTTAAACAATGCTATTATATTGCAGAATCGATTAGAATCATATTTCGCCGAAAATTTCGATATAAATAGAGTACCCTATCCTCCCACTAGTTTTTATATTTGATCCGTCTCATTTTCTCTTAAACTACCTACTGAAGCGAATCGTTAGAAATTGTTTGTAAATATATTTACATAGTAATAGAACATATTGGGTAAAAAAAATATTGCAAATGATGATAGAGGAAGCAATTAAAATTTTACGAACACTACAGACCAAAACTACTAAAAATTACATTTTTTTATTTGATGAAAGCCTTTTAAAGCATATGTTCTTGCAAAGTATTGACTTCAAAGCGTTGATTACCACAAATGCAAATTTGATTAATTTTTTTTTGTTTTCAAGATTGAGGCAAATTTTTTTTATTAAAATTAAAACACGGTATTGTGAAAACTATTGAAAACCTGCTCAAATTATGCAAATATTATAAAACTTTGATTGACTTTACAACAAAGTCTTTAGAATAAGAAATATAAGGTAATATCATTCGTATGAACACTTTTTACATGGTGACTTTGAATGATTTTTTCATTTTTCATTTAATTTTTTTGTATTCATGGAGAAAAAATTTGCTGGTTTCTCTTCAAAAACTGATAAGAATTTGTAAATTTTATAAACATTTATCTCTGTATAATCATTTATTTTGGGTTTTGAACCTCCGTGTCTAGTCGACAACACCGCCCACTAGTGTGCTTTTGGTTCGCAACTTTGCTAACACTATTTTGCACATTTGCACGACTGAAGAGGATGCCATCCGTCACTCAGAAACCACGCTTCCCCATTTATTTATTACTGTGTTGTACAAATCAGGTTGAAAATTTATTTTTAATGAAAAAACCCTGATATTTCGCAATTATTTTTTATTAAATTAAAAAACGACTCCAACGACTTTTTTGTAAATTTAAAAACATCCTAAAAATTTAAATCACGTCGATTGAAATCCTAATGATGCAAATATTATATTTGGTTCGCGAGATATAGTGAATGAGATAAATGACCTTGAAGTTGATAAAGACTTTTAATGATTTTTAATTTTTAATTTTTTTTTCTAATCATGAGAAAACGCTTTACCCGATTTTTTTTTACAAAAACTGTTTGGAGTATATAAATTTTATAAACATTGATTACTGTGTTTTGCAAATCAGTTTAAAAATTTATTGTTTAGAAAAAAAAGTTTTGCACTTCTTTTTATTAAATTGAAGAAAACGGCTCCAACAATTTTTTTAAGAATTTGATAGAACCGCAATTGACACCTTAACGATGCAAATCCTATGTTTGGTTTGCGATATATAGCGCATGACAGAAATGACTTTCAAACGGTCTAAACTACAAACTCTCTTGACCGAAGTGTCCCAAAAACTAATCAGCTCTTTAGATTGCAAAGACTCTTCGAATGATTTCTTAACGAAGTTGATACGACATTGTTTATGTGAGTTATGCTAGTATAAAATACTGTCCACGAACGTACGTACACACACATTATTCTTTCTAAAAACATTTGAAATATAGTGAAAACGTAAAGATATGTTGAAAATTTCCATCTCGATTTTCGAGGCGATTACAAGAACTTCCCATATACTGGGAAGTTAAAAATAAATAAATAAATATAAATAAATTATATAAATAAAATCAATAAAAATTTCTTAGTTTGTTGTACTTGAGAAGTAGAAAAGCTTGCCAAGTTTTATGAAAATTGGTCAAAAGGTTTCATAGAACATGGATCAACAATTTGGGATTTGCTTACATGTCAAATTTTGGTTGAATATGTGTCCAACTTAGATATCCTGCCTGACGTTTTTTCACATTTCATTATAATGATTGTCGCATGGGTTGATATAAAAATATTTTGTAATTACTTGCACGGCGGTTAATGAGATTTTCAGATGCTTTATGGGACTAAATGATTTGGTGCAAGTTAAAGGCATGGAAAAATAGATGGTTTCAAAGAATTATTTATTTTAATTATAACACCTATCAGCTTGGCTAATGTTCCCTCGTTTTTACAATTAGTGCGCCGCTGTGACCATCAGTACTTCGTAGTGACTTATCCAAAGTTTTTGAAACAAAAAGAAACTGTTCTCGTGATAATTCTTATCTAATGGTAGGAAGTAAGAACTTAGAAAAAAAATTAGTGTCCTTACTTTGTTATTGAAAATTATTTGAAAGCTCTTTTAGTTCTCTGGAAACAGCTTTAAAATACCGTAAGTAAACTACTAAGTAAAAAATCTGAAACAATAGTTTCATAAATAACTTATCATCAAGCAAACAACGTGTTGCCAATAACAGCAAAAGGCTAGAAATTTTAGAAAGATAATGAGTCATGAATACATCGTAAAGTACTTAAACACTTACCCTTGGCTTTTATCACGTATTAAATAACCGTAATGACTTAAGCATACTTTCATTGCAACTGTTACACATAATCCTTCTCATTCCGATGACCATTTAAAAAATCTGCAACGAATTAAATCTGCAAATCACGACCAGCAATTTTTCCAACATTTGTTGTCGCACTAATTATTGTCCGCTCCTTGCGATTTATTACATTCCAAAGGTGGAACTAATGACAATAGAGCGCTTGCCCTTGAGTAAGCACCGAAATTTAATTTCGATCTTTACATCGTTACGTATCGCAATGCAGGTTTACAAGATTTTGTCTTTGGTGGTCTGGTCACACAAGTGGTAAACTCCTGTTGCCTTTTCCCTAGTCTATGATTTAGTTAAGGTCTGATGTAGGCGATAAAACATTTATTTAATAAACCATTCATAAATCACTGTGGCCACTAGTGCTCAGCAATTGTGGTGGAATACTATATGCATGGAGAAGTTTGTAACGTAAGTTGAGCTATGAATGGGAAGAAAGTTGTGGGTTACCAATATGGGTATAAAGAAATTTATTCTAAATATTTGTTAAAACATTTACGAATGAAGATAATGTAATGTAAGGAATATTATAATTCCCCTTGAAAACCAAAGAAAAAATCCGACGAAAATACATTTGAAGCAGTTCTTTGTAAGCAAATCTATTTGAATTTGATTTAATTTTCTGGTAGTGGACACATTTTTGTTAGGAGTACTGCATTTCTTTGACACATTGTGCCAGAGTGATGACTTTGAAAATATCAGTGAGCGACATCTATGAAATATGTTAACATCGATTACTGGCTTGTTTTGATGCGTGATTATGTCCAAACTACGTATGTATGTACGGATGTAATTTAGAAATGTATAGACAAGTGCGTGTTTTTGAATCCTATAAAGTTCAAAATTACGAATGGTGCCGAAGCTATATGGTTTCTTGGCAGTGTGTATATACTATTGAATATACAAATAATGTTGCCTCGTCCTATTATGTTAATCATTATTTCGTATCCGCCTTATCCGAGTTATCTACTCACTTCTGACTTTAAAAAACCCCACTTACAACCTAACTTGATTAATTTTGATTTACTTTAAAACCGTATGATACAATATATTTTGATTTTAAACATATTCCAAAGTTGACTAAAAAAATTATGTACAAAGTTATTTCAAAGAAAAATGTTTATTCTAAAATGTAAACATTCATAACAACAACAAAAATTCTTCGAAGACTAAAACTTGGTTTAAAATGATAGAGATCAAATAACAGTTTCTACGAAGAATGCAAACCTAAACAGTTCCACGCCGATACAAGTTGGGAGACTTGCAGTAACTTAAAATGTCCATAGACTTTGACTTTACCATTTGGTTTTGAATTTAAAAGTTTTCCCCATGACTCTCTTCATGTTGTAATATTTTATAGAATTGCCTCCAACTGTCATACAAGCGTTGTTATTTGTTCGACGATAATTCTGCAAAACCATTAGATAGTTTTCGCTACATACCAAACGTTCGCTTCTGATAAAGTATTTTCCCGCCACTTTAAACCTTTTTACAAGTCACTCAAACCTTTTCCCAAGCCACTTAAACTTTTCTCAGGTTACTTGAATCTTTTCTCAATTCATTCAAATCTTCTCGTAAACTGTTTAATTTTTTCCCAAATCGTTAATACCTATTTTTGATGATCTAACAGCATTTTATGATTGGATTAAACTTTACTCCAAAAAAACTTTGGTTCCCACCTGTAAAAATTTTTTTCGAATGAAAAACTATTTCTCCTAATTCAGATACTGAATATAAAAAGTGCGTGTAGCAGCACCAGCCAATGTAAAATATATTATGCTAAATTGATTTTGAGTAAAAATTGTTCTAAGAAATACATTCAAGCGGCTCCATTAAAAAGTTACAAGAAGTTGATAGACGGAATTTTTTTGCATACTCTTACTCATTTTCGGGTTCAAAATAATTCAAAAATCTGTCTATAAAATCTTAAGAATTCCTTAATGAAGCTGAAGCACAATAGTTATCTAGTCAGCTGGAACCTACCTCCACGAATCATTTATTTTCAGCTCCATTAAGGAGTTGTCCGGATTTTAAGGATGAGAGATATTTTTTGTTTTGTTTTCTCAGCTCGAAAAGTGATAAATGATGATGAAATTGATTTGTGCAACAATTTTCCACTCAGGGGGATTCGAGCTTTAACATACTTTCCATTCACTGGTGTTGATACAGTCATACTTCATACCATGTATTTGATTTTGGAATAGGTCGTTTCTATTTCGGAGAAAGTTTCATTCGGTTTGGAATAAATTTTTTTTACATGTGAGAAAAAATCGTTTGTGATAGAGTTTCATTCAATCGAGAAATGTTGTCATAAATATAATTAGGAACTGTCTCATTAATATCACGCATCACGGTTTCTCGCCTGTTTTTATGTAGATGTGGATTCAGAGAAAATCAAAAACTTTATCATTTAATCTGTAGTGGACGAATGATTTGTGAATTTTAAAATTCTCAGTTCCCAATGGTTAGTTATTGTAATGGGGTCGATTTTGCGAATCCCAAATTTTGACATATCTCCACGTTTTAAGGTCTCTAGAATCCTAGTCCATCGTTTTTAGATAGATGTCTGTGAGTGTGTATGTACGTATGTGCGGATGTGCGTATGTACGCTCGGAATAATTTTTCGTCTCGATTATCTCGAGAACCAAAGATCGGATTGATGTGGGACCGGTTTCATTTGACGCGTAATCACGTAACTTAACTTTTCAGCAAAATCGGTTGGGCCGTTTTTTATTTAGGATGAAAAAACTTAAAAAACGACTAAAAATTGCTTAGTTTTAAACTGTTGATACGCACTATTAATTCGTGCAGATACCAAATACCTTCATAGTAATGTTGTTATTATTGTGCGTTTTAGCAAAATTGTGATCAAATTTGTAAAAAATGTTATTTAAAAAAAAAATAAAGATTAATTTATGAAATTCCAAACTTATATTATCACACTTGGGTGAATGAGAGTAAATACGCTAATGCAGTTAATAATTGGATATTGTTATAAATAATTTAATATTATTAATAACAATCAAATAATATTAGTTATAATTTGGTATTGTATATATAAAGTCAATTATAATTATTCAGTAACGGTCAATCATTCTTAATAACGAATGATTATTGTAACTAATAATTAAATACCCTCAATAATAGTTGTGGATTCCGAGGCCGAGATGGAGAACGAGGTTGAGGACGAAGTGGAGGACAAGAAGGATGACGAGGACGAGGAGGACGAAGTTGCCGAAGCTTTGGTAGAGGACGATCTGGTGGTAGAGACGTCTTCCTCTACCAAAGCTTTTATGGTTAGATAAAAAATTGATATAAATAATAAAAGTAATTATATTAATTTAGAATAATAATGTTTAATAATAGTAATTATTAATAATAGTAATTAATAATAAAAGCAAATTATAGCATTTTATTCACCCTACTGGGAAGTTAGTCGTGTGGGCCTCAAGGGTCGCACTTAGACCACGTTTTTTAAAATTAATTAGGTAAAAGGTTGAATTGTGTCGAAAAAAATTTAAATGAGTTGGTAAAAGATTAAATTGGCTTGCAAGATTCTGTATATACACACACAAATATTTTGTAAAGCTTATTATTCAGGGCTTGCGTGCTAGAATTTTGCATAGATTCGAAGTTTGGCCAATGCGTGATGTTGTATCTTCTTAAAGATTAAAGTTAACAAAATTTCCGCAGTTCAGCTTCTTTCTGGGTGAAGTTTCAGTTTAGATCTTCCAAGCGAAATTTTGTTCTTGGTCTTGCAACCAAAATTCTGTTCTTGGTCTTGGTACTGCAATCCAAGCTTTGGTCTTGATGTTTGTCTTGCACGGCAAGTTTTATCATGCCATTCTTAATCCACCACAAGTATAACCTTGGTCTCGGTTTTGTTTTTTCTGCAGGACCAAAAACAATTCTGTTCATCTCTAAATAATAAAAGAAAATACTGGTGTTACAACTTTCGAGACTATTATATTGCAAAAAAAATATTCAATTAGTAGTTTGAGAAACTCGACCCGGAGTTTGCAGTTATCGTCCTTCATATTTTGGATTCATATTGAGTTGAAAAATCGCGCCCGTTACTGCAGCTTTTTTCCTCAAGGCGTTCTATTAGAAGTTTTGCTTTATCCTCTATTCCTAATTGACCACAACATGCTATTATAAAGAAATAAACTGAAATTAGTTTGGTCAGTTATAACCGTTGCATAATGCTGGCCGTTTCAACTTGATTAAGATTTCAACGCCGATTGACGAAAATGTTACCCACACCACTCCATTGAAACTGGAAATTTTTGAGTGAAATTCGTTTTGAAATCATTCTTTAAGTCATTCATCATAGAAGAATATTTTTCAAAATTTGGAATTTTACATTGACCGCTAAACACAGATATTTTTAAAAAAAAATATCTTTTTGGAAAGCCAATCACTTAACCTACGAAGAAATGAATATAAATTATATTTTCTTGAAATACCTTAGATTCTCATTTTTAAGGATATGTAGAGCGAAATATGGTGAACTCATGCGACAGAAAAACCCTAATATTTTGCCGAAAGCCATAGCCATTTAGTGAAGTAACCACTTGATAATATGTATATAGTTATCTGTCTCTGGGTTCCATAGTAGTAATTACTGTTAAACACTGCATAATAAACCAGTGAAGAACTGTTGACATTCCAGTTTCTATAACAATATCGGCAGATAAATTTACTGATTGGTATAAAAATACCAAATAAATATTGACAACTATCTCCGTTTTGTAATTCTAAACATAAATGCCGCATTGTGGCAACACTTGAACTTTCTTTCACAAAAATTCACGCTGGCATCCAGACTATGCATGCTCTTGTCAACGTTCATTGCAAAGTCCTTCAGACTGTAATACCAGTGGATTTCGCCAAAATAATTTCCTTTGGCTGTAAATCAAAAAATACCACCAAAACACCATACGGTTGTAACATTCTATCTGTGATCACAGTAAACTGCTTTCAAGGGTCGACTCTGATCGTAAGGACGAGAGCTGTTAGCAACAAAATGATTCATTGTTTATTTTTTCCAGAAATTTTCCCAACTGCATCATTTAGAATGGCGACTACCTTCGCATCCAGAAACCTTTGCCAAGTAAATACCTTTGCAACCAACGTGATGAAAAAAATACTCATTCAAGAGTGGGTGGAATTTTCCTCGCCGAGAATATGTGAGCCTCTCACACTTATCCTGTGTTGAAGGTTTTCAGTGCTCGTGCATGAACAAAAATTGTGCTTTGGCTTAGATTTCGGATATTCTGGAAATTATTTATTGTTTGTTGGCGGTTGGTGGTTGCGTTTCGGATGAGAGGAACGTAATTCAGGTTCAAATCCCTACATGAAAAGGTACACGACGATATCATGTCGGTCTCTAATTAAAAGACTACCCTTGGTGTTTGTTCACTATGTATTATGGCTACCGACAGCAGGATGTCGAAATGAAGATATGTGTTTTTCTGGTCTTTTTTGTTGTCTTTGGTATTTCTAATTTCAAATTGAACGAGAGTAAGAGGTTTTTGATGTTGAAGTTAAAGTCGAAACAACAAGATGAAAGCAATCGCTAGTAATATGCGTTTGAGTGTAGCATTTAAAGCTGAATTTGTAGTTTAATCGAATGTTTGCTACCGAGTTCGATGCAAAATCCATTACATTTACATAAAATACGCTGCCTGAAATGAATCTACTATTCCGTTACCATGGAAATCCATTTCAACAATTCAAGTCAATGAATCTTGGGTTCGATTACGTTATTTTGAATCTTTATTATTGGTTCTGCAACCATAAACTCTAGAAAAAGAACTAGAGGGTATCAAATGTATATCACGATTTCTTGTAGTCAGCGATTATCCACAACTCTTGGCGATATCTGAACTGTATGTTAAAATTACTCAAATTGTATCTCTTGAAGGCAGAATTTATAATGAGTTCTTGTCACAGCTGACCAGCATTTTATTGAGAAATATAATTAATGCGAATTCGAATCTGTTTGAAAAATTGAACCAAAATAAAAATTAAATGGTTCTCATTTGTTGAAATTTTCTTGATAATGCCATTATCAATATCTATTTATTGTTATTCACTTAACAGCCTAAGCCAATTAGTTACACAACTTGAAAAAGTAATAAAAGGAGATAAAAATGAAGCCAAATTTGCAAAGAAAAAAAAATTACACAAATTATAAATTAAAATGAAAAATTCTAAGAAAAAATAACGAATTGTAAAATGAAACGAAAAGTTTAGCGATTCATAACATCAAGTAACTTTGTCTTAAAACTAAGAAACGAATGAGGAAAAGGACCAAGCTATAAAGCATATGTACGTTGCAATCGAAGCATTGGCTAATGAAAGTATGAGCTACTGCGCGCAAACCGAATTTCGAAAAAGTTGTTTGAACCGGAGTGCCTTCAAGGATTCAGTCAGGCATTCCAAATAAGGCTACCAAACTTGAAAACAAAATCTCAGGATTGGACGAACAAATAATATGAATATACGGACTAGGGAAGATATATTCTTCAAGGATTGGGACATTCGAAGGATGAAGGCGACCACACGTAATGCTTTGACTGTAATTTGACGGATGTGGGAATTGTACATAAGTTTAGGATTGCATACAACATCCAAAATGTTGACCTCATCAATCGGAATAATCGTTTAATTTAAATGGAGAACCAATGGGCAAGGTCTTAAGGAGAAAACAATCAAAAGACGGCATCTTGACACATTTAGACAAAAGAAATTTGACTGACACCATCTTTTGAGCACATTTAGATCCTTTTTGAACAAGTTGATCAAAGACTTTAAAACACAAACCAACTTGACATCGTCAGCAAATAATAAGTATGAAAAAGTAATCTGCGTGGAAAAATCATTTATATAAATGAGGAAAAGAAGAGCACCAAGTATGGAGCCTTGAAGAACACCGGAGTTAGGAAAAAAAGATTTATAGTCTACACCAAATAAGCTAACTTTACTCACACGATTCAAAAGGTAAAAACGGAACCAACCCAGAAACAATAGTATAAGGTTTGCAGCTCAAAATCTCATAGTTTACCATATCAAATGCTTTAGAGAATCAGTGAAGACAGTAACAACTTCTAGTTGAGCATTAGATGCCGTTCAGATTGAGCGCACAAATTACACTACATTAATCGCTGTTGACCAATTTTTGCAAAATCTACGTTGCTCAACAGCAATTACGTTTTCAAGGAAAGAATTACTTCTAAAGTGTCTTCTTCTTCAAACAGCTTAGCAGAACGTCAGAAAGGAGAGAAATAGGTATGTAGTTTACAACTTGCCTAGAACCACCGACTTTAAAGATAGGAAAAAAAGAAAAAATAACTACTGAAGAAAGACTCGGGTTAAAAATTAAAGCTAGCGAAATACTTAAATAGGAAGCAAGGTGTTTAAATTAGGTATTTGGGATACCATCTGGTCCAGGACCAACACTAATGATCTATGATCTAGTTGATCTATGAAGTAAGCAACCTAAGCTAGTTTGGAATGGTGGTATCAAAGGATGATTTAATGATAACAGAGAACGTAACGTCGGAAGAGATCCAGACGTAAAAGTAAAGGACAAAAAGGAAGCAAACAAGTTACACATTGAGTCTGGTGAAGAAATTGTTAACTTGTCAAGACCTACGGATTCACGGAAGAAACTACTGGATTTACGGGAACGAACATAAGACCAAAACGGTTTCATTTCATAAGCAAAATGAGTATGTTCAATTTTCAGGAAAAATGTTTGCCTAGCGGATCTGATCGCCTCGTTAGCGCCTGAACTAAGAAAACTGTAATCTAACCTCCAATGTGAATTTTTTAGAAGTTCGACTCGGTGAAAGGCTTTGTTTTTCAGTTTGAGTGTACAAATATCATTTTTTGTGAGCCAAGGAGCATCTGGCTTCTTTTGTGGAAGAAACTACATCAGAAAGAACATTATGAAAGTAGGAGACCACTGGATCACAATTTAAATACCGGTAACAGTCGTACCAATGAACAGAAGATAACTCATTAGTCATCGCCTCATTGTTGGCTTTTTCGAAGTTATATCGAGCTGATTCTTTTTAAAACCTTAAGATTGATAGTGAAAGATAAAGGTGGAGGGGGAGGATTAGGGTGGAAGGATATAAAGAAATAAAGTTTGGTAACAGAGAAACGATTGATAGGAATGTTTGACAGAAAAAAATCGAGCAAATAGATATATAGATAATTATGAGTGACAGAAAGGAAGAAAATAACAAAAAAGGATGGTTCACTGAGACCGGAGAAAACGATGAAATACTGCGCGAATCAATCTGGGGTGTGTTAAAATCACCACATACAATATTCAAAGCAGAGGGATTTTTATAAAGAACATATGACGAAAACTTGTCAAGAAAAGTTTCTAGGATATCGGGATGTGAATTGCAGGGAATATATACAGAAGATACGAAATGAGTATGTGACATAGTCGACAATATGATAAAAACGCATTCAACTGGTGGTGTGCAGAGAAATTCACCGGAAAGATAACTTGAGATACCTCTACGAACCGCCATCAGTACACCATCGCCATCGGACTCTAAAGACAATGAGCGAGATAGACCTACCCGATAAAGTCCAAAAAAATGGTCCTCCGGATTTTGCCGTCATTCGTGCATTTCGCGCTGACAATCAAATTTTTATTGCAATATGTGACCAAAACAAAAGTTGGCTTAAATTCAAGTTTCTGGGGTCGTAGCTTCACTTTCCTGGGGTCCCAGCTTGAATTCTCCGACGCCACCTTGAAAAGTAGACACCCCACATCTCGAAAGCCATGACTCCTACAAAAAAAGTTGTGTATGGTAAAGTGTAGAATTTAATTTGCAGTCACTTATGCATACATCACTTTCATCATTTCATTTTCATTAATAAAAAAGTTACAAGCCGAAAACGACACCACGAAAAGGAGGAACATCTTTCGAGCGCCACAACTTCTATGTTTTCCCTATTTCCGCGAAATGCATTCGGAAATAGGTTGGTTGGTTGTAGTGGCAGCCCCTTTAATCAAAAGATGGATAATTTGAGCCACAATAGGGCAATTGATACCACAAAAGATTAGGATGACACTAGAACCTGCGGGATGACGAGGACCATTTAGATTCTCGCATGAAGCTGGCTATGCACCTAATGTTTAAACCAGCTACTTCCGTGAGGCTGTCCAGGAAAGGCGAGCCTAAAGTTTGCATGCGTCTTCTGGATAGTGCTGGCTATTCGCACAGGAAATGTTGGATCGGTTCTTCCTCATATCTGCAGCTTCGGCAGAAATCGTTGAAAGGAACACCCAATCTTTCCGCATGTCTGCCAATAAGACAATGCCCTGACAGTACGGATATCATGAAACTTAATGTTTCACAGCTCGTGTTGAGGAGCTGTTTAGTGCGTTTTGACCTGAGTGAGTGCTATGTTTGCCTGGCTGTCGTACAGGTTTCTTCCAGAAGCCAGGCCCTGTTTGCAACCTTCATGTAATACTGCTTGAATCCTATTTTAATGGAGGCTAGACGATGGCCGACTTGGGGTGTTAGTGTGTAATCCTGGAACTCAATGCCAGCTTTCGCTTGGCCAGCATGCCCCGGTACTCAGCAAATGATCACTCCACAGTGAAGCGACATTCCATTACAATTTTGAATATTGGATATTGATTGGATACCAGCTTGATTGTCGGAAAATATTTAGGTTTCTTATGTAGATTCTGATTTCTCAACCAGTCTACTGCCCTTTATATTGTAATACCTCTGCCTGAAAAACACTGCAGTGGTCTTGTAACTGAAAGGATAGTTTCAGGCCTAGCTGTTATGAGAAAACGCCACATCAACTTGTCCATCTGTTTTTTGATCCGTCGGTGTAGATGTTGACCGAATCGTGTATCATACTTCTTTCTATGGTGCGGTCTTCTCTACTAGGGATGATTGAGTTGAAATGGTGGAAGCAGGGAATCAGAAAAGCGAGGTCTACTTTATCTGGCGTTAGTTCATCTCTCCGTAATATGGCGGAGAGGCCAAACAAATAATACCGCAAACGACTTGTGACAAAATTGTCTTAAGAAAGATTCCAAGCGTGTTTCGCGGTAAACTTGAAAACAATGAAATTGTGGCGCTCAGAAAATGATTCTCCAATGTTGTGTGTCGTTTTTTGCGTGCATCTCTAATTATTGACATTACGTAAAAGTGATGCGATACGCAAGTTTCTTGTGGGAGCCATGGTTTCTGAGATATGGAAGTGTCCCACTTTTTCTTCTTTTCAATATCACCCCCATAAAATTAGAGCAACTTAAGCTCCCTGTTACACTGGCCACACATTGCATTGAAAATCTTCCTGCCAGCGCTAAATGCACGGTTAAACCACCATTTAACTGGTCTAATTCAAGAGTGTGAATTGCTCCGTGTCCAATATATTCTCATTAAGCCACGTTTTGGTAAGACAGGCAATATCATCATTTGCAAGTAAACAAAAAGAAAAGAAATCATGAAATTTAGCTCTTGACCCGCTCACATTCTGATAGAAGAAACTTTTTAAATTGTCAAGCTTGGGCTCAATCACAGTACAAGAGCTAGTGAAGCAGCTAAAGTTAATTATGTTTATTTATATTAAATCTGTCAGTAAGAGAGGCGATGTTAAAGATACTAGTTTGACTTCAGAACAATAAGCCGGAACTGTTCAACAAATTGATGGCATTACGAAAGTCAATTTCAATCTTGCGACAAAATCAATTAGCGGATTAGTAATTGATTCTAGTAATGAGACAATTGCCCAACAGATTTTATGTCTATAATTGAAGCTGTCTCGCATACGACGCAGTTAATCCAACACATGCTCCGATTAGACACAATTGATCGATATATTTGATAGAAACCATTTCAAGTGCACTGTTTCAGACCTCAGATTGTTCAGATTAACACTAGATTCTTACATTGCTGCAATCCAGGAAACAAAGCGGAGAGTTCGTAAATGCTAAGTTGATAAGAAAATTCAATTAGACTATTTAAATGAGCTCCTTCTTCAGTGTAATGTGGATTGATGAAATAAATAGACTTGAAATCTTGAAATGAAAATTATTGACGAGAAATTCAATGATTTTACTGGTTAAGGTGCTCTTGCTGGCACTTGCATAAAGTTGGGCTATAAATTACTTGTGTCACTGCGCTCCGGCACGAGAGCAATTAAAACGCGGAAACTGATTTCAAGTTATCGTTATTTCAGGCGGAGCGCGAAAATGATAAGCTTGAAGGTAATTTAGTGGAACAGGTGAATGTAGAAAGGTGAATTGCATGTGATGATTATCTAGTCGATTCAATGGCTCCGCAAAAGAAACGCTTATGAGGAATTCAGTTAGTTGCTGGCGACGAGGTGACGTAGATTTGATTGCGTTAGTTTTCTTTATTGTTATTACTGTAGATTTCGAAGGTT
Organism: Oxycera nigricornis; assembly: GCA_963942545.1. NCBI lineage: Eukaryota > Metazoa > Arthropoda > Insecta > Diptera > Stratiomyidae > Oxycera > Oxycera nigricornis. The sequence goes on from OZ012662.1 coordinate 86,192,023, forward strand.
TGATCGAAGTAATAAATTGGGGTCAGTTTTTTAACTTTATGTGGAAAAGACGATGCTAATCTGTGACCATGACTAAAAAAGTGAACTACAGTTTTATGACACTGCTACAGCGTTTATTTACTTTATCAGGATCCTGCAACCTAGTGGTCTTTAACTGTAACGATATGTTACTTTCAGAAAGTGCAACTGGCTCCTATAAATTTCCCTTCTTGTAATTAGTAATACTATGACAACAATTTTATTTCAAACACATATGTTAAAAATAAATTCTCTAAATATGTAGCATACATTTCGTCTCAATAGCAACTATTTGTGGGTGCCTTATATACCAAATTTCATAAGATTTGTGATAACCTTCCAAACGTATAACAAACAATTTTCATAATGTTTAGCGAATATTTATCTCATTTTTTAGTATTTGCCATCCATGCAACCACTTATCGAAACATCCTTGGGCTGGAAATTCTCTCCGAATCGTCCACAAATTTTATGGCATTTGGTGTCTTAAAATAGTTTCTGGCATATCATCACCGCGACTGCGTCTTGAAAAGTCCATCCTTATTTCGCCAAAATCGTGTCGAATGTTGTGTTTCAAATCACCAATAGTTGTTGGTCATCAGCATGGACAAGTGACTTCACGTACCTCCGCAAAAAATAGTCCAATGAAGTAAAATTACACACCAGTTCACAGATTGTTTTTAACTTCCCATGAGAAATCTTAATCTTGTAATGCCCTCGAAAATCGAAATTAAAATTTTCAACATTTCTTTACGTTTTAAGGTCTAAAGAGTATAAATAAAGTGTTTTTAGAAAGAAGTATGTATGTATGTGTGTGTGTACGTACGTACGTGCGTTCGTGGACAGTTTTTTCTACGAGCGTAACTCACGTAAACAAAGTCGTATCAACTTCGTTGTGGTGTCAATTGAAGCGGCTTTGTAATTTTAAGAGCTGATTAGTTTTTGGGAAACTTCGGTCGGGGGGTTTGCTGTTTTGACCCTTTGAAGGTCATTTCTGTCATGCGTTATATCTCGCGAACCAAACGTATGCTTTGCATGGTTAAGATGTCAATCGGCGCGTATTGAAATTTGAGTGATCCCATCAAAATTTTAAAAAATTCGTTGCAACCGTTTTATAATTTATTAAAAAACAGTGCTACAAATTAGGTTTTTTCCCATAAACAATAAGTTTTTAACCTAATTTGCAAAGCGCAATAAATAATGTATATAAAATTTATATATTCCAAATAGTTTCTGTAAGAAAATCAGCAAAATTTTTCTTCATAACTACGTAAAAAATTGGATTAAACATAAAAAATCATGAAAAGTCATCATTATTTTCAAGGTCATTTTATTCATTCAATACATCTCACGAACCAAATATGATTTTTTCATCATAAAGGTGTCAATTGACGTGTACTTACATTTTTGTGCTGTTTTTAACTTTATAAAAAAATCGTAACAGTCGTTTTTTTAATTTAATAAAAGAAAACCCGAAAAATTCGGATTTCTTCCATAATAAGTAAATTTTTAACCTGATTTGCATAGCTCAATAATAAATGTTCATAAAATTTATACATTGCTATCAGCTTTTGAACTAGCAATTTTTTTTGCCGGAATCTAAAAAAAATTTAAAAAAATCATTCAAAGTTAACATGTAAAAGGGTTTATATATTTTGTTTTAAAGACTTTGTTATAAAGTCAATCAAAGTTTTATAATATTTGCATAATTTGAGCAGATTTTGAATAGTTTTCACAGTGTTTTAATTTTATAAAAAAACTGGTTAAATTTTGAAAACCAACAAAATTTCAATCAAATTTGCTTTTGACCTAATCAAAGCTTTAGTGTTCGTAAGATTTCAATTATTTCCCCCATCATTATGTGTGAAAGATTTTACTTTTTACATGCAATTAAACTGATTATTGACTGAATATTCAATGTTTTTCGAGATCAACTGAAAATAAGAAATAATTATTAGTCTCATTGATGTAAAATCGTAAAAAATACAAATTCAAAGTCATGGCCATTTTGAACAAAACTATTCAAAATGGCCACCTCGTGAGAAAATATCTTCAGTGGGCACGTTGCAGCAGATTTCGTGGACTTAAAGAAAGCCTTCGACACAGTTACACATGAAACTTTAATCAACAGGCTCGGTGAGTATGGAATTGCTGGAAAAGCAAATAAATTTATACGCAGTTACTTGACGGATAGATTTCAAAATACACTAATTGGAGGTGTCAAAAGTAAAACTGCTGAATTAAGCATAGGTGTTCCGCAGGGCTCGATCCTAGGACCAACGTTATTTCTACTTTATATAAACTCCACAAAAAAAGCTGACCTTGTTACGAAAGTGGCTATGTACGCAGATGACACTGTTCTCGTATAGTCAGGTAAAACTAGTCTCGAAATTGAACAAAAACTAAATACTGACCTGGACAAGTATTGGTATTGGCTTCTACAGAGTAGAACGCGGGAAAAATAAAATATACTATTTTCAAGCGAAAGAACAAGACTGAAATACAACCACACGTAAAAATCAATGACGCAACCCTCCAGAGAGTAGAACAAATAAAATATCTAAGACTTCTAATAGACGAGAAACTAACATAGACTCGACACATAAATGATCTAAGAAAAAAAACTGGCTGTCTTCATTGGTCCTCTACGTCGTTTTACTTCTTTCCAAAGAAAAAAAAATCCAAATTGTGCATGCGCATCTCCTTTCCAAAGTTTCCTACGGCATCTTGAATTGGAGCCAAACCTGTAAAGATAAGGTCATGACCATCTCCAGACTAGTAACCAAGGCGTATAAAATCATTTACAATCTCCCTCTGCCCACTCCAACGAGCGAAGTTTACAAAACAGCCCAAGAATTGAATTTGCAAGCCATGATTCCCATGGAAAGAGTTAAATTCATACATAAGAATTTACATCGTAATGAGTACACCACTGTGAAATTAGATAGAATTGAGGAGGGAAACACTTACAGAATGAGAAACATGAATAATATAGCTATAGCATTTGCCAGAACTGATCGGCTAGAAGAAGACCCCTTCAACAAAGCAGCTAACTTTTACAATACACTACCGGACAAAATTAAAAATATAGCGAACCCAACTTCCTTTAAAACGACACTAAAAAATATCTCCTTCAGGACCAACTTTCGCAGTAAGTCACAAGTACAATCAGCTCCACTAAACTCAAAACCAAACATGTAGTCAACATGAAATAATTCATAAACATATAGTCTGAACTATTAATCTAAATAAAAGGACACTAAAATTTACAGATTTGGTACTATCCTTTATACCGATTCTTATCGTCTAGGTGGGAAGTACTATGTCTTAAAATTTTAAATACGGAGAATTACAAAATTTTGATGGAGAGAGTGATTGAAGGAAACGGAGGTGGTTTTAGTCGGTAGAAATCCGGCATGCCGAGAGGCAGGAGCTGATCGGTATGTTTTGAAGATTTCCTCCTCCCAACGTTGAAAAAAAGTGAGTGAGTAAAAGTGTTTTCGGAAAAAAAGTCTGTATTTGTGTGCATGTGCATACGTACGGTCGTGGATAATTTTTACTGCGAGCGTAGGTCACGAGAAAAAGTCAGATAGACTTTGCTAAGGTGTCAATCGAAGCGTCTTTGTAATTAGTTTTTGGGAAACTTCGTTCGGGTGCTTCTGGTCCTTTCGGTCATGCACTACATCTCGCTAAACAAACATTTGATTTGTAGTATTCAGGTATCAATCGACGCGTATTCACATTTTTATAATTTTATCAAATTTTGAAGAAGAAAAATTATTGGAGATGTTTTCTAGTTTAATAAACAAAAGTGCTGAAGATTAGGGTTTTTTCCATTAAAAATAAATTTTTCCACCTCACTTACAAATTAATTAATCAGTGTTTTTAAAAGTCATATACTCTAAACAGTTTTAAAAAAACCAGCAAATTTTTTTTCATGATAATGAAATTTCTATTAAAAATTAAAGTACCGCTCTTTGGTACCACTTCGATGTTGTATTTATTTAACATGCGTTTCTTCTCTTTCAAAAAGAGTGAATGAGAGTAAAACAAGCCGTGAGGTGCGACCCTTGAGGTTCACACGGTCAACTTCCCAGTAATATCTACATAAACATCAAAAACATTAAATACAATAATAATTTTGAAAATTATACTACTTTAAAGAATAATAATGAGAAGTATTCATAGCAGTCACAGGAATGAGTTAATATTAATCATATCATCTACGGAAGGATTTGTTTGGATTTCCAACATTTAAGCATAAAAAACATTAACACTAAAACATTGTAGAAACTATTAAAAATCTGCTCAAATTATGCAAATATTATAAAACTTGGATTGAATTTACAACAATTTCCATAGAATAAAAGACATAAAGTAAAGTATACATCATAACTTATTTTTAATTTAGTTATTTTATAATCATGGAATATGGTTTTACTGGTTTCTCTTCAAAAACTGATAAGGATGTATAAATTTTATAAACATTTATTACTGTGCTGTGCAAATCAGGTTTAAAAATTATTTTTTATGAAAAACCCTAAAACCCTAAAAGTCTATTTTTTTACATTTTCTTTTATTAAATTAAAAAGCGGCTGAAACAATTTTTATATAATGTTTACAAAATTGCAAAAATGTTAATACACGTTTATTGACACCTTAATGATGCAAATATTATATCTGGTTCGTGAGATATAGTGAATGATAAAAATGACCTTGAAAATCATGATGACTTTTAATGATTTGTAATTTTTAATTTAATTTTTTACGTAATCATAAGAAAAAAATTTGATGGTGTTTTCACAAACAATATTTGGAGTATATAAATTTTATAAACAGTGATTACTAAATTTTGCAAATCAGGTTAAAAATTTATTGTTTATGAAAAAAACTTAATTTTTTGCACATTTTCTCTTAAATTAAAAAACGCCTCCAAGAATTTTTTTTCAAACTTGATAGAATCACATAAATGTTAATACGCGTCGATTGACACCTTGACCAAAGAAATCGTATGTTTTGTTCGCGAGATATAACGTATGACAGAAATGACCTTCAACGGAGCAAAACAACAAACCCCCCTGACCGAAGTTTCCCAAAAACTAATCAGCTCTTAAAATTGCAAAGACGCTTCGATTGACACCTAAACCAAGTCGATACGACTTTGTTTATGTGAGTTATGCTCGTAGAAAAAAGTGTCCACGAACGCACACACACATACATCTCCCTTTCTAAAAACACTTTATATATACTCTATAGACCTCAAAACGTAAAGAAATGTTGAAAATTTCAATTTCGATTTTCGAGGCGATGACAAGAACTTCCCATATACTGGGAAGTCAATAATGTACGACGCTCATTTATGAAAGACAACGATTGAGGAGAATCAGCATAACGTTCTCGGATATGCATATGGACTTGAACCATTAAACTAAAAAAATAGCATTTCGAAGGAAAAATACAGACTTGAAGGAGGAGAAAAAATGGGATATATACCAGATTACATGCGTGAATTGCCAACATACAATCTACATCGGGCAGACGAAGAGGCTTGCGATCACGAGATTCGTGGAACACATGAAAGTGGTACAGGGGTGTACCAAGGGTGGGGGGGTTACGGGTGCTAGGAGAGGGAGGATTAATACTGTGCGATCAGCGGTAGCAAAACATATCTTAGACAATAATCATAAGAGGGAATTAGTTACACAATAAAGAAGTCTGGGGGTGCCAGATTTAATAGTTTAAATACACGGTTTTCAAGGAAATTTTGAAAAAGGTTTTTGAACATATATAATGGTAGTCAATACTTTCCAAAACTATATGCTATAAAAAGCTTTCATCAATTAAGTAATTGTAGATGTTAATCGTATATTGTCTTAGTTTTTAAAGGTTCCTACGATTTCAATTGCGTCTTGTAATACTTTTTATGTATTAAATACAATTCAACAGTGATTATTAACTTTTCAACATTAACTACAAAATAAGAAATAATTATAAGTCTCATTCATGTTAAAATGTAAAAAAAAATACAAATTCAGCGATTATGCCGCAGCGATGAGAATTTTGGACGCAACTATTTAAAATGCCCATCACGCGGCAGAATCTCTTCAGTTGATGTAATACCAAAAACTGACTTCATTTTCCCTAATGCCCTTTTGCCTTTCAAGCGTCGATATGAAAATAGCCATTTACGTATAAAAGGGTTTGTAACCTCTCGCCCTCCAATTGATCAGCGTAAAGATTCAATCCAACCCGCCATCCACCAAAAAGTTATCAATGGACGCTCCTTAAGATTACACGATTATTATTAACTCATTACAATTACTTTCATGAGTACCTACCATTATTGTTGTTTGGAGTAGCATTATTTTATTTGTTATTATTGTGTTAAAATTTTGTTTAAATTTACTTAGATTTTACTGAAATGTTGACCGTGTGGACCTCAAGAGTCACATCTCGCGGCTTGTTCAATATGTTACCAGACAAAATATAAAAAAACACAATCATTCCAAATTCTTTTTAAATGATACTTACAAAATATTTCCTGTAGGAACAACATTAGAACTAATTTACAATCTGCTCCAGAGAAACCAAAGCTAAGGAATAATTCAATATAAACTAACATTATAAACAACTATCTTGAACTAAAAATCGAACCAAAAGGATTCTAGGAAATCGTCTGAAAACTGAGGGAGATAGAAAATTGAGAGGAGACGAAGGTGGTTTTAGTAGATGTAAACCTGGCATGCGTAGAGGCAGGAGTTGATCGGTATCTTTTTGAAGATTTTCACCTCTGAACGTTGAAAGAAAAACATTTTATTAATTTAAGATACATGACTTGAAGACCTGGTAATCGAATTGTGTAGTTTGCTAAGTCTGCAAATATTTGCCTTGAAAAATTGAACAAAAACCTCTTTTTTTCCAATATTCGAGGTTTAAATTTTAGTTGCGCATACTTCCCTGTCAGCCTTAACAACACAAGTAAATCCTTCATTGCCATATTGAATAAATTAAATATTGTATGCCTTATAGCAGCTTATAATCATTCCTTGGACTCTACATACACTTTGGTAACAATTAAGGCCACCACTGGCATGACGAGTGATAGAATGGCACTTTGATTGGATTTAAATCCACAAGATCTAACAACCAGTGGCACAATTCGATTACGTAACTTTCTTATGCCGAGTAGCACAATTAGTGGTTTATTTGATATTCGTAGCCAAAAGTTCAAGCACAGGTATTCATGTACTATTCCCTGAATTCAAAAATAACCGTAATTGGTTGCAAACTGCAATAATAGCTGATTTTGCTATTAGTTTAATTGGCACCTATTGACGTTTTTCAATGTGGCAATTGCAAGAATCTTATAGTAATATCAAGTGGCAAAGTCTCAAGCGGAAATTTATTCATATCGAATTTCTTCAGAACAACTACTACTATACTTTTTTGCTAGATGACGACCATATCATCCATGTATGGATAAGCTTTTTCGTTGTTATGCAATGCTCTTATATTCATCTCATTCGGTATTTATTTATTCAAAAAAAATAGTCCACAATCTAAAAAGCCATAGCCTTTTTGGGGACCTCAAGTGGATCATTTAAAGAAAAGGATTGCCAAATCGCTTCATCCTTTTATAAACCGCACAAGAGACCAATATCACTCTTCCTCTCTTGAATTTCATTGCAGAAAAAAAATAAGGAGAATACGACTAGCATTGAGGCCACAGGGAAGCTATTATTGTGCTCTAAAAAAACATCCCCGACCCCCAATGACCACTTTTTTGAAATGTAATTTTATTTCTATAGCCTCATTCTTTCCTATGTAGAATTTCTTCTTGCTTTTAATACACCTCTCGTATGATGCTTTCATGGAAGCTCGCGCGTAAAATGGACCGGCAATACTTTTTCAAAAGAACGATGACGATGACAACGACGACATCTACAACAGTTTCAAGAAGCCGAAAAAAAATGTTTTAGTAGCAACTGCGGGATGCTGGAGCAAATCCTGAATGTAATTATGCAGGAATGTCAGATCGTTATGCGCTGAGGAAAAAGTGAAAATCTTCTAAAGGGAAAAAAATATTCAATTTTTATCCCCTCAGGTGAGTCGATGATTGAGCCCTATTCTCTGCCACAACAACTGCTAGGCATGAGGGAGCAGTTGATACAATACATGAATTTTCTAGGCAGTCATCCGAAAATATCTTTTCAAGGAAAGATGAAAGAATAATTGAAGAAATTCTGCTGAGAAATGAAACCAGTAATATGTGGAAGCCACTTTTCATTCAGCACAAAAGATTTGAAGTGTTTCAGCTTTTCTTGGCATTTGCGGGGGATTTTTACGAAGTCACTGAAATAATTTAGTAAATGAATTTTTTTTGAATAAATATTCAAGTGTTTTGAAATTTTGTTTTCATCTGTTGAGATTGTCTGGTGTTGTTTAAAATTACCATGAAAAAGAAAATTTGTTAGTCAGTCAAGAAAACAATGGAAGAAATTCATTGCTGATGCTGAAACCCAAGGAAACTACATAAATAGGTTTGGCTTTTCACTTGTTGCGGATGCTGAATAATCATGTTTGCTAAAATATGTATTCATATATTCATTTCATAGACATCTAAAACAGGAATTAAAAACTTAAACCTTGCGAGTGTTGAAAACATATCCTTTTTTGCAAACTCAAATTTCCTGTACGCGAAAATATTTAGCAAGATGTGCACTTTGGTTTCCGCATCATCTAGCAGAGGAAATTCTTAGGAAATTGTTTCCGGAATTTGATAGTAGACCTAACCATAGGAAATTCCAGTAAACATTTGTTGTGGTGAGAGAATAGCCTCCGCAGAAAGTTCATTGTACTGTTACTCCGGCACCTTCAACTCATGTTAGACGCTGCGTGTGAAACCTAACTATCGATCTGAAGTTCACTCAAATAAGGATAGTTGCGTGGCATTTAGGCTTATACATATTAGGTATGAAGACTATTTTGGGTTAATATGGAATAGACGAAGTATTGAAGCTGAATAATAGGATCAATAGGATACATGCAAGAATAGTCAATGCAATGTTGGATGATGAAAGTCGAAAAATAGTTTAATTTAGCTGAATGAGCAAGTTAATTGAGAAGCTGTCACAAATTTGTTTAGTTTAAAGCATCTTTCTGATATGTTTAGCAGATGTTGATTAAAAAGTAGATACGGAAGCTTCGTGTTCCTGAAAGCATGCATTCCGCAAAATTGAACAGATTGACTGCTATAGATATTCTAAAAATTCAACATCTTATTCGTGTTCACCCAAAAAGGTCAAAACAATAATCCCAAATATCGCTAACCCAATTTCAAGTAGTCATTTATAAGACTGGAATTTGCATAGGAACATTTAGTTTGTTAAAAAAATAGTCGTAGTCAATTATAAGTAAAATTGCAATTCAACGGTTTTACAAAATTTACTCTGGCATCCTGAAAAACAAGCTACTAAAGTTGACTCTTTTGGGTGTCCATTGCATTCAATCTGTTAATTATACTTCAGCTGAGCGAGTGGCTAGTGGAAAGAACCTGTACGCTATTGAAATGCCCAGATATATAAGACGTGAAGATACCTAATGATTAATTGAGTGAGGAACCACTTAGCTTTCGCGGTTTATATGAAACCGACAATATCCCAAAGGTCCATAACATTCGACTCAATTCACACTTACCTCAAAAAATGACTGCATACCGCGGTATGGTCCAGGAATAGTTAGTATTTCAATGTTAGACAAAAATTACGACAAAAAGCTAGCGTACATATATAACAGAAACGATAAAAATGCCAAGAAAATGAGTTTGCAAGAACTTTTGCATTTTCAGCGCATCCTTCCGACTAAGTTTTAATATTCCAGAAAAGGCTCTCTTTATTCGCTCAATGCTGCAAGTATGCACGTGGCATTGGGATATAACCAATCGGCATTGCTGGTCTAGCGCTGGCAGTCATTCAATCGTCATTCGTTTTACACCGGATAACCCCTGTCAGCTGCGCTCAATGCTGTAAGAAGGAAATTGGAAATTGGAAGAAATTGATCAGTTCCGATCATTGGTCGACTACCAGGATAGTTTTTCAGTGAATGGAATTTTTGCCATTGCTGGCCCGTTATTGGGATTTGATCGTCAGTCATTTATTGTACGCTGATGCTGGGCGCTGATGCTCTGACTTTCTTTAATCACCTATCTTCATTTTTCAACGTTAGAACGCTTGCTTTTCTTGATCGGAGTGCCAAGTTCAATCCACGATGGTAACGGTGGTACTTGCAAAGAAAAATGTCTTCTTTAAACGTCGTATAACGGATTCCATATGATAGAGGGTTTAACATTCTCAATTATCCATCGCTCCTATAGACAATTTCGTTTTGGAATTTGATAATTTTTATTCACTGGCCTCTCAATGTATTTCCTGGGCCAGTACATGGGTCTTGCCTGAATAACTGTTGGCAATGTCTGCCCGTTCACACAGCACTGGAAAACACTACTCGACCAATGCTGCAAGGGGCATTCTATTCTCTTCTCTTAAGGTTTAGCCTTTTATCATTCTTAGATTTTACCAGATTATATTTGATGAAAATTCGCTGGAATTCGCATTTCGCATTCGCATTTATGACAATTTCCATTATCCTTTAGCAACGAAACTTTATGCCAAAGGCCGGTTTCTTGTGTTTCATTAGCAATTTCTTGGGGTATATCATCGGTGTATAATTAAATGATTGAAAAATCGAATGTTACCGCAATGAATTTTGAAGCCAACAAGATTTTCGTGTCATTGAACTCATGAAAGTTCAGTTCCAAATACGAAGCAACGACCTCTTTATATCGTGCAAAATAATTCGGATTCGGTCTGTACCATGCTATAGGTGCGATGGCTGTTGGCAAGGCAGCTCAGTTTGGTTCGTAATGTTGTAGGAACGTTTGTCTAGCCTTAGATACAAATCTCATTTTCAACCGCAAATCAATCAATATCATTTTGAGGCTAAACCTCTCACTCTTCTTTAGTCAAGCTATGTCCTCCACAGATAACTCTCGTGCGCATGTTTAGAAAAAATCAGCAAACAAATCCTACCCGAAAGAGCTATAAAGGAAAACTTCGACAACAAATGAAAATCGGACTAAACTACGGAGTTACTAAAGACGAAATAGATACTACAACAAGAAAACTACCTCTCAGACTGAGTTACTACTTCCGCAAGGAAAAAGTGCTTCAGCAGATTTTGCCAGACGCAGATGTCGCTGACTGGGTCCACCCTATCATGGCTTACCGCATGCGTGAACGTGTGTTTTTAGAGAACTAGGCTCTATTTTTTCCACTGCTCCAAAAATCAGGAGTCAAAGTGAATTCAAAAATGACGTGCGATTTTTCTACCTCTAAGTGAATTTAAGGCCGGCGGTGATTCGAAAGACGACACAGAACCATTTGCATTACTGCGAGCCCGAAGAATTAAATAATACCCTGTATTCACTTAATCACCGGAAAATTCTGATTTTTTTCAATTGTTCTGTCGAAATCAATACACAATTTCATATTTCAAACAATTAGTCCTTTTTTGACTATTTTAGTAAGGAAAAAATGCTGTTTAATCAAATTTATGTCTTTGCTCTCGGAAATAGAACCCAACCCGCGTGTCCTTGCTGGTCGAAGCATCAAACTCAATTTCAACTGTCGTGCAAAAGCGTAGCGGTATAAACCGCCTTTCGTAGGTCGCGATATTTGTTCCATTCCATGGGACGAACGATATGCACCTGATGATAATATACAGGGTTGTCGCTTGCACATGGGTGAGAGGTTTACCAGAAGAGAAGAAGACAATATGACAACAGGTACAGGCCAATGCCAGAAGTTGGTATTTTTGCGTACTAGGTCAAATATTTGTGTTTCAACCGCTTTATACTTCATAATATGCATTTCAAATACGGCTGTTCTGTAGTTTGATTTATATTTTTGACATAAAAAAATATTCCTTTAATTTTAATTTATTCAAGAAATGTTCTTTCGCTTTTGAAATTCAAATTATATTATCATAACTTGAAAGACTCGATTTTATCGGCAGCCCCATGAAATCAAATGCTATACAGTATTTACTTTGAAGACATTTCAAAGACTTATCCTTTAAGTAATTAATTGACTGATGTTTTTATCTTTCCAGAGACACAACAATAACAACTACTCAACAAAATCTGCTATGGTAAGTTCATCTTTGCCTACAACAGAAACCTGTTAATCTCTGTGTTATCATTTATTCGAAATTGAATCGAATATATTATTGAATACAAATGTTTTTCATGCAACAGCAAAAAACTACACATCCTGAAGTCCACATAAAACTCAAATCAATCTCTTCACTTTGCAAATAGATTCAATATTATCAAAATGTTGACCAATCTCTTATCAAATCACTTTATCCTATGAAAGGCTGTTATTCGAATGTTTGATTTGATTCAATACTATGTAACATTTCCAGCACAGAATAATTCCTTGAAACTTTATTTTTCTCATGTCCCTTAAAGTATCCTTTTTCCCTTCGTATAAGGAAGACACATGCTAGTTTTTGCCGCTTCTTTTTTGTGGAAATCACAAAAGTTTTGCCTGCTACAATTTTTGTGTAGAAATAGTGTGTTGCTGGGAAAGTTGCAATATAAATAATAAGACAAGATTACGTTATTTTATGTTTGAAAGGGTAATTTAGAAAACATTACTTCTAAAGCATATGAAGTGTGAGAATCTCCGTAGAAAGAATTTTAAAGATTAACTCTTTTTTTAAAGTTGTATATTCATTAGTTGAAATAAGTTGAATTGGCAAAACAGGAGCTGGCAACTCAAACTCTTTCCTTGGAAAGTGGTAACCGAAAAGGGTATGGTACATATTGAAAGACCATGACAGGAAAATAAAGAGTGGACCTGCTCCTCAATTTTTCGTCTGAGCGAAAGAGTAGGGGGAGACTTAAATCAACAAGTCACGACTCTGTACACATCCTGTACCAACATGACGGACATGTTCTGAATACATACACCTTCAAGGTGCCAGCGACCGGACTTACTGCTTTCAGGCAATATCAAAATATCTTCCGGTAGATCAATAACTTACCCACACTTTATTCAGATGAAGGCATGAATAAATGATGCTTAAAACTACACCAAGTGCCTGAGTAAACAGGATGTAGGCATTTCCAGTTTTTCCGTAGTCAAGGGTGCACCGAGAAAGAGTAAAATTTTCATCTCACGGAAACCCAAGATGTTGTAGATGTGGTGTGTGTTTGTGTGGGTACATAAATATTTTTCCCTTGGGAGCTTGACGTGACGACCAATTAGAAAATTGAACACTAAACTTGCACTTAAGCTGCCGATTAGAATTTAATTTTGGGAAATTGAATTTCCACTCACACGTCCTAGCCGGACGCACGCCATGCAGGCGAATGTTCAATTTTGATGTGCCTAGCTTGGAGATTAAGATGAATTCGATGGATCTTTTGGGAATCTGTGAACGAGTTGACCAACATTTCCTGGTAGGGTGTAGCAAAAAGGGACCGGTGACTATAATACTAGTGTGCAAATATACTCTTTATCAACGAAGGGCGATGTGCCTGCTTGGTTGGCTCCTTTGAACTTTGTTGTACTGAATTTGTCATTTGAAGGACAACTCAGCTATTAATTATTAAAGTTCAATATTGAAGAAACTTTGCTGATTCCTTGGCTTGACTAAAGGGACAAAAAGTTGGCGACAGCTTTTGGGTGAATTTCTATTTCTCATGCTTCAACAATTTTCCAATTAAAGACAAAATAAGAAAAGTTTGCGATGAGATTATGTCTGATTGGTAAAAAGAACCATATTTGTATTATAGTGTGCTAAGACCAACTTTGAGCTAAAGTTAATCCGTACCGATATAACTTTTGTAGAAATCAACTTTGTAGGCAGCCCTAATTTCTACTAAAATAGTAGAACGAAAATATTATCGATGTAAATGTTCTAATACTTATGTTTATGGTAACTTATGGCTAATTTAATATAGGCTTAGGATTGACATCATACATAACAAAATATGTAATGAGTTCTAAGTAGGTCATGATTTTCTTACAATCGCTGTAAATTACGCAAAATTGATCTTGTTTGCCGGAACTAATTTGTGCTTGCTATCAATTGTTAACACTCAAAATTAAATATTCTGATCCAATCGCCACCGCCTCAATGTTGTGTTGATTAAGTCAGCAGAATTTTTTTATGAGTTAATAATTACACCTCACCTATTGCTTCAGTTTATAATCAAAATACTCCGATCCCTTTTTAACAACATCTAGGGCGAGAAAAGAAAGTGCAGACTCCTAATCTGTATCCTTTAGAAATATGACTTTTTGAAAAATTTCCTCAACAAGTGTCTTGCAGATGGAAAATTTAAATCTAAAAAATATTTAGTGCAAACGTGGCAACTATATCTACTCCAATTGGCCTAAAATCTTGTAACGGTCTCTTACAATTTTTTCGATGAGTCACACACCTACTTGAAGATTCAAAACACTAATGTGGATTTTGTTTTCTTATTTTCAATTTCCCAGTTCCCAGTAGGAAGTTATTGTAGTGGGGCTGATTTTGCGAATCCCACATTTTGACATATCTCCACGTTTTAAGGTCTTTAGAATCCAAATCTATTATTTTTAGAGAGATGTCTGTGTTCGGAATCATTTTTCGTCACGATTATCTCGAGAATCAAAGATCATATGAACGTGAAATTCGTCGCGTAATTAGGTAACTTAAAACTGAGTGAGTTTTCAGCAAAATCGGTCCGGTGGTTATTTATTGAGGATGAAAAAAGACAAAAAATTGCTTAATTTTGAAATGCACTATTCATTCGTGCAGATCCTAAATACTTCATAGTAACATTTTGATTATTGTGTGTTTTAGCAAAATTTTGACCAATGTTGTTAAAAATGTTATTTAAAAAAATCAAGATTAGTTTATAGAATTCCAAACTTATAATATTGTCAGGTTTGGGGGAATGGCATTAGTGACGCTGGTGCAGCTTATAATTAGATATTGTTATAAATAATTAAATATTGTTAATAATAATCCAATATTATTAGTTATAAAAAAACAATGATGTGAAGCCTGGTTGTAAGTAGAAGTTGTTAAAAGTATAAATTACTTTTGGTGAAGCAATTGTTTTTGAAAAATATTGTTATTTTATATTCTGATACGCTGTATGTTGCGTTGAATTTTTGCTAAATTTTAAATCTTATTCAATTGTAGCTGCTGTGGATAGAATGATTGATGTTGTGAGAGCTTCATTAATTTTTCCTATTTAAATGGCGGCGCCCATCGCAGCACAGGGAAGACAACGGAAAAAATACAGTGAAAAGGGGAAAAGAAGAAAATTAGAAAGAGGAGGAAGAAATTAAAGAAAAGGAGAAGATAGAAAAGGAAGGGTGCAAGGAAGAGAAAAGGAAAATCGGAAACAAGATGGGCACGTAACAAAATAAGGACGAAGTGGATTTGGTAAAGGTAATTGAGGATTCCGTGGCCGTGGTGGAGCAAGAGGTGCAGGATGAAGAGGAGGATGAGGAGAAGGACGAGAAGACGAACGAGGAGTTCGAGGCTTTTGTAGAGAATGGTCGTATCATCTACGGGAGCGTCCACTAAATACGTAGTGATTTTGGTGGATGGAGTGGTGGATCAATCGGTGGGTGGTAGGGGTAGGTTAAAAAAAATTTCTACGTTATTTGTTATTTTCATATCGATGCTTGAAGATGCTGAAGAGATTTTTTCGCGTGGTGGCCATTTTGTATAGTTGAGGTCAAAATCGCCATGACTTCGGCTTAATCATTGAGTTTGTATTTTTTCACGATTTTACAACAATGAGGCTAATACTTATCTCTTATTTTCAGTTGGTCTTGGAAAACATTGTATATGCAGTCAAAATATGGTATAATTGAATAGAAAGCATTACAAATGATGACGGAGGAAGTGATTGAAATCTTACAAACACTAAAGAAAAAACTGCTGACAATTGAAATTTTTTTATTTGATGAAAGCTTTTTAAAGCATATGATCTTTCAAAGTATTGACTACAAAACATTTTACCATTCAAAGCGTTTATTACAACAAATGCAAATTTGATTAATTGTTTTTAGTTTTCAAAATGTAAGCAGTTTTTTTATTAAAATTAAAACATGGCACTAAAAAACTATTGAAAATCTGCTCAAATTATGCAAATATTAATAAACTTTGATTGATTCAACAATAATGCCTTTAGAATGAGAGTAATCGGATAATAGCATTCGTATGAACACTTTTTACATGGTAGCTTTGAATTATTTTGATTTTAATTTAATTTTTTTTTTGTAATTATGGAAGAATGTTTTGCTGGTTTCTCTACATAAACGGATAAGGATTCATAAATTTTGTAAACATTGATCACTGCGTTTTGCAAATCAGGTTGAAAATTTATTGTTTATGAAAAAGTCTTAATTTTTGCACTTATTTTAAAAAAATTGATGGAGTCACATCAATGTTAATACGATTGACACCTCACGGACGAAAATCGCATGTTTGGTTCGTGAGATATAGCGCATGACAGCAATGACCTTAAAGGGGCCATTGCTGCAAACCCTCCCGCTCGAAGTTTTCCAAAAACTAATCAGCTCTTAAGATTGCAAAGACGCTTCGATTGACACCTTAACGAAGTCGATACGACTTTGTTTACGTGAGTTATGCTCGTAGAAAAACCATCCGCGAACGCACGTACGTTCGTACGCACATACACACACATACATACATACTTCTTTCTAAAACACTTAAAATATACTCTAAAGACCTCAAAACGTAAAGATATGTTGAAAATTTCAATTTCGATTTTCGAGGCGATTACAAGAACTTCTCATACTCGTATACTGGGAAGGTAAAAAATTATAATAATTTAGAATAATAATAAAGATTAATAGTAAAAACAAATCATAGCTTTTTTATTCACCCCACTGGGAAGGTATTTGTGTAGACCTTTAGGCTCACACTTAGACCACTTTTTTAATAGGGAACTGAGCATTTTGATATCGCTTAAGTTTTTAAGAATGATGTACGCAAAAAAGGTTGTTTTTAACAGTAATAAAAGACTGAGAATAGTTTGTTCGAGTATATGTTTACAGTAAATTGTGTTTCTTCACATTTTCCGAATGTGACGCAAGAGTCCCTACTTTTGAAAAAAGGATTTTATTTCAAAATGCAAGCTTTTTTAGTTCTCATAATACTATCAAAAGTACATAAGCCTAACATATTTTTTCCCCATTAACAGTAAACTTTCTAGCTTATTAAAACATGTTATTCGTCTGCAAATTTAGGAATTTCGTGAAAATTTTGCAATCAATTTGCCGAGATAAGCAAGAAAAAGAAAAACAATGATTGCTAACAAGTGTAATCAAAAATTTAATACTTATTCTATATCTACATTCTATATCGAAAGAAAAGTCGCTAAATTGTGATTTCACGAGAGCAAAATTTGTAGTAAAAAACCCTTTTTGCTGTATTTTTATATAGCATGGAATTTGAGCAAAGTAATGAAATTAAAGCAAGCAAGTTAGTTGAAATAAAAAACTGGTCAAAAATAAGCTATGTTTTGGTCCTAATATAAAAGCAACCAGTCTGAACAATGTGACCTAAGTAGATCCAGTTTACTCCGTTCTCAGCTATCATAGGTTAAGAGGTTAAATGAATCTTAAAATGTTCCGGATATATCAGTCGTTTTCAAAATACTGTATCGCATTCACATAGAATGTGCTCCTATGTCTTCTCATTGATTTGACAAAATATGCAGAACTGTTCGTCATCGTTTTCCAATCGTTTAAAGATGATACTTCATTGGAAAGTGGGTCGTTATTAGTCGTGTATCTTCCTTTGAGAGTATTAGGGTTTCCTCCGATATTGATATCTTGAAAATTAATAGCTTATATTTTTTAACACCCGACAGAGATGTCCAGTAACTTTTTTATCTGTCGATGAATGCAATTCTCAAGAAAAGAGATCAGTATTTACCCAGTATAGTTCTGAAGATATTGATATACTCTCCGCTACAATTTTTGCATGGTGATCAGCCTTTTCATTTTTTTATTTTTCTTACATCCTGATACCCACATCAGAAGCACATTGTGTTTCTTTGTCAGTATGATGAAATTTTGACATTTCCAGGTGAGCTTGAATTTGTGTGTGGAGGTATTTAAAGGTTTTTTCACTGCCTGACTATTGGATCTAATATAAGTTATTTTTCTGCGATGCACTACTCTACTGATACACTCTTACATGCAAAGACTTACAATACTTGTTTCCGCTTGCAAGGTTGTTGCAGATTGGTCCAGTGATTCCAAGATGACCATTTCACTTCTGCCCCAGTCATCTTAGATCCATTAGTAAACCAAACTACGAATTTTTCTTTCAGCCCAGGGTGCACTGTAAACCATTCATTGCATAGCTTTGAAAGGTTTAATAAAACTGAAAAATTTGCGGCATTTCATTTAGATGAGTTGATATCTTTTCTGGTTGTAGTTCGCACTGAATAAATTTTCAGGTGCATTTTGAGGTTCCGAAGTTTGAATTTTTGTTGTCTTCTGTGGTTGGTTGGCACCATCATGCGTTTATTTCTTCATAAGTAGTGTAGCCGATTGTGTAAGGCTTCCATCGTAGCTGTAAGACAGGATTTCAATACACCTGTAGTGCATTGACAAATCATGCTTTGACTTTTTTGTAAGATTAGTTGAATTGGACTTTATTTGACTTATGGGCAACAGATAAGCACAGCATGGAAGATTATTGATCGACTGATTGTTGTATTTGACCAGTATATTGTTTTTTGGTTTAGTTCTCTTGTCTTCAGCAGGCCCATACGACTTTGGTTTGATCTTATTAATGTGACTATTCCAATTAAGTACTTTGTCGATAATTTACCTCTTTGGATATTCGAACAGCTAGGTATCTGCTGCTGAATTTCATCCGTCTCGCTCGAGACTCGTTAAAATGTGTGTTTCACACATCCTAGTGCGTAGAACATTCTCCAAGTGCCTCAGGATGCGTGAAACATTATCCGAGTATTTTCGAGCCACTAAAATATTTCGCTGACTACAAGTTTCACGGTCATATGGTCGTTTTCTCATCCACACGACACTTCGTCTTTGATAATTGTGTAACAAAAAATGGAATTTATCATTTGCGTTTTTCGCGCCGTGTTAAGGTCGTGGAAACAACATCGTAAAACTCCACACTCATTAAAAACAGTAAATGGAATAATCTGAGTTCTTGTGAAATTCTCATCAAGTCCCTTTTTCTGACATCAACCTAGTGAGGTTACCCGCTTTCCCTAATGCCCAGAAGCCTAGGTTTGTAAGCAACTGTACTATTTCGTCAACAACTATTGGCCATACTAAAGGAGAAAATACTGTTAGGGACATCCTTCGTGTACCATTCCTGTCGCAATGTAATTCCCTTATTAACTTCCCAGTATATGGGAAGTTCTTGTAATCGCCTCGAAAATCGAAACTGAAATTTTCAACATTTCTTTACGTTTTGAGGTCTTTAGAGTATTTATAAAGTGTTTTTAGAAAGAGAGATGTATGTGTGTGTGTACCTACGTACGTACGTGCGTTCGTGGACAGTTTTTTCTACGAGCATAACTCACGTAAACAAAGTTGTATCGACTTCATTGAGGTGTCAACCGAAGCGTCTTTGCAATCTTAAGAGCTGTTTAGTTTTAGGGATATTTCGCTCGGGGGTTTGTTGTTTCGCCCCTTTGAAGGTCATTTCTGCCATGCGTAATATCTCGCGAACCAAACATACGATTTGCATGATTAAGGTGTCAATCGATTCTATCAAATTTGGGGAAAAAATGTTCGAGCCGTTTTTTAATTTAAGGGAAAAAAATAGGTTTTTTTGCAGATATTACCGGGAAGTTGACCGTGTGGACCTCAAGGGTCGCACCTCGCCACTTGTTTCATTGTATTTCTATGATTCTTGAGCAGAAGATTTGATCCATTTAGCGTCAAAGTTACAATATTTTGGGTTTTTCCGTTTCACTAAAATGGTGATCTCACAAAAGCAATATTTGCAGTGGCAAACTATTTACTCTGCCTTAAATTAGAATGAAATGTGAAACGACGATATGAAGTTGCAAGCAAATTAACAAGGCAATCGTTCTATAATTCGACAAATCTAGAAAGTTTCTCAACTTTTAAAGCATTCTCATTAAGATTGAGGACCATGAAATGGGGGCTTAATTAGTGTCAGCTTGAATCGAATAAAGCCCTGTCTGAATGACTGCTTTGCTGAATTGATTAAGTTTTTATGTTTACTGCGGATTTTCTTTTTATCAAACTTACAGAAATCAAATAAATCTTAAATCGAATTGGTCTCATGAATAAATTTTGATTGTGTCTCAAAGTAAATAACCTGACAATCCGTCATTTTCCTTTAATCGTATTTGCAATCATATCCTCTACTTCAAATAAAAGTGAAAATTATCCCATTTGAACCTGTCGAATAGCCATAACGAATGGCGAACACTTCAATTGTATGGTTAATTCAAGTTTCCGGTCACGAAGCAGACAATGTTTATTCGAGATCCTTAATTAAAAAGTGTTGACTTTTCTGATTTGTGCAACTTTCCTCATAACTTCATTTCATTTCCACAACTGAACCGAAAATCGTCGAATATTATGTCCTTCTTCGACATTCAACCCTCCACGATACCACAGTCTATTAATATTCTCCGATGTTTCAACTGCTGTTGCGACATTCAATCCCTTCCACAATCATAAAAGTATTGGCGTCATGAAGTGTTCTAATGGTTATTGCCATTCTAGGGATGTATTTGCGCTATTTGCTTATTGTTGTTGTCACTGTTCTTTAGTACTCTTGCTGCTTTTGCCGAGAAGATATTCTGCTATCTGTGTGTAGCACTTCCCGCACAATTTTGTGTTCGTTTTTTATTTATTGTCTGACGAGAAAATTACTTTCACTGCGACAAAAGTCGCTGAAAGTCCTTGGAAACGGACTAACTAAACGAAACTTTTCACTCCATGTCTCGAATGGTTGTTTCACACCATCGCATCTTTCGCCGCTCCCAGGCGACTATTTCAGTGTCCTTGCAGAGTCGTTTTCCTGAAAAAACGACGTTCTTTCTTTCAACTCGTCGAGCGTTTCAAATGATTGTAGTTAGGTTCCTGGTCTGCATTAGAATTTCCGATAGCACGCAATGTCGTAAAATAATTAAAACTCGACCGAAACAGAAAAGTCGCTAAAATGTTTTCAACTTAGAGGGTTGTAAAGTGCTATACATTTATTGTAGGGGAGATAAGAGCTTGTTTTTAGCCGCAATTCAGGAAAAGGAAAAAAAACTGTCAAATTAAATAAGATTTAAGTGGTTTTCATTTGTAATTGAACTTTTGTTTATTGCTTTTTGTCAAAATCTTATATAGTAAAAGTTTACTCCTTATATCTGAGAATAGATTCAACAAGCCGCTAATACTCATTGTGGGGTGTTGGATGTCTTCAGGTATGAAATACGAGGCTTGAGAGGATTTAAAGGCTTACATGATTTTCTTATTACTATTTTAAAACAAAGAAGTAAATAATTAATTTCATGTTTGAAATCTGGAGCATCATTTGTTAGTAAAAGTAAAAGCTCAAAATCATTCCAGATGTAAATATCGTTACTTCTTGGCGGACGAAGAAGCCCTTGTCCAGGCTTCCTTAGCATGTATGATATGCTGCATCACAATAAAAAATAAGGCTCTAATGCCTCTAATTTGTTGTAGAGTCGGCAGATTTCAATTTGAACCGCTTTCACTTACTCGTATATGAGATCTTTTATAATCTATTCTAAAAGAACGGCATTGAATTTTTTAATTACTTTTCGTTTTAGAGTTCCTCCCAAACTTGAAATTCCGAAATGGAAGGAGATCTAGGAAGACTACGTACGTCTTTTTTTCATTTTTATCCAATTCTGAAGGTCCCAATGGGTTTGATGTGTCCATCTCAAAATAGTCCTGAATCTAAGAAAATATTTAACGGGAAGCGTGATTTCGGGGTGTCGGATGGCATCCTCTTCAGGTGCTGTCATTTACCATCCGCCACCAGACAGCACGACCACGGTTAGGCTTATTGATAGATTAAGCTCGTTGTACTTCAACTGGTTTGTATAATTATTTCTATCCGCGAAGTATAACGACTGTCAATTTGTTTTTCGTATATCTGCCTACGTCGCTATTATATAAAAGTTATTTAGCATAGGTTAGAACCTCCTAGTCTAGTTGACAACTTCGCCTTCTAGTGTGCTTTTTGCTTAGCAAGTCACTAACACTATTATTGCACATTAAAGGAGGTTCTTAGTTGAAGTACAACGAGCTTAATCCATCAATAAGCCTAACCGTGATCGTGCTGTCTGGTGGCGAATGGTAAATGACATCACCTGAAGAGGATGCCATCCGACACCCCGAAACCACGCTTCCCATTAAATTAATGATGAAACAGCATAAAATCTGGAACCTAAGAACCTCCTCTAATGTGCAATAATAGTGTTAGTGACTTGCTAACCAAAAAGCACACTAGAAGGCAAAGTTGTCAACTAGACTAGGAGGTTCTAACCTATGCTAAATTACTAACTAAGAAAATAGTCAATTCCAAGTTTGGGAATAAGTCAGCTTCTTAACCTCGTTCAATTTTTCAATTTTTTCGTTTGTTGTTCTCTCTTTTTTGTTATGTCATGTTCATTTCTCTTTTCTGGATTGATGATACCACTCATGTTTACAGTAGTTCTGAGTCTTGATCGTTTCCTGGATGTGGTGTTCTACATACGTCGATTATTTTCTTCAGTAGCTCCTTTATTTGTAAATGCATTGTATGTTTGATAATTATATCCTGTTTATAATTAATGCTTTTGTTACTTTTGAACTATAAACATTTTTTTTAGATCATCTGAAACTCATGGTAAAGAGCTGCTTTTACATATTCTTAACTATTAAACAATTGTTCGAATTTCTCCAAAAATGGATCATACTTCTAAGTTCCCATAAAGAGTAGATAATTTTTCGGTTTCATTTTGAAACAACAGCAACAGTAATACGCTTGACATGTTAAAAGATATGTATTGTCAAGCATCCGCAAATGTATTCTCCGCATACGGTTTTTTGTTCAGGTTTTGAAGTTATAGTTGTAAAATGTCGTCAATTTTGGTCAAAAAACAATTTTCTGAACAGAACTTATATTTGAAGCATATGTTAGTAAAACGAACTGCAAAATTTGGGGGCTCCAAAATCCCAAACGCCAACGTATCCTAAAAAAGAGACACAGCTTGGTGTGAGTTTAGAAGTGGTGGCGTCATTGAAGCCTACTTTTTTTCAAAATGGAGATGGCTACGGGATTAAGGTAAATGAAGCGCGTTACAGATATATAATTCATTTTTTGGGACTATTTTTGGACAATTTGGTGTTGGTAGAGTTGGATACATCACGATGGCACAACGTACTCCCACTGTCTTTTGTAAATTACGTTCATTATTACATTTTTGCAGACGTTAAGTGGTCATTTTACAGCTATTTTTATGTGAAAATGTTAGATATAATGATATTTGGGCACATAAGAAAAGAAACATCGTTCTATCTGTGAAATAAGACCAAAAATAATCGACTTCAAAAATAGGTGAGATTATGGTTTACTATGAAGGCAGCTGCTGCAACCATTTAAGTAAAATTGTAGTAAAAAAATAATCGCAATGTCTTCTCTTGCGCAAAGCAACAGCAATTCCAAAATATTCAAGAATATATTTCAAATATCAATTGCAAAAACTATGACTCATCCCATAGTTCATCTGATGGTGTTATAATTTAAGATTCACTTTTATATCTGGATTTGTGATATAAAGGAATTAAGGATCTAAACTGGCATGATGAACCAGTAAGATTTTATTGACAAGGAAATGCAAACGTATTCATCATTTTAAGTGAAATAGAATCTTTTTTGACTTCACTATAGTTTCGAGAATCCTATTTAGTTTGACTTATGTAAAATTTTGTTGTTGATAAATTTTGTGGCAGAAGTATACTTCTTTTTGGCTTGAAAGCTGTGACGGTTATTACGATACAATTTTAATAGCCTTCTTTTGATGAATAATTTTGGTTTGTCAAAGCTGAAGCAAATCATTGTCCGAATTTGTTACTTTTTGGCAATAATAAAAACCCAATAGCAACGCACAATATTTCGTAAAACTCTTGATTCTTGCCGATATGGCATTTCTCTTTAAATTTATTTGTTTTTCGATTCAAATCGGTTATTTTTTTTACCATTTTCCAAAAAATTTCGATGTTTTTTCAAATTAAATAAGAGCTTTTCCGACTCAATTGATAAAGAAAAAATATTTATATTTGATTTGAAATTCATCTTAGTTCGAAACATAACCAATTTGACTCGGAAACCACCTCAATAGAAGACAAAATGGTATATATATATATATAAATATTCATGAATTCTGGTTGGCAAATAAGGAAGACTTAGTTGCAGCAAAAGAATGAAATGTATCATAGAAATTTATTTGGTTAAATGTTAATCTCATATTTCTGTTTCTGGTAGCACGTCAAGGTAGTTCAACCATCACCAACAATCCTTGATATAAATTTGAATGAAACACAAGTAAAATGACTTTCAAACTCTCCTCATATCTCCCGTACACTTGCACAAACTCTGTGCAAAAACCTAGTTATGCTCCCCATCAAACAAAAAATTGAAAAAGTTTTCACCACCTTTTCATCTACAGAAAAAAAAGTTTTTAAATCGGCTGCTTCACGTTCAAAGTGTGGCATAATTTTTCGCTATTTAATTAAATTTTTGAATAATGCTAACTCTCCATTGTCCCTTACTTTCGGTTATAATTCTGGTAGAGAATTTCACCCTTGAGAGCAATGTAATGCAAAGCATGAACTATAGGTGAAATTCCAAAAAGAATTTACAACACACCACGGTTGTTGAAAAGGCAAAAATTATTTTCCAGAACGACGGACATTTCAAAATGCAATTCCATTTTCGACTCATGATTTCATCGTTCAATTCATAAGAAAATTTGATTGCCTTCACAATATTCACTCTTACTCCACTTCATTTTCTTTCATCAAATGCTTTTCCACATCATTTATCGAGGAAATCTTTTCATTTCGCTATGATTGGTGGCGTGAATCCCTTAAAGTAGCCATAAAACCAGAATGACTGAACGGACTGGAAAAAATACCAAAGCAGTCAAATCCTTTTTTGACATTAAGACGTAAGGAATGAAAACGTTTTACTACCTCTACTCGTTCGCCAGACAACGGAAGGATGCCCAAGACACAATAGGATTATTTCGCTAAGTGTTATGGTCCTCACATATATTTTTTTACTTCAGTATTGTTCCTAGTCATCGGTGGTTTCTTGGCTTGACTTTCCGTGACTCCTTGTCAGGACTTAAGTCGTAAAACTCAAATAACCTTGTCATTGTCATCTTATGGCGATGATAGAGGGAAATTTTCGATTGGATTCTTCGGAAGTAAATTAGCTGCTTAGATGATGTCCTATTTCAGTATTTTTTTCATGTTGCTTAATTCTGCAAACCAATTGGAGCTATGATTATTTCCAGATGATTGTGTGCTATTTAGCTTTTATTATTTCGATGAGAAACGTTTTGTCACGTAAATCATTTTATTGAGTAAACTCTTCAAATTTTCCATTGCAGAAACGAATCTTATTAAATATTTACCGATTGACGACTCCTTAATGATCGTCGAAGAGTAGTCCATGTCAGAATTATTTTCAGGAGATTTTCTTATCTAATGGGAGAAGGTTTTTATGGGTACATTTTTAAGGGCAGAAAGTATCGTCACTTGAAGTGTTTGCAGATGCAGTGCTGTTCTTTATCCGCTGAAATTATGTCTTTGATGAAGAATTAACGTATAGAAAATTTAGTAGTAATTTCGCTAAAATCAGAAAAATCCAATTCGACAATTATCGAAACTTTCGATCGGAAATGGAAAAAAATGAAAGAAGGGTGTCCACTAACAGCTCCTTGGAAGTATGTATGCAAAAAATTCATTTCTACTGTTACATTAGCATTTCGGATCAGAATCAAAACCATTATGACAATCTTATCACCCGATCAAAGCTGGACTAATCCCCCGTTTGTTGCACCGTGACAACAACCACACAAAAGAAAACTTCAACGTTTCGTTTATAAACATCTCAATGCTACTTTCCCCAATTACGAAAAGAAAATCTAAGAAACGAAGAGCAAATATCAACATAAACATAAAGTTCGCTTAGAACAATATGCTGTCCATTCATAACTTAACGTCCTCTCTTGTCTTGTTTTCAAGGATAATAGAAATAAGGGAAGGTTCTGTTGAAATTGTAGCTGAAGCCATCAAACATTCCAGCCACTGCAAATTCATGTGGGTGACTACAATAACGGGGTGGAAATAGGATATCTTATAAACCTTTTTATGTGGACAAGAAAATGGTCATATTTTACGTAGCTTTCCTTAAAGATGTTCTACCACGGTTTGGTGTTTCATATATTAGCAGTTTGCATTGAAATGAGGGTAACCAAAGGAGGATTATTCTTTTTGTTTGAAAAAACCTGCTCTGTTTGAGATTGAATATGTAAATGTGAGATTTTTGGAGTTGAGTTTTTGCATGAGTTCAATTCAGTTTTTAAAGAGTTAAGAAAACAACTGACTTTTATGTTAATGGTATAACTTGTCTTGATGTTCCATTACTTTCTTTGAGTGGAGTAGTAAATACAAATTTAGGTTCAAAAGTGTCACCCACATGGCGTTCTAGACTTTATTCTATGATCAAATGAAAAATATTGTAGTCATATTCGATCGTAAATTGAAGTTTGATACTCACATTTTCTGTATCGTTATCAGGACCTCAAAACTATTGGGTTTCTTTTATAGAGTAGGCTTCTTAAATTTGGGTTTGATTATTTAATCAGTCTTTTTCAATCTGTGCAGAGTAAATTCACCCGATTTCTCTTCTTTAAATTTAAAATTCCCTACGAAAAATGTCTTTCCTTACTTCACCTAACTTCTTTGGCTTCGCGAAAAATCTATGTCGCTCAGTCGGCTGTATCAACTCGCGATTTTAACGTTATATAAAAAATTTGCATCCGGTCCAATTTTGTACCAATTTTTCCAGCATTGGCTGCCTTATCTTGTCAATAACGCAACAAATGTTGGCTTCCAAGTCACCCTGGTTTACAAGTGACGTTCGGTCTTCCGACAAAAAGTAGGAATCAAATCATATGATCTGGGCGGCCAGTGCACAGGTCCATTTCTTGAAATGATTCGTTCACCAACGGTTCGGTCCAATAAAGTAAGGTTTCACGCACTATATAGCATATTGCATCCTTCTGTTACATCATTCTGTTGCATCCATTTGTCCCTCAGGCGATTGGTATTGAAGTAGCGGTTCCCAAAACTACGAACCATTTCTCGGGAGCGATCGCCATTATCCATCTTCAGATTTGGTAAGAAAGGACCAATAATTGGTCCTTTTTATTTTCGTTTTAATTACAGCAAAATCCCTGTCACAGGGTAGGAAGGAGTACCCTCTAAAGGGGGAGTTATGATCTATCATCTTAAATTTTTCACGAGAAACCAAAGCCGAAAAAAATCTCAAGATAGTATGGTTTTTATTTTGAGTCCAACATCCATCAGAGAAAACATGAAAATATTTTACCGGCTGCATGTTTTCCATCAAATATTTCATAAGCAACGAGCATACTTTATTCGGTCCCTTTATACCATTACTCTCATGATACAAAACAAAATTGCCTGTCCAGTTTTGAGATCGTGAATACAAAAAACGTTCACTGTTATTTGGCGAAGATAAAACACCTCTTGTACCGGAACCTGAGGCAATTGAAGATTTTGCATATAATCAATCGTGGTGCCTCCAACTTCTTCATTAGACTTGGCCATTTCAGCAATAACTTTCATCTGGTCGGAAAATTTCTTTGCACGCCTAAAATGAGCATTTTTTTCAGCGGATGCAATTCTCTTTGCAGTATTTTTCAATGCTTTGTATTTTCATTCACATGTGCAACAAGTATCTACTTGTGGTCTGCCAAAGAACAGATCAAAATCTTCTTTAAAAACCTTCCTATAATTGGAGTACGTAACGGTCCTATAGTCAGGACATTTTTTCGTTAACTTATTGTGCATACTGGTTATATCCAGTTTTTCATTTAGTTAAACCTTCTCCTTGGTGGTGTTATGAGCCAACTTAATAGGATAAGACTTGATATGTTCGCGAATAGCATCTGTAACAATATCGAGTATTGCATTTCCTGGGATACATTTTGCTCGTTCGTCGAAAGATGATTTACCAGCACTAATAAGAAAGCAAAGCCATTTCATTCCATTCCATATAGGTAACAGAAGGCTATTTTACAAACAACTTTGTTATTTGGGGTGGAAATTGAATAAATATACGTGTTGCTTCTATTTGACTTTGAGGACTCATCAACTGGCTTTCTTCTACGCCGTTGCTTTACTTTACTCACAGAAATAAGGCCTTGCAAATAACAATCTTGCTCGTTTTTTATATTGAGTTCTCTAAACTGTTGACAAATTTGCTATTTCTCGTCGTTTGTAAAAATTGATAAGCATTTCTTCGTGCAGCTGAAAGTTAAGAATAAGAATTTAAGACTATTCGGCTGATTTTAAAATAATAACCGTTTCCAAAAATTGCATAACACTTACCTACATTTTTTTGATAACGGGAGGGAGGAGCAGGAACCACCTTTATTCTTGCTTTTTGATAACTGCACTTTTGTATTGATTAGGTCTTTTAATACCTTTCTTTTTCCGCCTAGGGACATGCCGACTGTCAGTCTCACTTTCACTCATTTTTAATATTAATTAATATGTTGAACACATTGAACAACAATATTAAAAAATTTCCGAAAACCAGAAACAGAACACTGGACAAAAGAGTTAAAAAGAAAGCTATTGATTGAGTGGTTGATGTTAGTATTAGTGATAATGATTTCTGAAAAGAATTTACCGTTCACATTGCATCATCGTTTACTAGTGGCGCGAGTGTTCCACTAGCGCAGCAGAGGGGAAACACCATAAGTCAGTGACCTATGTTGTTTCTCAAATACACTGGAAATTTGTACCTCTCCAGCTGCCTGGGGGTGGTCTACACGAGTGTTGTTTCACAAGTAAATCATAAGCCTTGATCTTAAATATCGATTTCTAACAAAAAGTCGATTTGATAAAAAATGTGTCTTATGGGATTTCTCAAATAACCGGTTCAATTGTTGCAAACCGCACCATACAATGACTTTTTTGGAATTTGGATGAGATGGTCCAATGATTTCAATTGCTGCACTAGTTGGATCTTATAGGGCTTTAGTCCAAGATCTTTTCTCAAAATTTTCCATGCAGTAGACGGAAAGAGGCCAATTTGTTGAGAACGGCGTCGAACCGATAATTTTGGATCCTCATACGCTCTACAGCAACGATAGCTGTCTCGGTATGCACTGTACGAGCCCGTGTCGGATGAAGATTGTCGAATAGAGTATACGCGGATATAATTATTTCCATCGTATTGCGTATGAGCTGCTCACATGAACGATTATAGGCATCATAAACTTGACAAAGTGCTTTATACGTTTGGCGACAAAACGTGAATTTGAAAAATAAATTTTCACTATTTCGAGACGTTGTTGGGGTGTTAATCTTTGCAAGCAAATTTTATAAAATAAATAAGGCGTAAAACATGTCAAAATGTCAGCAAAATCGGACAACTACTACCACAAACCTCCTTATCGACACACTTGGCTTGACAGAGGTTTTGATAAATAGACATTTACACAAACAATTTTTTTAAATTTTTGTACAAGGTTTCTTATTTTATTGATTATACCAAGTGTATGCACTTCCACAACTACATACATGTTTTAAGTAGTTTTCTAGAAAATTTCAAGTCAAAATATGAATTTTGAATGAAGTTATCAGCTCGATTGATTACCCACCTCTTACATTTGTGGTGTTGATCAGTATGTCTTATTGGCTTCGTGTTCGAGTATGAATCTTTGCATTGTAATTTGCCAAAGTAAATAACGTCAAAATTACAGGCAAATTCGATAGCTACAATGAAAGATGTCCCTATCAAAAGTTCTTTTCCTCTAAAAACATCCCTAGATGTTGCATGACCCATTTATGTGAGTCTTTTCTCAACGAATTATTTCGAAGAACGACCATTTTCGGCGTTGAAAAAAATACAAACATATTTGGAATTTTGCATGGCTGCAGACGTGCCTAATGCATTTTAGTTAATGTCCATTGAAGTGCAT
Organism: Oxycera nigricornis; assembly: GCA_963942545.1. Lineage (NCBI taxonomy): Eukaryota > Metazoa > Arthropoda > Insecta > Diptera > Stratiomyidae > Oxycera > Oxycera nigricornis. Next base: position 86,222,417 of record OZ012662.1, read on the forward strand.
TGGTGCAAGAAAATGATAATGAAATCATAGATATTATTGCATGAGCCAAAGCAAGAAGAACAAGCCTTGAGGTGCGACCCTTGAGGTCCACACGGTCAACTTCCCAGTAATATCTACATAAATATTAAAAATATTAAACATAATAATAATTATGAAAATAATACTACTTTAAATAATAATAATAATATACCTCTCATAAAAGTTATTGGAATGACTTAATATGATTCGTATCATCTACGGGATCGTCCATTGATTACGTAGGGCTTATGGTGGATAGGGGGTGGATTGGTTTGATTGAATATTCACGCGGATCAATCGAAGGGTGGCAGGATATAAAGCCTTTTCTATGTTATTTGTTATTTTCATATCGATGCTTGAAGAACAAAGAGCGCTTGCAAAAATGAATGCAATGCAATGTCAAAATATTGACTACAAAACATTTTACCATTCAATTCATTTGATTAGAACAAAAGCAAATTTAGAAACTGTGAAAACTATTCTAAAATCTGCTCAAATTATGCAAATATTATAAAACTTTTATTGACTTTACAACAATGTCTTTAGAATAAAAGATATAAAGTAATATCATTCGTACATGGTAACTTAGAATGACTTTTTATTTTTAATGTAGCTATTTTTCATAATCCTGAAATTTTTTTTTGCTGATTTCTCTTCAAAAACTGATAAGAATGTATAAATTTTATAAACATATATTGCTGTGCTGTGCAAATCAGGTTGAAGATTTATTTTTGATGAAAAAACTCCTAATTTTTCGTATTTTTTTATTAAATTAAAAAACGGCTGAAACGAGTTTTTTTATAAAATTAAAAACATCACAAAAATGTTAATACACGTCGAATCACACTCTAATGATTCAAATATTATTTCTGGTTCGTGAGATATAGCGAAAGACAGTAATGACCTTGAAGGTCATGATGACTTTATGATTTTTAATTTTTTATTTAGTTCTTTTTATAACCATGAGGAAAAGTTTTGCTGATTTTGTTACAGAAACTGTTTCTAGTTTATAAATTTTACAAACATTGATTACGGTGCTTTGAAAATTAGGTTAAAAGTTTATTGTTTATAAGAAAAACCTAATTTTTTGCACTATTTTATTCTTAAATTAAAAAAGGGCTCTAACATTTTTTTGAACGTTTGAAAGAATCACAAAAATGTTAATAGGCGTCGATTGACACTTTAACGATGCAAATCATGCCTTTAATTCGCGAGATATAGGGCATGACAGAAATGACCTTCAAAGGGTCGAATTACAAACCATACAGTGTCCCAAAAACTAATCAGCTCTTGAGATTGTACAATCGCTTCGATTGACACCAACGAAGTCGATACGACTTTGTTGACGCGAGTTATGCTAGTAGAAAAAACCGTCCACGAACGTACGTACGTACACACACACACATACATCTCTCTTGCTAAAAACACTTTATATAGACCTCAAAACGCAAAGATTTGTTGAAAATTTTAATTTCGATTTTCGAGGCGATTTTAACTTTCCATATACTGGGAAGTTAAAAAATCTTTTGTAATTGATTATGGTATTCATTTTATGTGAGTATTTTGTTAATAATTTTATGGTGTAAAACACAGAATAAACGTTTTTGAATATTTCATGTTTGCTCGTCATATTTTTCAGTTATATAAAGTTGTGTGTTCTTTTGATGAGCCATAATGGAATAAAATCTTTATAAAATTAAACACTTGGATTTTCGGACTCACAAATTTTTATTAATACGATGCGTTTCGATCCTTAGATCATCTTCAGGTTATTTACAGTTTACAGATATTTCCTGGTTTTATTCTTAAATAATTAATGGCTGAACGAGTGGTGATTGGAAGGGAAGGGTAATTTCATTCAGCAGGTTTTCCTTTCTAATTGTGGCCCGCCTAATCTGAAGGATTGAATTTATCATAAGGAAAGTTAAATTACGTAGGCCACGTCAATAATAAATTGTCCAAATATTTAAAATACAACACTGAAGTATCCTTTATTCATTCGACTAGAATTAATTAAAAAAAAAAACACTTTTTAACAACATAAGCAAAAATGATCCCCTTTCTCATTCAGGAGTGTATCGTGCATCCTGGGATAATTGCGATGCAGCTTATATAAGACAAACAGGTAGGAGCTTTGAAATTAGATACAAGGAGCACATGAAAGCAACTAGAGAAGTAAATCCAAATTCTGGGATAGTCCAACACATTTTAGATACAGGTCATAGTTTTAGTATTAACAATTTTAATATCCTCCATAAAATAAGCAAGGGAAAAAAGTTGGACAACCTGGAATGCCTTGAGATTAGGCGGATCGGCAAGAGAAAGGAAAACCTGCTGAATAAAATTACCCTTCTCTTCCAATCACCACTCCTTCAACCATTGTTCATTGATGAATAAAACTAGGAAATATTTGTAAACTGTATGTAACCTGAAGATGATCTAAGGATCGAAACGCGTCGTATTAATAAAAATTTGTGAGTCAAAAAAACAAGTGTTCAATTTTATAAAGATTTTATGTCATATTTTTCGTTAAAAATGACATGTACACCACCGCAAACGTCAACTCTCAATGACCCTAGGGCGCAATTCAACTAAAATTCATTACTTCCCGTTCTCATCTATATATAGTTTCTGAGTTTATTGTAATGTTGATGGAAAATATTTTTGAACTGAAAGTTACAGTCATTATTGCTTTCAACTTGGAAAAAAAATCAATGAACACTTATCATTTGAAACTATCTGACTCAACATAATGCGACAGCTCGTGTTGTAACCAGCCTTTAAAAATATAGTCTTTAAATATTCAGAGCAAGTAGCATCTTTTAATTAAGCAACATTTTTAACATTCTTATCACATTCCATCGCCTAGCATTAACTAATTAGAGTATCTCGGTAACAATGATGCTCTCTAGGACGATTTGTAGAAATGCTCCCCAATCTCTCAATTCAACCTAATTTAAATTGTACCATTGCAAAACTCTGAAAATAAAGGTTTTTAATCCCCTTATGAATCACAATATGCCTCTTTTCACAATTAACATGCCATCTACAGCTCGGATGATTCACCTTACTGCCTAGCAAAGAAAAAAAACACGATAAGATACCCTTAGGCTTACAATCGGTCCCTACTAAGAAATTTACGTAAATAAATTAATTTAAACGTCACCATTTTTTGGCCCCCAACGGACTCATAGCAAATAATCATCCAATATTGGAAGTACATTCACTTCATGAACAACTTTTCAGATAAATTCCACTCCATATTATTCGTTTGCTATAGCATTCTTATCGTTATCCCATCTCATACTAATACTTTACCATCCCTTCATTTTCGGTTTGCGTGAACTATAAAGCACCAAGCACGGAAGGATCATAATAAATAAATTAGGCATCAGAAATTTATATTATATTCGTTCGTTTCCTAGCGTTTCGGTAGTAGACATTTATCTGTAAATTTTTGTAAGGGAAACTTGAAGCATCTATACTAATAGATGCTCCGTTGGTGAAAATAACGTGAAGTTAAGACGAAATAGAAGCTGCCCGTATTTATGGCGAAACGCAGGCAAGAGCGGAATTCAGAACTTTTCTCTTTTTCCAGACAGTTCATCCACGACATATAGATGCATGAAAATCGATTTTGGTGAAATTTTATCTGTTTGGCTGCCATCACCAATCTTTTTTGGGTGGCAATGTAGCTGAAGTTATTGAAACTTGAGATGCTTTCTCCCTTAGGGTTAAATAATATAATGAGTGAAAAATTTCATGTGGCATACCAGCAGAAATGCTAAATTTGATTTTCGTTATTTAGAATTCGAAATGCGATACTTTGCGAGAATTTGAAGCCGATTTAATTAATTTTAAAATCAATTATTTCACTAGACCTTTGATGTTGATTTTTTGGTTTTGATTAATTTATAATTCTTTGGTGTTGTTTGTGCATTGAATAATTGATAGTAAATGAATAATGGATTCATAGTGTCATGATCAGCCGTGAAATATTATTTCAAATAAAGTTTTCGGTTACTTCTAAGGGAAGTGAGTACCAAATTTCAAAAATGAGAAAAATGTTGATTGTGATTTTCCAACTTTCAACTATCGGATTTCGGAAAATATTTAACACAACAAAAATAAATTTGCTTCGTTTAATTGAATATTTCCTTTTTTAAATTTCCAAAAAGAAATGCTTGTCCGTTGACAATGCTAAATGCTTTTTTATCAGAAAAATATGATTTTTCAGGAGAAGAAGCCAAATCTATCCATATTTTCCGCCCATTTCGACAACTTTAATTGATTTTCTGCACTTGATCCTCCGTACTTGATTCAGTAAAATGACTTTTTAATATAGTAAGGACGGCAAAAACTCGGTTTCGTTACACTTTTTGGTATATTAGACGGCAGAACCTCCGATAGTTAACTTTCCGTAGCAAATTCAAGGTGGGGTACTATCATCTCTTTCATGTTACACTCAGTGGTGGACAAGATCCTGTTAAAGAGAAAAGCGACGGGTTGCAAAGTCGTAGGCTAGGGGTGTAGGATATGGGTAGGATATGTTGCAATAACAATAAATTGGCTAAAACGCTATTTAAAAGACTAAACTTCGCTCTAGGTATTCTCTCCAATTGTGGTCTAAAGATAAATTCGCAGAAAACGGAACTTGTCCTCTTCACAATCTTCTCATTTCGCGCAATTTGTCTCATTTAGGCTTGATGATGTAAGTCTCAACCCATTCCATCAGGTCAAATACCTAGATCTAGTTTTGGGCTCCAAACTCACGTGGAAAGTGCATATAACAGAAACGGCGCGCAAAGCGGCATGCGCAATCTATTGCTGCAAAAGAGCTGTTGGGAAAATGTCGAAATTGGACCCCAAAATGTACCACGGCTCTACATGGCGATAGTGGAACCAATCCTTCTGAATACCGCAGTTATTTGGTGGCCAGCTGTTGCCGAAACATCAATGCAAACCTGCAAAACACGGTCAGAAGGATTGCAGCGGGGTCTTACGACTACCCCGACAAACGCACTGTTTATACTATTAAATTGGTTCCGGACTAAACTCCTTACGAGACAGCAGATCAAGTGCTCTGCAATTCGATTGAAAGCTTTACATCTACGTCCTGGAAAATATTGGCCCATCCACAATACTACGGAGAGATGGACTAACGGCAGAGGAAGTAGTTGTTGTTTGTCCGATTCCTTTTTATGGACATGAAACCAGACCAAAGAAAGGAGTGAGATACAGGAACCGATCGATGGATCAAAAATGAAAGAAAAAGTTAGGTGTGGTGTTTTCTCAGGACAGCTAGGCCTGATACTGTCCTTGCGGCTTCTGGACTGGTCTTTCATGAAGAGGTCATTGCGATACACATGGTGGGAGGCTGGTTAGGAATCCAGATTTTTTTTATAAAAAATCTATAAAAAAAATTGTCTGACTTCTATCCAATCAATATCCAACGTGTACACCTCATTCAAAATTGTAGTGGAATGCCGTACATCACTGAACGAGATGTCGCTTCATTATTGAGGAACTGCGAAGCAGACGCCCTAGCGATAACTGGTCTCAGGATAAAACACTAACACTCCAAGGCCGTCTTCTAGCTTCAATGAAGCTAGAATTCAAGCAGCTTTGCATAGAGGCTTACAAATTAGGCCTGGCTACTGGAAGAAACCTGTAGAACAACTAGGCAAACTTGGCTCGCACTAAGCTCCAATCGCACCAAGTAACTTTTCATTAAGTTTCGCCCTATCCGTACTGAAGGGGAACTTTCTGATTGGAAGACATGCAAAACGATTGGGCATTCCCTTCACCGACTTCGGCCGGGGCTGTAGATCAGAAAAAGTGGAAGAAATCGCCCAACATTTTCTGTGCGAATGCCCACCACTTTCTTGAAGACGCACGCAAACTCCAGGCTCACCCTTCCTGGACAGTCTGGATAGTAACTTATCATCGTTTTAGCGCCGTCCCAACCTTCTCGTGGTAGCACAATGGGCCTGTCGTGGCTCAAGGTATATAAACTATCCTGGTATGATCTATCATAACGTCATCCGCAGCGGTGGGTGTGGCCAAATATACCCAAGTGAAATTTCATTCTCACTTTGAATGAAGCCAATTCTTCTTTTTTCGACTGGGAATCGAGTTCTTGCGATTATGACATCGGTAGGGAAAATTATGTTTTTCTATTGCTAAATTGCTGCGACTGATTTTCTGCTGCCAAATGAATAAACAGCTTACACTATCAAAATGAATCAAACAATTACAATCCTACTGTTAATAAATAGAAGACACTACTCCTTATAAACGATTTCAAAATTAAAATTTATTTATTACAAATATATATTTCGGACATTAGTTGTGTCCTTCTTCAGTGTTACACTGTGTCTGAAGATGAATGTGGCATAATCTATCTTAAATATCCTAAATTTATTGCTAATTAGGTCGCCAGGTCTTTACCTGAACCCTGGTTTAACCTTGTCTTGAAGGATTAGTTTAATTAGCTCCGAAAGACCGTTCCCAAGATCATGATTCAAGCGTTTCGATACTGGGATTCTTGCTATCATCAAACTGTCATACGCACCCAGTTTAGACCGTTTGTGTACCATTTTCAAACATTTTGAGTTTGACAATGTGATCGTGTGGCCCTCCCAAATTATATGTTTTGCCACCGATGATCTGACCTCCGTGCTTCCATTTTTGATGGCTAGTTGCGCTTCTCTGATGTGCTCCTGCATTCTTTTTTGAATCGGCCTAATAGTCTGTCCGATGTAAACTTTGTCGCAATCCTCACAAGAAACCTCGTATATACCGCTTTTTTCCGTCGATGTTCGTGTATCCTTAGTTGTGCCTAGCGATGTTTGAGTTTTGAATCTGTGGCTTGTTATTGTCACATCTATGTTGAACCTCCTTAAAATCCTTTTTAGTTTTCCGCTTATCGCTGATCGTTCAACTGCTGGCCGTTTCATAAGTTCGCTTCATTCCAAGGTCGTTAGTTCTTGAACTCTAATTTTTTGTTCCTAATTCTTGGCATCTGATTCTTGGGAGGTTCGGATTCTGAACTCTTAGGGACGAAAGATTTCCAATCAGAGGTTTACGCTCTTTCAACACCTTTTCTGTTCTTTTAATTGAGCCTGGTAGTGGGTCACTTCTGAGTGCGAAGAATTGCTCGCCTCTCAGTTTTTCTTCAACAAGCTCGTCGTATTTCTTTTTGTTCATGATGACAATTTTATTTCCTTTGTCTGCTTTTATGTAGTAAACATCTTTTTCTCTAAGTTTCTGAATTAGTTTCTCATCTTAGGAGTTCACTGTTTCCTTTTTTGGTTCTTTAGTAGTTTTCCTACCTGCCGCCGAATATATTCCTTGTCAGTGTTGTTGCAGAATCTAATCGCTGCTTCGATGTTCATCACAATCTCGTCCTTTAAGGAATTATTCCTTTTGATCGCGTAGTCTAGTCCCATGTTTCGTAAAATTCTCTTGCGACTTATTTACCACTAAATCAGGAATGATGTGGACTTTAGGAACTTCAGACAGTCTGGATGTCCTGTTGATGAGTGTTAAGAATTTCTCGTTTAGCTACTTTCTTTTTTTCGGAATTTCTCACAATTGTACACTTGGTCTGTTTTCTCCAAAATTTCTAAAATATCGCCTTTCCTGTTGTTCTCCATACTCAGTAGTCTTAAGTGTGTGTTGTACACTTCCAATGACTTTTGATTTATTTTCGCGTACAACCGGCTGATGGTGTTTTTGATACTCAGCATTTCGTATTTAGCCTTTTAATTGTTTGCTTGTTCTTAAATATGGTTTCAAATTTAGTTGTCAGTCACGCTTAATCCATATTTGAGTCACATTTCTGGAGAATGTTTTTAAATTACTATAGATCCAAAGTGTTGGAAAAATGCTACAATCTGAAAATTTATACGGAAAAAAATTATTATCAAATACGCCAAAATTGAACCTTAGTAACTTTAAAAGTTTTTTTATTTATTTAATGAAGAAATCGAGTAGCGAAGAAATCAAGATATTTTAATTGAGTAAAATACACACAATACCTTAGAAATAAGTAAAAAAATCAGTCGGTAGCCATAAGTGGCGAAATTTCATTTTACATCACATAATTTTTTGAAGTAAGTAATAGCAATAAATTCAAAAATGTGATAACGTGATTCCAAATATCATTCGAAATTTCTTCGTTAAATTTTTATTCAAATCATAAAATATTATACTAGCATCACTGTACTCGGCTCCAATTGCATACACTCGGGCGGATATTTTCATATGTTGGTTCCGTACCACACATTCATAAAAGCTTATCCATTCCATCTGCAACGAAAGCACAATAAAAGTATGAATGCAATAAAGATTCCCATTGAATAAAATATTCGAAAAGCAATTGGTTTTGATGTTCCAGAACAAAACGGGGAAACCCCCATTCACTTGCTATATTAAAATATATGACATGTTCTTAGGACACCAGGACTTATGACTTTTTCGTTTTCAAGTCGCGCTTGGTACGTTCCAGTAATGCATCTATGAAATGTGAGGGATCAAGTTTTGAGTGAAAAATGGTATCAGGCAAAGATTGTTAAGAGCATTTGGAAGCATGCAACAAAATAGAGTTCTACCACGCGGCGGATCTAAGATTTTTACGGATTGCTGATAGTTAATTTATGAATTTTTGTCGGTACTGACTCTCCTTCAGCACAAATATCATCGCGGTAAGTGTCGTAAAGAATGGCAGGATTCACCCATTTCTACCTACAGACATTTTCGCGTATCGAACACGAGAATTATCGTCAAATGGCCTGTTCTGCATTTTCAATTTTCCTAAAACGTTTGGCATTTCCCACCTCACATGTTTCCCCCTTCACATATGCTGCTGCTGGAAGACCGGATATACATATGATGTACTAGCATTACAGCGCCTTTGACTGCTGCATGCATTTGCATATATTTACTATGAACGATGCAATGATACGACCCTGCTGTGCGTGATCTGGGATCGTGGCGCGTGTGGTATGGTCCAAGCATTTGCAAGACTTGAAAGGGTCGTCTTCAGGATGGTCGCCTGTTGGCTGCAGGAATTGGCAGCTCCCATGGCTGCTGGAGCTGTTCAGGATGTTTTCGAATGTATGGTAAAACAAGTTTACCAATGTTCGGAGATTTGCATATGATTTAGTTTCGGTGAATTTACGAGGCAATGAATTGCTTTTAGTGAAATGGCGATGATTTAGTGCCGGCATATAAAGAATGTGTGGGGAAAATGTGTTGCAGTTAAGCTTCATTACGAGGATATTTAGACATTCATGGGTGCCGACTGTTTGATTGAAAGGTCGGAAATGACGATTGTAAATTAATGTATGTAAATATGCTCGCAATGTTTAGATTTATGGCGAATGGGAAATTAATTACGATAAAATTAATATGCCAGTAGGACCAGGAATACTCGTTCTGGGTCCTAGGGCTAAAAGGCCCCCCAATTTTCAGAAATATCGCAAATAAGGCCAAAATTTTACATTCAATGAGGCAATTAAAGGCCCAAATATATAAGCAAATTATAAATTTGGTAGGCGAATAGTATCCGGGCATGACGATGGCATATAATTTTCTTCTTATGGTCAGCCGTAAGTAATAGCTTATCTCCCGCTTTACTTTGTAGCACGAAATATACGTAACGCATTACAGAGAAATTATCAAAATTTGGCAAACGTTAACTTTTATAATCTCGCGCAAGCTGTATGATATCTATTCTTTTACCTAATTGTTCAATAAATGCTGGAAACCGTGAAATATTACTTACTTTAGACCTACCTACTTTATTGGCACTTCTAGCATTACTGTAGCTATAGTATCGAGTTATAGTAAACCGGGTGAGCAGACACCAATCTTTTGCAAAAGATTCCAATTTTTTATTATCAAATGTATATTTGGGACACTAGTTGTGTCCCTCTTCAGTGTTACAATATGTCTGAGGAAGAGCATGATAAAATCTATAATAAATACTCTAGATGGTTTCGGTTTAATTAGATTCCCAAGACTTACTTGAATTTTGGTTTGACTTTTTGATACCCAAAAGATTGAAGTTTGAATTGAGCTGTCAACGTGCTGCTCTTTGTGACGTTTTTATAATAAAAAAATATTGGTCATAATCGTCGCCATACGCAACTTTTTTGTAGGAGCCTTGGCTCTTGAGATATCGGTTACTTTTTCTACTTTTGAAGATGGCGCCCAAACTCTGCGGTCTGCAGCATCAGAAATTTAACCTCAAGCTCACCGTTAAACTGATGACACAATGAAAAAAGAAATCTGCTTCCCAACCCAAAATGAACGGTTGCACTACCATTTGACTTTTGGTACTCCCAGGCAAGTCTTGATCGCAACATTTATCTCGAAAAGCCCACAAAGTAAAGTTGTGGAATTGCTTACTACTTTTGCGGCTATATTTGTAGGCTCAAAACATGATTTTGTTTGGTTAGATTTATGTATGTTAGACGTTTCTTGGATTTTTTATAATCGTGACTGAATCTTAAGTAATGAGATTCGGGGCAAACCTAGTGAAATGACCCCCTACATAAGTTGTCAAACTGAACGGGCCTGCCATCAGTCACCGCACCTATAGTTTTCGAGTGATTGAACTGAAACGGGCTCGTTGCTTAGTCCCGGGGACTACACGTACGTGATGTTTATTACGCAAATATCTTCTGACTTCGAATTTGTATCGTCAAAGAATCACAACCTCCGAAGTTATTCAGTTTAAAGATAATGTTCTAAACCTAAAATTTGCACTAAAGGCAGTAAATTTTTCCCGGACTTAAGAGCTTGGCTCAAAAACGACGACAGATGCGAGAACCGAAATATTTTCCGAGCACTCGGGTCTGAATAAACCATTGATCCTCTCCAAGTACTACACAGTTGTGGAGGCAGAGTTGGCGGAGTGGCGATCTTGTGAGCTGCAGATGAAGTCCATAGAAGAGGAGATGTCAATAAAGACATCAGTTTCTTTGGAAGCGGTCAAGTTCCCATAAGATCGCTGGAATCAGTTCTAGTGTCCTCCAAATTAGTTAAGACCTGTGGGTCTGAACTGAGGAAGATTTCTTCAAAGAACAAATTAGCAAGGAAATATCGGCTTGCAAGAAAGGGATCCTGAGGCGTATAAACGCACGAGATGAGTACGGGAGTATAGAAGTTTCGACGCAGGTGCGAAGGCAGGATATAAAAGAATTGATCTACGAACCGATATCAAAGAATTGATCTACGAACTATCATTAAGACGATGTAGAAATTTGGGCACATGTTGCTCTGCTAAGCTTATGTGGCTCAAATACGAATTGAAATGTACTCTTAGCCTGTTAGCTCTGTATAAGGCATGAACGAGGAATCTTGTGGGTTTACTAACGAGCCAGGCCGCTTTCAGTGAACACGCAAGGAGAATCGGGCTCCCAGCTAGTAGCCTATGTCGGAGCTGCGGCTACAAAGAGTAGATGAGTTAGTAGAGCACCTTTTGTGTAAATATCTGGCTCTAACTGCTAGGAGGTAAAAGCACTTAGAGGCATTTTTCCCGCGGAGCTGATTGACCATTAGATAAACCGGTTTCTGGATTGTCTCCAGCAATCAGAATGGTTCATTAAATAAATCAGAAAGTTTTCACGTCTACAGGGCACAATGGACAGAAGACGGTCTAAGTGAAGCGCGAAACGTCTAGGCTCAGCTCTATCGTAAGGATAAAGGTATAATAAGTACATGAATCATGGAAATGATCTAGCAGAAATAAGAATGCCTATACGCAACTTCCCCAGTTGTTGTCTGCAAGGTCTATATGGAAAATAAGGAAAACACTCGCATAAAGGTGATCGACGAACAGTTTGCCATTGAAAACGATAATCACAAAAAGTAATGGACAAAAAATCAAATCAAATATCAATGAATCTTCTATTTGCATCCGAGCTTTCTAAACTGCAATAATGATAATCAAAACCAGCATCCATTGACTCGATAAATTGAAGTGAAAATATTTCAATAGAACGGTGAACAGTGTTGTTACTTATTAATTAAATCATGATGATTTCATGAGAGCTGCACTGTAAATGGTGCACCTGGAGAAATGTATTTATTTATTTATATCCCTAAATTGTCGTATTAATACTTACAATTGTCCTGAAAAAATATTATTTTTTAATAAATTATTCAGAAATAAAAATACTTTTTTTTCTTAAAATCTTGTAAAATAATGTTTTCCGTATAATTTAGTAAAGCCAAAAAGTTGCTCTTAAGGTGTGTCACCAAATAAAAGATTGATGAATTATTATTTTTTATAAAAGCTTTAGTTAATGAATTTTATTTTACGCGTCTTACACGCCTTCCCAAACTTGCCTGCTTAATAAAGCCTAGAAGTGCTCGATTGAACGTGCAGGACTATCATTTTTCGTTACTTAATTTTTATTTTGCTGTTGAAGCCATTGGATTATGATCTTTGCATAATGATATGATAACCAAACCGGCCAAAAGATAACGTCATCATTGCTATGAAATTAGTTAACGCTTCGCCTTGCACTTTACTAATGAAAGGTTGCAAGATCCCAGCTGACGAAATTGCACACTAAACAAGAACCTTTCGTTCAATCTTTGACTTTCTGGCATATTTTGTTACCTCAGGTATTGTTTCTAAATTTCCGATATAAAATCATATTTTCCACTGTTTGTGGAATTAGGAAACGTGAAATACTCTTCATCATCTATCACTATCTCTTTTTTCAACGAAAATGTTTCACTCGTAAGGCTTCGCAATATCTCGGTGTATTTTCTTACTGTTATGCCGAATATTTAGGAGTTGTTTTTTGTTTTTAATATTGTAGCTTTTTTTTATTCACTAGGTTTATTGTCATCCGAGCAACATTAAGTTTCCTCGCTAATTTCCTTGCAGACATACCAAGCTGTTTTCGGTCATTTTCATCAATTTCTTTATGTATTTTTTTAAAAATGTTTATTTCGTTTTCTCGTTTCTTCGCGAATTAACGGAATATCATTTTCACAGATTAATAATTCGATAAAAAATTGATCGCGGTATATTGTCTTCATGCATCACTTAAACAATATTACATTTCTCTAACCATCCAACCAACTCGTAAACTTTGCTCCCCATTTCATGTGTCGTGATATATGTATTGATGGCAATGAAATGTTTGCACTATACTTCTCTGAACGTACTGAAACTGTATTCATAAATTGCAGCGTAATAAAAATTTCTTCGAGGATTTTTCTAATAAAAATTGTTAATCAAAGTTTGTCTCACCAAAATATCTTGTGGATGATGTGAAGCCTAATTAACGATTGATAGATGGTTTTCAAATGACCTGCCGCAGGGTGCCAATCACAAGCGAAATAGTCCAGTATCCATACTACGGATTCACTACCGGCTGCAATCAAGCATTGCTAATGGAATGTCACTTTTCTAAAATATAATGAATTCAAGAATCGGAATTGAAATCCACCCGAAAATAGAATGCTCGTGAAGTATTTGAAAATTTCACGACGACGACGAATTTCACTTAAACCCAAAAGGTAACCTTCCCGGCTAGGAAAACTTGCACCAGATAAATCATGCTTCAATTATATATTAGATCACACATGAAGACATATTTTCAATAAGACAAGACAAAATGTATAATTTTTTATGTACATTTGCGATGAAAACCTTTTCTACCTCAGCTTGAATCGCCTCGTTAGAGCTTTTTCCCGCAATCCATGTTACACTTCCCTCACATCACACAGCTCAAAGTCTTTGCTAAACGCAGGACCAACAACAAAATTAATACCCTAATAACCACACATTTTGCGTGAATCCATTAACAAACTCATAAAAAATGCACTTCAACATCCGACCAACAATCACGCCATCTTTCTTTGATGGCATTACCGATGGTTTCGATGCTGGAAAATGAGGAAATTGAAAATCTCATCGTACCATCATCGAAACCACCAACACGCACAGACGACGGGAAATTAGATACGCGTCGGTTCTTGGCTGAAAATCAGCTTACAATTAATAGGCGACATTGGGCGTCCCCTAATTAATATTTGAAAAATGTGGAAAACACAATTTTCCACGTAATTGAATGTACAACAACCAGTTTAATGAATGTATAGCATTTAGTAGATATGAACCGAATATGCTGGAACGACAGCCTTTCCTATATTCACTAGTGGTTTCTTCAAACGATTCGGTGACGAAGTGTATTTGAAGTGGTAGGACAAAAGCAAATCATATTCAATTAAAACAGGAATCGTCCGAGTACATTAGTTGTTTTAAACATACAAACGTATGAGTAATCCAAATGTTTTTTTGATCTGTTTCGCAATAATGAACGTACTTGACTCCACCCCACAACAGCAAAGTCACTGAGCATCATTTTTCCACCACATTATATGTCCTTGCAGTACTCGTTGATGATTACTTTTCAACTTACTGAAAAAATCATCATAAATTTCTTTTTAAACGAAAACTAGAAAATATCCTTCATTTTTCAAGATAACTAGGAAACTCAACTCAAAAAACAACCTAAGCCAAATGTAAATCAGGCTAAGAGTATTACTCCAGACTTCAAGAGGAACTTGTAAAATAACGTTGCTCCTTCTGATAAAACTATCCAAGTGTCTATCCACTTTTTGATCCACCTAACTCATACTGAATCCTTATACCTTCGAACGCAGGTGCATTGTATATATATAACACTGCGATAGCTGAGACAAGCGGTATCGCTAGGATGCCGTCCTTACTACTCAGGGGTGACTTTCACGTATATTTTCCACTAAAATTCTTGCTCCCCGTGAAATCAAAAAGCCTCATAAATCCTAAAATACAGCCAACAAAGATACATATTGCTGCGGTTGGTCTGGTGCTGGCGTGTGTGTTGCGCACATTTTTTTTGAAAAAAACATCCTCAATATACGCAAACCGCGACATCCAAAGATCCTGAGTCCTTTTACTTGCAGCCCCTATGAAATATCATAGAAAATATTCTGCTCTACGAAGCACAAGTGTTAATAAAACATTAAGAGTTTTTACCGCGGATGCTACGTACATTGCACACTTTGTCGTCTTGCTTGATCCCCCGTTTTCCTAATCTCGCACTTCCAACCGTTTTCGAATTTTTCCACTGCAAAATTTATATTTTCCGAACAACGAAGATAGAAACATGAAGGGATTTTTCATAGACTCCAGGGAAACAATTGATAGCGGGGATTGTTCGTCTAGGAGAATCGAGACGAAGGAAATTGTTAAGTGTTTTTGGTGTTTGGAAAAGTTTTACTGTCTTTCGCAAAATGTTCACTTTTAAAAGTTTTATGGATTCAAAGTGTAAAGAGCCTGAAAACTTGGATGTACAGATGTTGTCGCGAGTGTTGACATGGTTTTTAATTTATTGGGCAGCGTAATCAAGTAGGGAGTCGGCGGTTAATGTTCCATTTGAAAATTGGGACATTTCACTCGAACTTTCTGTGGGAATTAGGAAGATTGTGGTGAACAGATAAATCAAATGGAATATGAGTGGAGGCTTGTGCTAAGCAAAAAGAGGTTTTCTTTTAGGGTATAGATAATGTTAAAAAAAATTAAAGATATTTTTTATGTAGTTCTCGTATCTGTTTTAATATAATGTTGCCCTCTCAATCGACCAATTTGGCAGACTCCTGCAACATAATTTTTTTTGTTGAGGTTATTGAGTGTCAAATACTTTTCAAAGCAAAAAATTTTTGATTATTCAATCGGAACGCGCTGTTGTTTCATTAATTCAAATCGAATTTTATTCAACTCAAGTGCGGAAAAATGTGAAATATAAAAACTTCCAGTCAAATATTTGAACCCAGAAAATTAGATGTACAATGTCCATTAAAAACTCCATGGCTAAGATGCGGAATCCCGTAAATTTTATTTTCCTTGCAGAATTCCGCATGATCCAGCAATATTTCCGTAACAATTTTCATTCATGCAAATGTAACGGTAGAAGCAAAAACATATTTTTTTATATTTATTCATTTTATATCTTCAAATCCTAAATAAAGGTTTTCTTTGTAAGTAGTAAATCAACAAAAATCAAATACGAAATCATTTTTAATTAGTATGAAGCTATGAACTTATTGCATCCAATCTACGTAAACTATTTTTGTAACTATTATATCCTAAACATCTAAAAATGAATATTGTCTCACAAAACTTCATAATTTTGAGACGAACACAACTCTTTATAGGATATTTCCGATCCAAAAGCCGCCACTGATCCCAAGGTGATGATCAAGCCCGGCTCACCCACAAAGAGGGGTGTGGTAAATAATTTTTTGGCGCCATCTAATTTGTGCGTTGGTATCACCCGGCTTTCGAACCCAAATTGAAAAGGGTTTGCAGCCAATACCAGATGAAAAAAATGAATGAATGAATAAAACGACGCAAAATTACTTCGATTGGTTTTACAGATTTCTATCTTTGATTGGATCTATTACTAGAAAAAACTGAATCTGCTCTTCCGTACAAAATCTCCTCTAATTGCTGATCACTTCCTTGTTCCGCTTCTGAAACAATTCCCATAGGAGCGCCACCATCGACACAGTTCCTAGCTTTTCTAAACCGCCTGAATCAAGCTAGTTGCGTTTCTTCTACGTTTTTGTTTCGTGATGCACTTAACAAAGAATTACGTTTTCTTGACGTTCGAGCGAAGCGAATATTTCTCGTGCAACTTCTCGAGTAGACAAAAATATTATTACACACTTCTCGTTTGTTAAATAGTTGCTAGTAAACCTTTCAACTCGTTTTATAAATGAATGAAGTGAAGAATGAACGGAATGATTGGTTGTACACGGTTTTTATTTCTACGTTGTTTGGCAAAAATTCAGTGACCTCAAATGACGAAGGCAAACATATGTACTTCTATCGCCAAAACCTCCGTTCCTTCTCCACTTTTTCTCTTTCGATCACTAACGGCTGTTCCTTGGGCATGGCTGTTCTTTGGGCACGGCGGTTCCTTGGACACGGCGGTTCCTTAGGCATGGCATAGTTAAGTCCGCAATATTAATAATGCCTTCCACTGTAATGTAATAAACCGTTTAGCAGAGACATTAACTAAACTTAATCTTCGTCGCCCTGCGGTTACTTGGCCCTTGTTTTCGGTGTTAACTCGACACAACCATCCAATATTTTACTAACGACTAACTTACCGCCTAACACTTTATTTAATTTCCTTGCTTACTGTAATTGATTCATATCTACAGGAAAACCCAACAATTGCCATTTTAAAATTCAAATCTTTACTCTATCCTACGGCCCTAAATGGAGAGGTTTAATGTTATCAAAGAAAGATATTGTTGGTAAGTGGCTTAAGTTCCTGTAGGTAATTTGACTGGGTCCTGAGTGATTTTCACTTTCAGTGAAAGTCAGTCAGAAAATTCTTTGGATTATGAATGTAAACAAAAGTAACCGGCACTCTTTGGTTCTACATCGAAGAATTAGCAGTCAGCTTACCTTATTGCCTGTCCATCTATTCCAATATGAATCCAAAAGTTGTCTCAGCGTCGAATCTTTTCTGCAATAGGTTTGAACACACAACTTCTTCGGCTGGAAGCTAGGAGTCAATCCTGTGAACGTGATTCATGCTTCAACAGAGAACTTAATCTCAATTTCTTCGTTAATTGAAGCTTTGATAAAGTGAAAATTGACCAACAATTTATACAACCTATTTCACTTAATATTGCAGTCTAGAATTAGGCTCAGTTATTTTCCGAGATTTTGTACATATTTTTGCAATCAGGCATTTGTAGTGTTTTTTTTGGAAATATCAACTTCCCTTGTCGCTTTATTATTAGTTCTCTGTCGTAAGGAAAACACAACAAAGAGCTTGGTAGCCATCTACACACACACTATATATATATATATATATAGATATATATATATATATATATATATATATATATATATATATATATATATATATATATATATATAGGGATCTTTTTAAGAGGTTTAAAATATGTATATCTACCATTGTAGCTTTTCGCTACTATTTCGGCATTATGTTTAATTTGCTTCGGCAAATGACCATGCAACAATTAACACCCGAACAACGTCTGGAAATAGTGGAAAATTATTTCCGAAATTCGCGTTCTGTGAGTTAAACTTATAAAGCACTTCTTCCAATTTAGTCGACCATCTGAGCAGCTCATATGCTTTACGATGGAAAGATTTATGTCCACGTATACTCTATTGGACAACGTTCATCCAGCACGAGCTCGTACAGTGTGTACCGAGAAATTATCGGTTTGACGACGTTCTTAACAAATTGTCATCTGTTCGTCCACTACATGGAAAATGTAGACCCTAGAATAAAGTTCTATAAGATGACACAAGCGCAGCAATTGAAGCCTTTGAACCTTCGTTTGCGTCGTACGTTTGGTGAATGGGACGAGAATGAGTGCTGAACCGCATTTTTGCCGTCAAATGATAATCAGCAACGAGGCTCATTTCTGGCTTAAATGGTTCGTAAATAAGCTTTATTTCCCCTTTTTGGTGTTAGGATATTCCTCAAGTGGCTTTGGAAGCCTCATTAAATACCGAAAAGTTACTTTTCTTTCCGTATTTTTTTGATTGCCATATTGAACAAATCATTTCAAGAAATGGACCTGTTAACTGGCCGCCCAGATCATATAATTTCACTCCATTAGACTAATTTGCGTGGGAGTACGTCATATCCGTTGTCTATCCGAATAGACCAGCAACTATTGATGATTTGGAAACCAACATTCGACGCGTGATTGGCGAAATAAGAAAGGCTATGCTGGCAAAAATGCTGCAAAACTGGACCGAATAGACCTGGATGGGCTTCCTAAGATGCATTCGCGGTGGTCATATGCCTGAAATGTAAAAAAAATTTTACTTATGATCGAATTGAACAGTGGTTATTAGCCCAATAATCTTTCATTTTTAAGTTGATGCGCTTACGTATAAATGCAGATAGTAATCGTTATTTGTCTTGCCTACATGTTCCAAATCTCATCAGTCTAGAAAACCATTTTCTCAGTATTTTGATTAACATAGTTCGTTATGCATTGTCCTTTGAATTTTTTTTTGAAATTCAGCCTGCTTTTTCATTCAATTCAAGTTTCGTACAATCCCGGTTATTCAAACGAACCAGGACAAATCAATGGAAAAGAGTATTCCTAAATGGGCATTTTCATAATTGTCCTGAAAATTAAAAATTCAGCCGCTAGGCATCAGTATTTTCCATTGTTTAAGCAAAATTACTTCTCTCCACCATTCCACTGTTTATCATCATTTCAAATAATGGTGCATTCAGATTTATGCGCGACAATTCTCATAATGCATTTTTTTGCCGCAGCTTTTTCCTACACTTTTATCATTAATCTCTTTGTTCTCAACTGTTATCCATCATGCCATTGCCATGTTGCTGTAGAAGTTCTCATAGTAGATACAATAGCTATCTGATAAATGAGCAAACTATAGTTTATCCCACATAAAGCATGGATGGCAAAAATACCACGCGAAAGCAGTTATGTATAAGTCTTATGTGCTGTACTAGATATTTTTTTTAAAAACAAGACGGTATTGCGAAATATAATGTATCGTATGTAGGAAAGCTGAAAAACAAACATCATCGCACGTTAGTAGCTCTTACGGATAAATAATGTTGATGAGTATGTTACTGCGAGTAATGCACCGAAACGAAGACACACTAAAAGTCAAGAGGATGCACATACAACGTATGAGATATAGACTTTAAGTAAGTTTTATCTACAGCCGGATTGTGTACATAGTCTAGTGCTCGAATTCCACATTTTTGCTTGTTGGAGCTTTCGTTCAGCAGTAGGCTATGTGTTTTTAGTTCGCAATTCTTTCGTTCGTCAACAGAAGACCCTGAAACAAACAATGCACAATATAGAAATAACAATTTAAAGGTGGTCACCTAAAAAGTTCGTGAAATATAACTCTCACGATGATGATATTTCTTCATGTGAGAAGTAATGCGTTCATTCTTAGCTATTTATTCTTAATTTATCTTTTTACCTTTCACAAAGTAAGCAAAATCCGCATTCAATTTCGATTGGTGGCTAGTAAAATTAAACGAAAATTTCTTGCGTAAAAATGACTTTCATTGGTTAAAACGTTAAAATGGAACCCAATACTCACGAATAAACATTCAAGAATTCTTCGTTTTCGTGAACAAATCGAAATACTAATTAAATGAATAGAAGCATCCGTAATTCATCTATCGTTAGGTTAAAAAGTGTTCTAGGTGAGTATTTTTGTCGATAAAATACATTTTAATGACTTAAATGTCCAACGTCTTCGCTGAACGTATTGGCAATGATTTACCGCGATAGTCTCTTTAAAAAACGCTTCGGTATAGCTAGATGATCCCATACACGTTCAGAGTTTTTATCTAAAGTCACAATTTGTACAGCTGATAAGTGAAAAAGTGTGAAACTACGTAAGGTTGTGAACAAACATTCCTTTCGGTTGCTGAACGATTGAAATGGATTATTAGTATTATGTAAACAGAAGACGAAACACGAAGATGAAATTCATCTTGAAAGCATTTTGATTAATGTGTATTTTTATAGAAAACTTCGTATCAAAGTGTTGTTCGTTTAAAAGGGTCGATTTATTCAATGAATTGTATCTGAAACGCAATGTTTGACTGACAAACATCGAAGATGGTAGCTTGGTTAGTTCTTTGATAGATGATGGTGATCCATTTAGTCCGATCATCACTGAATTTTAAAGTAGAAGTGCTTATCTGGAATACATTGAATGTGAAACGATTTTTCATCATATTTTTGTCTTACATGCGATATTGGAAAAGTATTATTATTTTCTTATGTAAATACTATTGTAAACAATGTAGAAAAGTTGAGGAAAAATTTTCTTAATCAAATGTACTCATTAAGAACACAAAAAAAGTTATTGCACATCTTCATCTTAGTTAATTAAAAGACCATCTTTGATTGGCATTCATTCTCATCAAAATTATTTTAGGAAGGATGATTGGCTCACAGACTACCACAGGAAATGCAAATATTGCAAAAAAATACTGCGTAAATATTCTGCGAAACCATAACACCCTGTTGAACTAGAGCGTGAACATTAGCTTCCAGCGATTGGGAAGAACTCTTTAGCTCCAGGTTAATAATTATCTCCAAACCTATGAAATCCGCCCATTTTACTACGTAAGCCAATTTCGTTTAACTTACTAGAGATGTTTTCAAAGTCAGTTCTTATTTTAAAGTGATTTTCGTTTTGCTTCCTAAGGGTCCAAATCGAACTTAAATGCCGCACCCAAATTGTTATGAATTTAGTTTTTTAAGTCTTTGCGATTACTTTCATCAGATTTGACTACAAATTGAATGCTATTTGTACTGAAATAGAGTTTCAAATTTCGAATTTGAAATCCAGAATATATAATCTTAAAGAAACCATATGTATTGATTCTAGGGATGAGGCAAAGCACGTGATTTGTAGATCAGATCAGTTTGTCTGATCTTTCAAAGATTAGGGGATTTGGCAGACCAGCGCAATTTTTCGGATACACTGTTATGACGCGTTATCTCTAGTCTTCGCCCTTTCTCGCGAGATTCAATCACCTTTAACGCCTGATTTAAAGTCGAAACATAAACCAAAACCAAATACAATCATCAAACATCTATAGTTTTGCGGTCATCTAAGGGATACATTAGTATTAATGTCTTAGGTGTCGTTTGATGACCGACGCTAGCTGTTCTCACCAGGTATTAATGGAGCTACCCAGAGTCACTCTACCATGATCTATTATGTGGAAAAACACGTAATCAGTGCCGTTAGGCGTTCCATATAATCACACAGTATGGAGCTCACGAAGAGCCTGAATTTTGCAGCAAACATATTTTGAATCGTTAAAGAAATAGTAAAGCATCGCAAAAATAATGTGAAATACTCTGAGTACACTTTGGTCTTACAGCGATACAGTTACCAGTAGCGGAGCTTGCCGTGCGATGTCCACGAGAAAATCAAAGAAACAAAAAAAACACAAACAATCAAATAACAACAATAAATGAATCTCCATGTTATCCATTTCTTATTGTTATTTGGGTTAGTTTTCAGAAAAATTACTTTTATTGTATCATTTTATGACAATGATGCCAAATCATGTTTTTCACCCTAATGTTTTTTCTCGACAGCTAAGAGGTGACTATGCGGATGGGAATTTTAGGGTTCTGTTCACCAATTTTTAAACGAAATTCCTACTACATTTTTGATTACAACTGCAGTGATGTCTAGAGATCCAAATATGTAAAAAAAATGAAATGAAACCAAGCTGAAATGAAGTGAGAGATCTGCTTAAAACTTCCAGAAATGTGTTTTTACAGTGTTTGCTTGAAATGCTTCTTAAATAGGTATCAAATATCATTCCCAAGGGTTCGTAATTTACAGTCGTTCCAAAGTTTAAGCCTGGGAACGCTTCCAAGCACTTTGAACAAGACCGCTTTTTTGTGAACCTTGTACAAGATAACACAAAAACTATGGGATCGTTCTTTTGGACATTTGACATAACTTTAGATAACATAACTACCTTCGATTTAAAAATAAAGTTTTGTGAAATCTAATAAAAAACAACGATTTTCCGTCGCAAATATCATAAAAATTCTTTGAAGAATCGAATACGTACTTTCAAATCCAAAACGTTTTTCAAATTTTCGCTCATCTTATCTTATATTCATTTATGTTTTTCAAACATTGATAATGTTTCAAAACAGCAGACGTTAGAAATCGTCTCCGATGAAATTATTGTACAGTCACCATTTTAAACAAGCCGCGAGGTGCGACCCTTGAGGTCCACACGGTCAACTTTCCAGTAATATCTACATAAACATCAACAACATTACAACAATGAGAGGTATTCATAGCAGTAAAAGGAATGAGTTAATATGAATCATATCGTCTACGGGAGGGTCCATTGATTACGTAAGGTTTTTGGTCGATGAGGACAGATTGAATATTCACGCGGATCAATCGGTAGTGGGCCTTTTTGGTCTTGAAATTTTTTGTTGGTTTTCAAAATTTAAGCTTTTTTTTAATTAAAAGACTATAAAAACTATTAAAAATCTGCTCAAATTATGCAAATATTTTAAACCTTTGATTGAATTTACAACATTTTTTTAGAATAAAAGATATAAAGTAATTGCATTCGTATGAACCCTCTTTACATGGTAACTTTGAATGTTTTTTTTATTTTTTATTTAGTTTTTTTTCATAATCATGAAAGAAAATTTTGCCGGTTTCTCTTTAAAAACTGATAAGAATGTATAAACTTTATAAACTGGTATCACTGTGCTGTGCAAATCAAGTTAAAAAAAAATTTTATGAAAAAAAAACATAATTTTTCGCATTTTCATCTATTAAATTAAAAAAAAAGCTGAAACGAATTTTTATAATGTTAAAAACTTCACAAAGATGTTAATACACGTCTACTGACACCTTAATGATGCAAATATTATATCTGGTTCGTGAGATATAGTGAATGATAATAATGACCTTGAAAATCATGATGACTTTTAATGATTTTTTATTTTTAATTTAATTTTTTACGTAATCGTGAAAAAAAGTTTTGATGTTGTTTCTACAGACATTGTTTGGAGTATATAAATTTTGTAAACATTGTCTACTACATTTCGCAAATCAAGTTAAAAATTTATTGTTTATGAAAAAAACCTAATTTTTTGCACTTTTTTTTCTTAAAATAAAAAACGGCTCCAACGAATTTTTTAAAAATTCGACAGGTTCATTGAAATCAAATTACGCGTACATTGACACCTCTACAATGCAAATCGTATGTTTGATGCGCGAGATATAACGCATGACAGAAATGACCTTGAAGATCATGATGACTGTTAATGATTTTTTATTTTTTATTTGATTTTTTTTGTAATCATGAGAAAAAAATTTAATTGCATTTTTAAAAACTTTTTGGAGTATATAAATTATATAAAGATTGATAATTTGGACTTGACAATAAGGTTAAAAATTTATTGTTTTTGAAAAAATCACAATTTTTGAACTTTTTTTAAAAAATTAAAAAACGGCTCCAACGATTTTTTTCAAAATTTGACGGATTCACATAAATGCTAATACGCGTCGATTGACACCTTAACCATGGAAATCGTATGTTGGGGTCGCGCGATATGTATAACGCACGACAGAAATGACCTTGAAAATCATGATGACTGTTAATGATTTTTTATTTTTTATTTAATTTTTTACGTAATCATGAGGAAAAGTTTTTATGTTCTTTTTACAAGCACTGCTTGAAGTGTATAAATTTTATAAAAATTGAACACTGTCTTTCGTAAATCAGGTTAAAAATTTATTGTTTATAAAAAAAACCCTAATTTTTTGCACTTTTTTTTCTTAAATTAAAAAACGGCTCCATTATATATATATATTAGCAAAAATGCTAATACGCGTCGATTGACATTTTAACCATGCAAATCGTATGTTTGGTTCGCGAGATATAACGCATGACAGAAATGACCTTCAAATGGTCAAAACAGCAAACCCCTCCGACCGAAGTTTCCCAAAAGCTAATCAGCTCTTAAGATTGCAAAGACGCTTCGATTGACACCTCAACCAAGTCGATCGGACTTTGTTTGCGTGAGTTATGCTTGTAGAAAAAAGTGTCCACGAACGTACAGACGTACGTACGTACGTACGTACACACACACACACATACATACATCTCCTTTTCTAAAAACACTTTATATATACTCGTAAGACCTCAAAACGTAAAGAAAAGTTGAAAATTTCAATTCCGATTTTCGAGGCGATTACAAGAACTTCCCATATACTGGGAAGTTAAAAATCAAAAAAATGAGTTATTTTTGAAAGTTAAGACATGTAAAAATTCTTAAAAGATACTTACAATACGTTGAAAAATTGGTTTCGTCACATAAAATTCGCTTTTTGCAAGCTGCCTTAATGGACCTGCCCCCTGAATACAACTGTTAATACCTTCTGAAAAGACACGACTATGATTTACTGCGTAACTTTATCAAAATAAATTTATGTACAGAGCTATGTTTCTGTTTCTGTAGGGTATTTTTTAGAGACAAAAGCTTTTCAAACATATAAAACACAGATAAATTATTAAAGAAGCCATTTTTTGGCATTTATTGATTGAAAATAATTTCAGGCATATAACTGCGGCCATCCTGTTTGTCCAATTTTGCACCAATTTTTCCAGCATAAATTGCCTTTCTTTGCCAATAATGCGTCACATTTTGGCTTTCAAGTCATCAATAGTGGCTGCCATATCAGCATAGACAATGAACTTGGCGTACTCGCACGAAAAGTAGTACAATCGTGTTAAATCACATGATCTGGGGGGGGGCTAGTTCACAAGTCCATTTCTCGAGATGATTCGATCACCAAAGGTTCGACCCAATGAAGTAATGGTTCCAGGCGCTAAGTGGCACATTGCACCAACCTTTGCTCCTCAAACGATTGGCGTTAATATTGGGAATCAAAAACTTATGAATCATTTTACGGTACCGATCGCCATTAACAGTAACGTTGAATCCGTGTTCAGATTTGAAGACGAAAAAAGAAAGGACCAATTATGCCGCCGGTATGCAAACCGCACCATACAGTTACTTTTTCGGGATTCATTAGGGCTTCCAAGATCTGTTGAGGATTATTCTCACCCCAAAAAAGGCAATTTTGCTTATTTACGACCCCATGAAGCCAAAAATGAGTCTTATTACTGAAAATGATTTAGCGGGTAAAAATACTGTTCAGCTTCCAACTCATTTTCGTCTCATTCACCGAAAGTACGACCTAAACGATGATCCAATGGCTTCAATTGCTGCACTACTTGAATTTTATAGGGCTTTAGTCTGAGATCTTATCTCGAATTTTTTCATGTAGTGGCCATAGGACAAGTTGTTGAAAACGCCGTCGAATCGATAAATTTCAATCCTCAGTCACACTCCCATGTTCAGCAACGTTCGATTGCTCGGTACGCACTGTACGAGCTCGTTTTGGATGAACATTGTACAATAGAGTATACGTAGACATAAATCTCCCTATCCTAATGCGCGTGAGCTGCTCAGATGCGCAATTATGAGGACCGTAAATTGGACGAAGTGCTCTTCAAATTTGACGCATAGAGCGCGAATTTCGGAAATAAATTTCAACTTTTTCTAGACGTTGTTTAGGTGTAAGTCTTTGCGTAGTCATTTTTCAAAGTAAATCAAACATAATGTCATAAAGACAATAAAATTGTACAGCTACAACGACAAATATCCCTGAACTTAACATTTTTTACTATACTATTCCGGCTTCCATTTATTTATGCATTTTTTAATCGAAATGTAACAACTCGGACCAAAGTTGATGAGATCAGCTTGATTATTATATTCAGGTGTTTTCTAAGGGGAAGTGAAATTTATCTAGGGTTTTATCTTATGGATCGTCTGGCAACAATGGTTGTGCTTAGTCCAATCGAAGAGCCTAGAATCCTGATCAACAGAATAATCATATAAGTTCAAACCAATCTTCAAAATCAAGCCGGATTTGCATGCTTTGATAAATGCAACCAATGTGAATATTACTAACCTCGATAAACCGCTTTGCTGTATATAAAACGAAAATTTAGCAAAAAAAAAATTAAATTCCACGCGGTCGTACACGAACTCCACCTTAAAAGAGATTTAAAAAGAAAACTAGCAACAAGTACATACAATTCAAGCAGCATTAACAATACAATTGTTCTCCATCATCATCCATTTAGCAGAAGAAAAAAAGAATGAGAAAAGATACAAAGTCGTGGTATTTGTAATTATAATTGCGAAAAGATACTTGAATACCAAATACCAGATACTCAGTGCATGTCGACAAGTTCCCGGTGATAGTGGATGTTGTCGTGGCGACAGATTTCAAACTACAGACGAACGTGCCGGTCTTGAATAATTCCGTTGCGTGCAACTTCACGGGATTTTAACAATTATAATTGACCAAACTGCAGGACTTGCAATGAAAAACTGGAAAAAATTCATGTCGTATACGAGCAGCCCATAACATCGCAAATATATACTGTCGCGAAAATCCATTTAATTCGTTGGATTTGATACGGCACAGTGCACGTTGGATATGTGCCAAGATTGACTTCGTTCCGAAGATATTTGTTTTACTGAAAACTATCTATCTGTCTGCTTACAGTCCGTGGCTGCGTGTTCTTAAAGATACTTGACGATCTTGATCGTGAAATATAAAAATCTTGAATAAATTGTTGGTGTTGGCCTTTCGGCGCGTTGTTTATCACTATCAAGTGTAAGTGTCTGGTCAAGAAAAGTGAGGGATTTCCTCTCGGGCCTATATCGAGGATGGTGACTAATTAGATTAGCTGTGAGAAGAATTAGTCGACAGTTAGTCATTTCAGTGCGATTGATTCGGGTGCGGGTGATTCGCGTTATCTTCTTGCGGTCAGGTAGTGCAATATCGGATTCGAGGTAGTATTACAGTGCGTTTGGCAAGGAAGTGGCGGCAGTGTCTGCATATCAATATGGCTAAATGTATATTTGAGTGTGGCTAGCGCTGCTACCTTATTTTATAAGACCGAATGCTAGCTTCAAAAAGAAATTCGAAAGGAAAAAAAATTGCATATCATATAAAATCTAATTGATAAAATAAATTCGGTATCGGCGCTCCACCATTCACTAATGATCGATTGAATGTCATTAAGTTGAAAACTGAGCACAAAATCATTCTTCGAGTGTTTCACATACTCAACTTAATGAACTTTTGACTCATTTCTCCTTTGACTTTTTCTTCCTGAACGTCCACCAACCGTGACTATTGTGAAGACCTTCAAGTTGAACGTGGAACATATGTTAGATGGACGACCTGCAACTGTGACACAAAATAACTGGACACGGACATGACTGCAGCCAGAATCGCGCTAGTTCAAATCAATTTATTTTAATTGGATATTTATTCTTTGGTAACAAGTATATGTTTTTTGCAAAATATTTTGTACGAAAACAGCAAAAATCTTATCGCTGAAGAAGTGTGTTGCTGGCTGAGACGCCATGGTCGCGCAACATCAGTTTCAGTGAAACTTTGACGCGATATAATGCGAAGTGACGGAGACAATTTCTGCGCTACTCATTTCGAGTATTATCTTTGGTAACGTAAGTGAGATCGATCAAGTGGTGTTTTGTTGATACTCAAGAAAGTGCAATACCCGATATAAAAAGCAATTTGATTTGTGATAGTGTCGTTTCTGATAAGTTTCCCCATCGCAATATATTGTGCAAAATACCTATGCAAAGTGTATAGTGAAACCTGTGAAAATTATTGATCTTGTCATTTTTAACCGAAATGGACAGAAGATCATAGATCTCTTCTATATTTAACCCCTTCATTGGAATATAATCAGCATCACCAATTCATCAATAATACATGTTTTTAATTATGTTCCGAATATTCAGACGGTGAGTATCTATCAAAAAAAAAAGATTAATTATGATCTGCTATCTAAGAAACAATTTTCCTAGTAACTTCATCAAGTTTTTGATCTAATTGCATAATTAGCACTTAAGTGAAAACCTAACACCTTCCAGATTTCATAGCATAAATGAATCGCTAGAAAAACTTACTCTAGTACAATGCTTCGAATACGCACTATCATTAAGAAATGGATACGAAGTCATAGAAATTATCATGAATAAGATTACAATTAGTCACTTTGGCGATTGCAAGGCTCGCTTCGTATTTTCTGTCTCGCGACATAAAATATTATGAAAATTGTGTGCTATTTCCGGACACATGCCACCGTGCAGATACATGTGACTGTTGCTTAGTTTGCACAAATTTGTTAAGAAGGTATCTGTTTTAAAACGCACTACATTTAAAAATTGTTTATTGCGTAAATTTTCGAATTATTATGTGACGATCTTTCATCTTTGGGTTCACATCTAATGCTGAAATTGCTTTCGATGAAGGCAGGAAAATTAATCACAATTCGATTTTAGATAAATGGGAACGAACATTATCGTGTCAGCGTTGAAAAAAGCATCGCTTTTATTTGAAGGAAAAAAACTTCAACAGACATAATTTTGATGGGGTAATTTATATTGGATTTCGAATGGCATCGAACTGAGGTTTTTGCAGTCTCTTTTTTAGTGTTTGCAACCATCAACATTCTGTTCATCGCACCTATGCCAGTTTGTAAGATGGTCTAAAAACTAATTGGCTAATGTTACCTACGTGGGGTTACTGAACGTATACGAGAAGCAAAACAGTTATAACATTCTTTTGAAGTTACTAGGTTGTTGGCCCTTTTTGATGTTCAGCAAAAGAAAAGTTTTAGGCTGCTCACAATATTAAAATAATAATAATTGTAATAATTAGATGCATACTAATGAAACGTTTAAGTACGCAACTTTTTACCGCCAAAATAAATAAATGAGAAATTGGTAGTTTATTTTCTTGATGATTATTATTATTACTATGTGGGCGGTTTCAAGTAATTGTGATCAATCAACCAAGGCAAGGCAAGGCAAAACATATGTCTGCTAATGAGAGAATTCATGTCAAAAACAGTTTGTACTTATTTAATGGAACAATTAAAATAACCATAATATTTTATGAAAATCATAAATTTACATTAGTTCAAAATCAGTACCGACACTCTAGTCTGAAACAGATGAAATAAACTAGTAACGTGCGAAAGTTCGGTATCATGCAAAACCCTTGACAATTTATAGCCAGAAATTATAATCACGATAATAAATAATCTCAACTGAGTGATTAAAAGTGTAAATATCATTTATTTTGTATGGAAATTTCAAAATTCTTTTGAACAACTCTCAGGACCAGCGCTTCAGAAAAATAGTCGCTGGTTTGTTTAACAATATTTCCACAAATCGCGACAATTGGTGTTAACTACTGATAATTAAGTAGAAATTAAATACATTTTACAAAAATGATTAAAAACTTCCTTCCTACTGTTTTCCTATTGAATAGTAGGTAAACTATGTTTATTATTTTTCTTTGAATCCATAAGTTTGAATATTATTGTACATAACTTAAAGTTTTTCGTATAAAGCCGTTTTTCTGATTGATTTGATAGAAACATATGTGTTTCAAGACATGATGAGCCCCATAGTTTTAATAGAAGTGAAAAACTGTTTGTGTTTAAATATACATATGTACATATGATATGCTAGCAAAGTTCATTTCAACGATGCATCATAGGTTGGTTTTTAAAAACATCTCCCATGTTTTATTGTACGGCCGCCATGTCAAATAAAGCTTATATATGTTAGATTCTCGTTTGTGGGCCGAAAGTTTAGGAATTTCAAGTCAATATCTCCTTTCGTTAAGAAGTTAGATTGCGAAAGCATTGAATAAATTCACTCGCCAAGAATGAATCGAGCTATAAAATACTTTCATTTAGCAGGTATTACTAGAATCATGTATCTTAGCAGGGAAAAGATTGTTATTTTTATTTTAAAGAAGGTTTAATTCAATTTAGAAGATAAATTTGTCGTTTTGGAAAATATGCTTTAATTGGGGTTATGCTTAATTCATTCGGGAAATGAAATAATTAAAAACTATGGCGATAACATGAAATATTACGGCTAGTTTAAGTGGACTGAGAAATGCAGTAACGTAACGTTAAATGGTAACTTTGAATGATTTTTTATTTTTAATTTAGCTCTTTTCATAATCATGGAAGAAAATTTTGCTGGTTTCTCTTCAAAAACTGATAAGAATGTATAAATTTTATAAACATTTATTACTGTCCTGTGCAAATCAGGTTAAAAAATTATTTTTTAATGAAAAAAAATCCGAATTTTTCGCACTTTCTATGATTAAATTAAAAAACGGCTGAAACATTTTTTTTATAATGTTGAACACATCACAAAAATGTTAATACAAGTCTATTGACACCTTAATTATGGAAATATTATATCTGGTTCGTGAGACATAGTGAATGACAAAAATGACCTTGAAGATCATGATGACTGTTAATGATTTTTTATTTTTTATTTGATATTTTTAACTTCCCAGTATATGGGAAGTTCTTGTAATCGCCTCGAAAATCGAAATTGAAATTTTCAACATTTCTTTAAGTTTTAAGGTCTATAGAGTATATATAAAGTGTTTTTAGAAAGAAGTATGTATGTGTGTGTGTGTGTACGTACGTACGTACGTGCGTTCGTGGACAGTTTTTTCTACGAGCATAACTCACGTAAATAACGTTGTACCGACTTTGTTGAGGTGTCAATCGAAGCGTCTTTGCAATCTTAAGAGCTGATTAGTTTTTGGGACACTTCGGTCGGGGGGGTTTGTTGTTTTGACCCCTTGAAGGTCATTTCTGTCATGCGTTATATCTCCGGAACCAAACACACGATTTGCAAAGTTAAGGTGTCAATCGACGCGTATTAACAATTGTGTGGTTCTATCAAATTTTTAAAAAAAACGTTCCAACCGTTTTTTAATTTATTAAAAAAAAGTGCAAAAAATTAAGTTTTTTTCCATAAACAATAAGTTTTTAACCTGATTTGCAAAAGGGAGTAATAAATGTATATAAAATTTATATAATCCAAATAGTTTTTGTAAGAAAACCAGCAAATTTTTCATAACTACGTAAAAACTTAAATTAGAAACAAGCCGCGAGGTGCAACCCTTGAGGTCCACACGGTCAACTTTCCAGTAATATCTACATAAACATCAAAAACATTAAACACAAAAACACAATAATAATTTTGAAAATAATACTACTTTAAATAATAATAATGAGAGGTATTCATAGCAGTAACAGGAATGAGTTAATATTAATCATATCATCTACGGAAGGGTTTTTGTGGATTTCCAACATTTAAGCACACTAAAACACTGTAAAAACTATTATAAATCTGCTCAAATTATGCAAATATTATAAAACTTGGATTAAATTTACAACAATTTCCTTAGAATAAAAGATATAAAGTAATATCATTTGTATGAACCCTCTCTACATGATAACTTTGAATAATTTTTTATTTTTAATTTAGTTTTTTGTAATCATGGAATATAGTTTTGCTGGTTTTTCTTCAGAAACTGATAAGAATGTATAAATTTTATAAACATTTAGTACTGTGCTGTGCAAATCAGGTTAAAAAATTATTTTTTATGAAAAAACCCTAAAACCGTAAAAGTCTAATTTTTTGCATTTTCTTTTATTAAATTAAAAAGCGGATAAATTTTTTCTATATAATTTTAAAAAAGTCGCAAAAATGTTAATACACGTCTATTGACACCTTCATGATGCAAATATTATATCTGGTTCGTGAGATATAGTGAATGATAAATATGACCTTGAAAATCATGATGACTTTTAATGATTTTATATTTTTAATTTAATTTTTTACGTAATCATTAGAAAAATTTTTGGTGATGTTTTTACAAACACTGTCTGGAGTATATAAATTTTATAAACATTGATTACTATATTTCGTAAATCAGGTTAAAAACTTATTGTTTATGAAAAAACCTAATTTTTTGCACTTTTTTTCCTTTAATTAGAAAACGGCGCCAACGATTTTTTCCAAAATTTGATAGATTCACACAAATGTTAATACGCGTCGATTGACACCATGCAAATCCTATGTTTGGTTCGCGAGATATAACGCATGACAGAAATGACCTTCAAACGGGCAAACCAGAAAACCCCACCGACCGAAGTTTCCCAAAAACTAATCAGCTCTTCAGATTGCAAAGACGCTTCGATTGACACCTTAACGAAGTCGATACAACTTTGTTTACGTGAGTTATGCTCGTAGAAAAAAGTGTCCACGAACGCACATACGTACGTACGTACGTACGTACGTACATACACACACACATACATACTTCTTTCTAAAAACACTTTATATATACTCTATAGACCTCAAAACGTAAATAAATGTTGAAAATTTCAATTTCGATTTTCGAGGCGATTACAAGAACTTCCCATATACTGGGAAGTTAATAAAGCTTATATATGTTAGATTTTCGTCTGTGGGCCGAAAGTTTACTTGTTGTGCAGGAATTTCAAGTCGATATCTTCTTTCGTTAAGAAGTTAAATTGCAAAAGCATTGAATGAATTATTATACAGCATTTCTTAATTCACTCGAGTCACTTAAATTTTTTCCCAAGTCGTTTGATTTTTTTCTAAGTCACTTAAACTTTTTACCAAGACCTTTAACCTTTTTGAAAAATAATAAAAATAATAAAAAACTATGGCGGTAACATGAAATATCACGGCTAGTGTAAGTGGGCTGAGAAATGCAGTAACGTATTTCTTATGAAAATACGAAATCTTCTGCTCAAAAATTTTATTGACTTCGAGAGAATTTTTGTTAATCCTTGATTGTTTTGCTGGTTTTACATTTTCATTTTTTAACCCGGTAGTTGCTTCCTTGACAGCAGCGAAATGCCTCGCAATCTCTACTTTATGGGGATTGCATCGTCCATTCTAATATAATTTTGGAAACTATAGTCGGTTGTTATTATGATAGTATATTTATATATTAAATTCTAATTTACTTCTATTATACTTTAATTCTGCTATTTAATTTACTATCACCAAAACCTACTTGGAAGAAACAAATAATTATGGTGTCTTTCATTTTATTACTTATTACTCTTTTTATTTCTCTCTCACTCACTCTCTCTCTCTCTATTTCTTTCTCTTTCTCTCTGTAGAAGGAAGCTGTGATAAACGAAATGATTTCTAAAAGATTAGGCAATTATTGTTGATCGAACAGAATATAGCTAAAGTAGATTTTTTGACGGTCATCACTATATATATATGATATAATAAATCACCAATATTGATATTTTTAAAGCACTTGGGCATTTAGATTTTATCTTTTCTCCATCTTATTGGAAAGAGGTAGCCTATAGTTGCAACTATAGACGGGATGAAATCATGGCATCCATTATGTCTGCGGTCGTTTAATCTTCCCACTAGGTTGTTCATGTATCTTAAACATAGGATATTAATGCTGATAACTTTTGGACTATACGAAAAAAAATTCTAATCAGTGTGATCACCAGTAGCGCTTTTTTATGTATGTATTTTATCAAACTGCATAAGGTCATGATTTCGTTGTAAACGTGTCAGGGGAGAATTATAATATAGGTTAGACGTGGTGAAGGTAGGAGCGAAGATCGTAAGGTTTCTAGAAGGGTGAGAAGAGTGACGAAAGCGAAGTTCATTGCAGAGAGGAGTGTCGAAGATATTCAAAAAAAGCTTGTAAAGGAGAGATTCGTCTAAATATATTCTACGTTGTTGTAAGGTTGAAATGTTTGCGACGAACATCGTAAGGAGCATAGGGAATATTGAATTTGTAAAATAGAGTGCGGGTATACTTACGCTGAATAGATTCGATTAGAGCTGTGACATCGAAAGAAAAACATCGATGTTAGATGTATCGATGTTAGAAAAATCAAAACATCGATGTAAGAAAAAAATCGAACCAAAAACATCGATGTTTTTGGAACATCGATGTTTTTCAGAATAATACAACAGATGATTATTTTTGCTGTTAACCACTATTTATTATTGAATATAGAGAGTGTACTGTCGAGCCTACTAACACTTTGTTTAATAATCTAGGTAGTGTTCGTAGAAAAGAAAGAAAGGCTCTTCGTATTTAGAAGAATAGGTTGCACATTTTATAAACTCATATACATACCTACAAGATAATTCATTTAGAATGTCATTATATTATCAAAATAAAATATTGACTTTATAAATGAAATAAATTAACATTATAATAAATCAATCCAAAAACCAAAACTTTTTATTGATTCATGGGAGAAATAGTATTTTGTCAATTCTATCTCCTGTCAGAGAACTTCTTTTGTTGTTTACTATATCCCCAGTTGTGGAAAAAATTCGCTCCGATGGCACAGAAGTTGCCATACATGTCAAGTATTTTAGTGCTAGTTTCAACAAAACAGAATTTTTCGGGTCGCTTCTGTTCCACTCGTCCAACGTTTTTATTTTTCGTTTCAACTATTTACTATTACGAGCTAAAAAACATCGAATAAAACATCGAAGCGAAAACATCGGGAGAAAAACATCGATGTAAAAAATAGTCGATGTTTTTAAAAAACATCGATGTTTTCAAAACATCGATGTCGATGTCACAGCTCTAGATTCGATTAAGTTTCCATCACATTTGCTGTGTGGAGACCAGATCAGGGAGCAGTATTCGACCAAGTTACGTACGAGAGAATTAAAAAGTTTTATACTAGTTTCAGGTCTCCTAAATGCAGTGGAATTTCTTAGTAAGAGTCCACAAAGCTTTGACGCTTTAAGCACGATATTGGCAATATGATGATCAAATTTTAGTTTGCGATCGAATATGACACCTAGATCACAGAAATGATCGACTGCAACGAGAGTACTGCTGTGTAAGGAATAAGGAAAAACAATAGTGTTGAATTTGAGGGAAAAGGTAAGTTTATGACGTTTTTCAACATTAATCGTTAGATTATTGAGGTCACACCAGGATTGAAACGCACATAGATCCTGGTCAAGAGCTTGACAATCGATAATGGAGTTGATTGTTCTAAAGACTTTAAAGTCGTCAGCGTACAGGAGGCAGGGAGACTGAATGAATTGAGGCAAATCGTTGACAAAAAGTAAAAAAAAGAGGACCCAGGAGCCTTGCAGAACACCTGATGATGGATAGAAAGGAGCAGATGTATGATTGCAGAAGGAGACAATGCATTCACGGTTAACCAGATAGGAATAGAACCATCTGAGTAAAGACCCTTGAAAGCCATAGCTCTTCAGCTTACGCACTAAAATATTATGGTCAACGGAGTCAAAAGCCTTAGACAAATCCGTGTAAATGCAATCAATTTGCTATCTCTTGGCCAGAGACTTGGCCGCAAAGTCGGAAAATTTTAAGAGGTTAGTAAGTGAGGAACGACCAGCAACAAAACCATGTTGGGCATTAGCAATAACAGGTCTGATGGAAGTAATTATTGAATTGTAAACGAACCGCTCGAGCAGTTTCGAAAAACAAGACAACATGGCTATGGGACGGTAGTTGCGTGCAAAGGAAAAGAGTCCATACTTGTGGATAGGAATTGTATGTGAAAGTTTCCAGGAAGCAGGGAAAATGCCCTCGGAGACACTTTTGTTAAATATGATCGATAGAGGCAGGCTAAGAGAGGAAGAGAGGCAGATCACAAACAAGTTAGGAATACCGTCTGGTCCAGGGTTCACATTAGGATCAATTCCATTGATTAGGATCTCTAGCTCAGATTTAGAAATAGATAAATTAGAAGGTAGTAAGCAAGAAGGAGTAGAATAGGAATACAAGGGAGGACTTGCCATGGGAGATGAAAAGACAGAAGAGAAGAAGTCAGAGAAGAAGTTTACCATATCTTGAGGAGAGCGAGCAATGAGGCCGTTATGAGTCAACTCGGTAGGGACAGGAGAGGACTTACGTAGAGAGCGAACATAGGACCAGAACATTTTAGTTTCATCCCTGGTCACAGAAGCTTCGAGGCGTTGAATGTAATAATTCGAGGAAGAGCGGATAAGGTGTTTCACCTCGAATTTACTCTGTGAGTATCTAATTCGATCTGAAACAAGTTGGCTTTTCAGCCACTTTCTTCGTAAAGTATTTTTGGTACGCAGAGCAGACTCAATTGCAGGAGAGAACCAAGGAGGCGAGTTCGATTTAACTTTACGTGTTAGGGGAACATAGTGATGGATCAGGTCATTAAGTACAGAGTAAAAGGAATTTAAGGCAGTTTCGCAATCCAGACTGTGAAGTATATGATGCCAATCATATGAGTTGAGGGAGGACTCGATGGCAAGGTAGTTTGCTCTTCTAAAATTCGGCTTTAGAGAGACTGGAGTGGTCCTGGACTTGTCAAATTTAAAGGAGACGTCCAACAGGAGTGGAGGATGATGAGGATCGACCCTAGTGTAGGGATGGATACATTTAACAAGGATCAACATGTTTATAGGCAGGGAAGAAAGGACAAGATCTAAAATTTTATTGTTAACATTAATGATAGTGTTATATTGAACTCAGATATACTTTCGTTTTATTTGTAAATGAGATTATAGAGGCTGAAAAATGAATCTTTAATAGAGATAAAAAATATCAAAACAGGGTCATATTGGAGTTTGATTCTTTGATTTTACCACTTGATACATCAAGCTTGAACTTACAGAAAATTTTGTAAAAACAATGGATTGCAATGATGTTGAATTTTTAATTATTTCAAAGATTATTCCTAGGTTATCTTATGAAAACCAGTGCTACTCATTTCAAAAAGGGCGCGCATTTTTAACAAAGCAACTGGTAATTTAATGAAAATCAAGCTGCCTTCAAAAAAATGCATGAATATGTTTTAAAGATGTTAGCTATTTTATGACAATTTACCGATCATAGAATCACAAGATCTCTTAGACTGTTTCTAACTTATGTCAGCATGAGGATGGAGAAAGCTTTCATCAAGACATCTGAACAATCGAAATATATCACCAAGACCTTTGGAGTCTACGTACGTTGGCGGATGATTGGCGAATATTAAGAAGATATCTAAATACTTTTGTTTTATACATTCCTGTATTTAAATTTTTTAATCTTATTTTTAACACATTATAACTTATTGCTATTCAGTTGACAACTTTTTGTCATTGAATTTATTTACTATCGTTTTTTTCCTAAAAAAAATCTTATCTCGAATATGAACAGGTTATACATTTTCGCATTGCCAATTAAAATTTAAATTTTGATGACCATTGCTATTTTCGTCATATAAAGGGCGCTGCGTTACAAGAATGGCATTGTACTAAGCGAGCCACAGTGCTAATAGATAAAGTTTATTTCCATCCTTTGATGCTTGCGTGTTTTTATTTAAGTTAAATAATATAAAATATAAAATCTCAAAATGTTACAAGAGATTTAATACATTTTTTTTATTTTCTTTACAGGTAAGTGATTGCTTCTCTAGATATGGTTTTATCGTCGTAACGTAAGTTGTTTTTTAAAAGACTTTTCAATTCAGTATTAGTGAACATTTTGAAGTTAGAAATTTCATGAAAATCTAGGCAACTTTTTTATTGCTGCTTGGATGTGATTTCTTCGATCGAATTTTTGTTTATGACTTCAAGTTCATCAATGATTGTTATTTTATAAAAAAATTATGTTACACCCATTGTTCTGTTTGACGATTAATGCTGCAAATGAATTTAAAATTTCCTATCAGCGCCTGAACATATAACTAGATTATTTTCAAGTTAGTTCTCTATTTCAATTTACAATTGCATTTCGTCCTCAAACTGGTGAAATAAAATTTTCTTAGGAAAACGTTTACTTAAGCTTAACATTTTTCATCTTTTGTATATGCTAAAAGTTAAACATAACATTTTAAAACTAATGAAATTAAACATTCTGTATTTTAAATTTATTTCATTCAACAACTTTAACTAAATTTTTTAACATTATTCAATCTTATTAAAATATTTCCGAGCTCAACATTATTTGCCTTTAATTACTGATTAGTGTCGAAATTGAAATAGTTTTTTTTGTTTTATAGGCCACATTTTTATTCAAATTGGATCACAATAACATAAATTCATATTATGACATTAAAGTCCTCCCGTTAAATCCAAACCCATTAAGATTGTAATTTCGAATGATTTAATCAAAAAATGCTTTCTTAAATCAAGTGAAGTTAAGAAATCTATTTAATTTTTTTTGTTGCGCATGTGCTTTATTAGTATGCCATAACTCAGAAAAGCTTGTTTCGAAATAAAATCGTTTTAGGTTATTGTAATATAAATCAGTAAGGTAAATACTGTCTGTGGTTCGAGTGGCTTAAGGGTTCTAACGCTTGGTTCCTTTGTACCGAGTACCGGGTTCAAAGCTGCTTGGCATCAAGTAGTTTTCCGAAATCAAATTTGGTGCCAAACTTTCATTTTACGCACCTGTAAATAAGTACTTAAATCAGGATAATAATCACGAACACATATTGCTGACAACTTCACTTGTTTGTATACAACATATGTATGTATATTTTCGTAGCCTTTGCTTCATCTTTCACCAGCAATGTATATTTAATTTAGAGTCATATCGGTTCAAATTGGAATGCTCGTAATATTAACGGTCGTAATCGAAGAGAAAAACACCACAATATTTCATTTTTCGCATTTGAATCCTTAATTATCACGAGTTGAGCTGTGTGTCTATTGCAGTTAATGTGCGATATAATTTATAAACAGGAATCGTGTACATGATTTCAAAAGATAGTTTTTGAATTTCGAAATCGTTATCCTACAGTCTTTCACTTCTGAAGCAACGCTTTGTGACATAAATTCTAAGTTTCAAGTAGTTATCAACTCAATAAACATATATCCACATCAATTTCGATTAAATTTCAGATGAATTTCTGGAACCATTTCAAAAATTCATTTGATTTCACTTCATAAAAATTGAATGAGCTAAAACCGATAATCAATCGCTTGAACATTCAATTGCTATTTGATTTATTGCATTGAATTACAGCATGGTTAAATTTTTTTTAAAATGAATCGGTTCAATCTATTTTATTGCATTTATTTCTGTTTTGATGCTGCTATTAGGATTTTTATTATTTAGCTTTGGAAATGAATTCATCATCGTTCACTAATCAATAAATAGTTGATTAACCCAAAACTTTTATGTATTTGAAAGTGAAAGTATAATTTTCGAATGAAATGTTGGAAAAAAGGCGTAACTTTTTAAATACTAAAATGCCAGAGCAAATCAATTTGATCCATTTGCGATTTTACTGCTTTACACACACACATATATATACAAATACAGTCATGTGCATAATAATAGCAATAGGTAAAAATTTATAACTTTTTATTGATTTTACATTGAACTAATTAATTCTTTCTTATTGTGATACAGTAGTACTTTGTGTTGATTTATTCAGAAAAATTATTATTTGATATCAATGAAAGATGAAAATTGCCACATTTTAAGACATTTATTGTTTTTCAATAACGTTTTTACATCGACGAGGCATTGCTTCTATTAAACGCTGACATCTTTCCACAGAAATTGACTCCCACGAAGTACGAAGAGTAAGTATTCCAGAGTTGGTCGGCGTTCGTCGGTTTAGCATCTGCAGCAGCTTTTTTAACATTAATTCAAAGATGTTCGATTGGATTCAAATCCGGAGACTGGACAGAACACGACATGAGAGTAATTCTATTTTCTTCAATCCATTTCTTCGCTATTTTGGCAGAGTTTTTCGGGTCATTATCATGCTAGAACACCCACCGAATAGGCATTTCTTCTTTTGCATAATCAATCATGATCTCTTTTAATATTTTTAGATAAGTTTGAGCCGTCATTGTCTCTCTGATTTGATAAATTGGACCAACACCATAACACGAAAAGCATGCCCATATCATAACAGATAATTCTCCGAGCTCGATATTCTGATTTTTTTGGTCGTCGAACGAACTTTGGGCATGCAGTATTTCCAAATAATACAACTTTCGTCTCGTCACTCCAAAGAATGTTTCTCCATTGATTTGGTTGCCAATTGACGTGGGTACTGGCAAAGTCTAATCTTTAGCTCACATGTTGTGGCCGTAACAATGGTACTTTTCTTGGACGTTTTGCAAGTAAATCGGCATCTAGCAGTCGTCTCCTCATAATTGAAGAGTCAATTTCAAGCCCTACTGCATTCACAATTTCTCTGAAACTCATGAATGGATTCCTTTTCGCTGCCTTGATAATTTATCTGTCTGTCAAACCGCTAGTTTTTCTTTTCCTACCACGAGTTTCA
Organism: Oxycera nigricornis; assembly: GCA_963942545.1. Taxonomy (NCBI): domain Eukaryota; kingdom Metazoa; phylum Arthropoda; class Insecta; order Diptera; family Stratiomyidae; genus Oxycera; species Oxycera nigricornis. Next base: position 86,263,309 of record OZ012662.1, read on the forward strand.
ACTCGATCTTTTTAATTTGTGGCGTTTGATACTTTCTTTACGGATCATCCTAACAGGTTTTGGATTTCCTTGTATGATTTTACCTCTTTTCGCCATTTAATAATGTACCTTCGTTCTTCCGAGGTACAATAAACTCTGCGACCCATATATGCTAAAGCATTATGATAAACCATTATTTCTTGATACCGCCAGTTATTTCAAATTCTCACCTAGACTAAGCTAGTCAAAATATGTAATATGTACTATTTTTTTCCACGTTATGTGGATCTATTCACCGACGCTGTTATTATTTCACACAACAAAGTTAGTGATCAAGCGAAGAAAACAGATGACATTGACAGATGTCTTCTTCACAAATAGCTATGACGGCAATGTTTTAGTGCTACCATACATAAAGAATAATTCTGACATGTGTAAATCAAGTGTGAAACCGTCATGGAAATCGCTTATGTACTGAGAGCTGAAAAATTAAATTGAAAGATGTTTTAGTGCATCCCAAACTCATGAAAATAATAAAATAAGTTGCGACTACATTCACTTCCAAAATTATCTATTTAATCGAATTACACATACAAAAAGCTTTCAAAATCATTAAATTATACTTTGTTTTTTTTTTTGTAAAAATCTGCATTATTTAACACGTTGTTGACGTTGTCTATACTGATTTTAGCAAAGCCTTTGATACCGTCAACCACTCTATACTGCACAAAAAGCTAGCACACTATGGTCTTCATGGTCCTGTGCTTTCTTGGCTTTCATCATATTTTAGCAACCGCTCTTGTCGAGTTGGTGTCTGCAGTGCGTTCTCGACTCCTTTCCATCCTTCCTCCGGAGTTCCGCAAGGCTCAATTCTAGGTCCCCTTCTTTTCCTTTTTATATTAATGACCTTCCCTTCGTTATTAAGTCCCATTGCCTACTATATGCCGATGACCTAAAAGTTTTCAGAGCCATCCGCTCTCAGGAGGACTGTTATGCCCTCCAATTGGATTTAGATGCTCTAGATACTTGGTGTCAATGTAATTGTCTCTCGTTGAATATAAGAAAGTGTCACAAAATGCCACTTTTTACTCACACTTATGCCATACAAAATATTCCGCTCTCCACAGTTGTTCAATTTAGTGACTTGGGAGTAATTTTTGATCCTAGGCTTAAATTTGATGCTCACATTGAGTCAATCTCCTAGCGTGCTTTTCGTGTCGTTGGGTTTGTACTTAGGCATTCGATACGTTTACTGACATCTCATCCTGCATTTGCCTTTACACTAGCCTCGTCCGTCCCATCCTTGAGTATTGTTCACAAGTGTGGTCTCCACGTCATCAATACCTCGACTTTATGCTTGAATCTTTGCAGCGTAAATTTATTCGTTTCCTTCTATTTAAATTTCATTTTCCATACAAATCCTATGAAGAGCGATTGTCCCTGCTTCATCTTCCTACGCTGAAATCACGTAGACTCTTCCTAGATGAATGTTTCCTCTTTCGACTTCACCACCGTCTAATATATTCTAGCCTCTGCGACTGCTTAGAATATCGTTCTTCAGAACGTCCTACTAGATGTGATGATTTATTTGTCATACTGTTTGCTAGAACGGAAACTTTCTTTCACTCTCCGATGTTACGCCTTCCCAGAAACCATGACGTTCTGCAGCTTGGTTCGTTTCCCCACTCACTTTTTATTTTCAAGCATAAGCTTAAACATTGTTTGTTAAATTAGCCATATTTATTACTATTCATTTTCATCTTGGTATTGGATTAGTCTGTAAGATGAATCTGTAAATAAATAAATAAACACCAACATTCATTTGGGTGTTTTAAACGTCTTTTGGTGGTGTTTTAAGATGATTAAAAAGTCGTGTTGTTGCTTTTTACCAAAATATTTTGTATTTCTTCAAATACGTATTTCGTTTGGTACTTGCAACCTTCTCCAGTGTTTTGTACACGTTGTACAGTTTTTTTAAAACTACTTTTTTAACATAATGGCGCTGTTTTGAAGACAAAAAAAAAGATTTTTAACAAAAAATATACCCGTAAATTGTTTATAAAATTAAAAATAAACAAGTAATCAAAAAAACCCTACGTACTTCACTAGCTATTAGTATGCACCTCAAGGAAAAATTTAGTTTTTTGTTCTAGGAGCGACCGTTCGAAAGAAAAGTTACCGGTAACTTTTTAAAGGTGGATCACATAAGAGCCGAATACGGGATCCTGTGGCCGCCATTTTGAAAAAAAATTTGTGTACATTTTGAGTTATACAATATACCATCATAAGCGGATTTGGTGTTTTTTAATTTATTTACTTACGAATAATCATGAAAAAAGGGTTCTCTAGAGTAGGGTTACCCCTTAAGTGAGTTAATAAAAATATCCAGTTTATTTTTATAAAAGAACCCTTAGCTTTTCAAGCTCAAATCAAACGTATTAAATCAGTAATTGCGTACTAGTTATGTAAATTTGACACTCAAATACTTATAAATTCATCAGGACGGGGAAACACATACTTCATCTCTTGACGTTAGCCAAGAATATCTTCAGAAAAAACACTATAACGTAATCAGAAATTATTGCAAAAGCTTTGAAATCAAATTTATCTAACTTTCGTAAAAACTACTCTTCGTAAAATATACATTGCACTTATTTCAAACATCATTATTTTCTCGGCAGGTCAAACATCACAGAATCCATAATAATAGACCAACTTTAGATTATAGACCACATTTATGTTGATAGAAGATCTTTCAAACATGCAGTCAACGTCTAGGAAACGACTGCAATCCGACTGAAAACATAAAAAAACATTATATACATTCATGGCGTCTGCAAACTCCCATGCCAAAATTTTAACGCTCTCTATCCAAAGATAAATTCCCATGAATATTTAGTATTGCTTGAGATACATGCCGTCACGTAACCAACTTCAAAAGCGAAAACTTAATTTAAATGGCCATTTTCTTGACGGAGTGCAGGCGTTTCAGTATGTTTTGCAGCTGACAAAACTCTACCGCATTCCAGAATTGTAGCGATGCACCGCTAATAGACGCAGCTATCAGAGTGCAGTATCTTTTCGCTGAAAACCACAAAAAAAAAGGATTATACGAAATTTGCATATGGAAGCTGTTGGTTATTTTCGATCTGGCAGGCTTCGATGCGTGGACATGGAGACAAGATTTTTAATAGGTCTTGAAGCTGACTAATTATTATGAGTGAAGCGGATGCAGTTGCAAATGGATGATGAATCGCTCGGCAGGATTATGGGTATTAAGGGCATTAGGTCAATTACACATAAAGCAAGTAGGGCGACAATCATTTTTCTGTGGTAGGATTACTCGAATAGAATCTTTGTCAAATAATAAATCATCAGAAAGAGCGTTTCTAATCTCCACTTAAATATAATTAATTACATTAGAATTTCATTCTTTAACGGCTCTTAAATTTCCTACCCTCTTGAGTAAGAAAACAATAAAGGGGCACAGAGACAGGAAAACCGAACAATAAATAACAAATTTTCGACAATTTGTAAAACTTCGATGCTTTCCTACCTTGTTGAGAAACTTTGACAACAATACACGATTTTAGCGGAGGAAGTTTCTATTGTGACTCCCAGTACCCCATTTGTTGCGATTCCCTTCCCTTACAAAGCATTATCATGCATCTTCAAAAGGACTCCAACAAAATTCTGAACATTTTAATGGTTCAATAGTACCTATAGTGAATAAAATGCACATTACATGTTGTGTTAGGTATAAAGGTAGCAAAAGGGTATGATGTCCGAACAAAAACAAACTCAACTTTGGATTGTGTAGTCGGAAAAATATCCTGATCCTGATTTCGGTTGGAAAGTTTATGAAAAGACTGGAAAATGCAGGAGGGTTAAAGTTTATCGGAAAGTTTGCAAACGTATTTTGAAAACAATGTAAAACACTTAAAAAGGCATCGGTTAGGGGATTGACCTTTGCGCTGATTTTATATACTTGCCGGCACAATGTGTGAGATTAATGATGTGCTGCATAAGTGAGGAATTCGACGCGGTGGCACGTGCATTGGTAATCCTCTATTCTATTGTTCGACCGATAATCTTCTTAAGACTTATTGTGCTTCGACCGTAACAGATAAGCGTGACACTCTAATGGTTTTGAAGATTTAATATCTAGCCAAGTTTTCACGTTTTTAAGGGTTTCTTAAACTCAATTTTATTTCGATTAGGAATTAATGCAGCACAATTATCTTCATCAAAACGAGAATTAAATGCGAATCTCAAAAAAACTAAAGAAGGGACTGCAAAGAGAATTCATTTTTCAAAAATTTTGTAAGTGAAAATCATGAATTTAGGTCGGAAATTTCGGAATAAATAGAATATCTATTCTAAGTGGATTACAAGATATAAAGAGCATGGTAATGTCTATGATGAGTTTGGTAGATGCATCAAAAAGGGACGATAAATTGATCGCTAAGCAATGCGACAGGGCAGGGAAAAACTAATTAGAAAATGATTTTGCGTGCCCATAAATACAATTAGACGCACGCTTGAAGAATCTGACATCAAAAACAGAAGCACAAACCCCAAAACACTACTTACAAAAAAAAATAAGTTCAAAAAAATTTGAGTTGACCGCGGGGTAATTTGGACCGCGATAGGAATAACGCAATATGTACTGATGAGTCATCTTTTGTTATTTTCGATTCTTTGAAGATTACTTGGAGAAAAAGAGGTGAGAGATTGTAATAATGCACCGTCAAACGTCCCGGAAAGGGGAATGTTTACAGGTGCTTCTTTGAAAAAAGATTCGGAAAATTGATTGCTTTAACCTGAATTTTTACAAGAAGTGCTTGTTGAAGTTTGCTGAGTTGAAGTATGGACTGGACCTCAAAACGATGACTGGATGCTCCAAAAAGACAATGATCCCAAACATCGAAGTCGTCGCTGCACATCTTATAAGAAAGAAAATGGGATAACAACCTTGGACTGACCATCGCAGAGTCAAAATGCAATTCCAATTGAAAGTTGTGGTCGCCAATGAAGGCCAAACTAAAAAAGAAAAAAAAAACAAGCAGCGAGATGCGACCCTTGAGGTCCACACGGCCAACTTCCCAGTAATATCTACATAAATATTACAAATATTAAACACAAAAAATATTCATAAAAATAACACTTTTTAAATAATAATAATTAGAGGTACTCATAACAGTAATTGAAATAAGTTAATATCAATCATATCATCTACTGGAGTGTCCATTGATTACGTAAGGCTTTTGTTGGTTGGGGTTGGATTGGTTTAATTGAATATTCACGCGGATCAATATTAATTTAATGATGTAAATATCGTATTTGGTTCGTGAGATATATTGAATGATAAAAATGACTTTGAAAATCATGATGACTTTTAATGATTTTTTATTTTTAATTTAATTTTTTACGTAACCATGCAAAAAAGTTTTGCTGGGTTTCTTACAAAAACTATTTGAAGTATATAAATTTTATATACATTAATTACTGCGTTTTGCAAATCTGGTTAAAAACTTATTGTTTTTGGAAAAAACCTAATTTTTAGCCCTTTTTTTAATAAATTAAAAAAACGGTTCCAACAATATTTTCAAACATTTGATAGAATCACGCAAATATCAATACGCGTCGATTGACACTTTAACTATGCAAATCGTATGTTTGGTTCCGGAGATATAACGCATGGCAGAAATGACCTTGAGATCATGATGACTGTTAATGATTTTTTATTTTTTATTTCATTTTTTTTGTAATCATGATTAAAACATTTGATAGCATTTTGGAAAAAACCTTTTGGAGTATATAAATTATATACACATTGATTACTTGGACTTGAAAATAAGGTTAAAAATTTATTGTTTTTGAAAAAAAAAACCAATTTTTTGCACTTTTTATTTAAAAATTAAAAAACGGCTCCAAGAAGTTTTAAGAAATTTGATAGAATTACAAAAATTTCAATACGCATCGATTGACACCTTCCTCAAGAAAATCGTACGTTGGATTCGCGATATATAAGGCATGACAGAAATGACCTTGAAAGAGTCAAAACAACAACCCTCCCCCCCCCCGACCGAAGTGTCCCAAAAACTAATCAGCTCTTAAGATTGCAAAGACGCTTCGATTGACACCTCAACAAAGTCGATACGTTGTTATTTACGTGAGTTATGCTCGTAGAAAAAACTGTCCACGAACGAACGTACGTACGTACGTACACACACACATACATACTTCTTTCTAAAAACACTTTATATATACTCTTTAGACTTTAAAACGCAAAGAAATGTTAAAAATTTTCAATTTCGATTTCCGAGGCGATAACAAGAACTTCCCATATACTGGTAAAGTTAAAAATATACTAAAAACTACGATTTTTTATTTGATGAATGCTTTTTAAAGCATATGATCTTGCAAAGTTTTGACTACAAGACATTTTATCATTCAAGGCGTTGATTACTACAAACGCAAATTTGATTGAACTTTTGTTGGTTTTCAAAATTTAAGAAATTTTTTATTAAAATTAAAACACTGAAAACTATTCAAAATCTGCTGAAATTCTGCAAATATTATCAAACTTTGACTTTACAACAATGTCTTTAAAATAAAAGATATAAAACAATATCATTCGTATGAACCCCTTTTACATTGTAACTTTGAATGATTTTTTATTTATAATTTTTTTCCATAATCCCGGAAAAAAGTTTTGCTGGTTTCTCTTCAAAAATTGATAAGAATTTATAAATTTTATAAACATTTTTACTGTGCTGTGCAAATCAGATTAAAAATTTATTTTTTTATGAAAAAATCCCTAATTTTTCGGATTTTCTGTTATTAAATTAAAAAAGAACGGCAGGACCGTTGTTTTAATAAAATAGAAAACATCAACAAAATGTTAATACACGTTGATTTAATATGCAAATTTTACATCTGGTTCGTGAGATATAGTGAATGACAGAAATGACCTTGATGACTTTTAATGTTTTTTTGTTTTTAATTTTTTTTTGTAAGCACGAGAAAAAGTTTTGCTATTGGAGTATACAAATTTTATAAACATGGATTACTATGATTCGCAAATCAGGGTAAAAAATTATTGTTTATGAAAAAACCTTATTTTTTGAACGTTTTTTTTTTAAATTACAAAACGCAAATGTCAATGCGCGTCGATTAACACCTTGACAATCCAAATCCTATGTTTGGTTCGCGAGATGACAGAAATGACCTTCAAAAGGACAAAAGAACAAACAAAGTTGACAAAATAAATAGAAATAATAATTAAATTTGTACTGTTAAATGCTAGTTTTGAGAGACTCCTTTCTGGAACACACTGCAAATTGAATAAATAATGAAACTTATGTTTTTCCGTTGATGTTATTTTATTCATGGTAATAATTACTTTATTTTACTAATGCCCATTTTCATTGGCATGCCTAAAACGTGCTTTCGTAGATTTTTCATAGAGCATGCTTTCTTCTGAAACAACATCCTGATACCACATTTCTTTCTATTATTGTTTACGCAGCATAAGCAGTGGAAAGTCAAAAAATTACATTCTGAAATTTCAAAATTGTTTAAACAAATTGCTTAAATAAATTGATTGAGCATTTAAACGATCTTAATTTACCGAATAAAATAAAAATTTAATTTTTACGAGCATGAAAATTTTATTGCGAGTGATTCTACTAGGCATTTCACTTTAGCACTGAACTATGAAAGTTTTCTGATGCAGACGATCATAAATTCATACATAAAGATCAATTTTTAGTATATAAAGCGGTTAAATTCACTTTAAATAAATAAAGTGGTTAGACGCATTTTAAATACTAAACATTAACGATTTTATTTTTTTCAATCCAAAAAATGAAAGTCAATGTTAATTTTTACTTAAATCAAAGATAATTTTCGTGAGTAGGATAATATATTTTTCAATTTAGTTGAAGTATATTATTTTATTAAAAACATAAACAACAAATGATTTCGATGATTTAAATATTATTCAAAATTCATATATGACCAACTTTCTCACCTAGTTCAAACGTGTCTAATTAAAAAACGAACTTGACCCGTCTGAATTCACATCAAAATGGAAATTCCACATCAGTTTGTTATGTCTACCGAAAAATCATTTTTTTCATCAGATTTTTGCAATAGCAAAACCATCTAAAGAAAATACAACTCTCACACAATTTGCAAGCGATATTTCAAAAGTTTACACAATTGCTGAAACAGATGATTCCAAGTCAAGATGGATGGATATCTGCATAACAGCACCATGTGGATTGTGTTTATTTTATAAGACATCTCGAAGCCCCTTAAAAAGATACTCAACATGCCAACTACAGAATGACGACGACGCTTGAATAAACTGTGTCAAAATATATTCTTTTATTTATGTGTTTCTTGTCGTTCTTTGTTATGATGTTGGCCGGCAAAGATGTTAACATTGTGATAATGTTCTGTTAGTTAGCGGGACCATGAATGCAATTGTTGGTTAAAAGCTATAAGAATAATTGACTTGATTGACTTTCATACTGTAGTGAGATTTTTTACTTAGTTATTTTCGAATAAGACCAAAAGTGTCTTCAGATTAAGAAAGATACGTTAGAGAATTGAAACGGTTAAACAGTATTTTGCAATGCAAACAATTATTCAAAGATAAGATAAGAAAATAGATAATTTTCCAACCTTGACACACTGTAAAAAAGTGATTTAGTTGATTGCCAGAAATATAATTTAGATTTATTTATTCGTAGTTATGTAAAAAATGTAGAATTTTGGGTTGAATTTAGGTGAGTTTCAAAAATAATACTTTGACTAGATGCTGAACAAATTCAATTGCAAAAACGTAGAATATGTTCAGATTATAAGCATATGAGGCATTCAGTATCAAACCCCGCTTGAAAAACGTTTAAAATATTGAAACATTACTTCCGAAGTGAGTGCAGAAACTGAACGAAAGATAAAAAGCCACGAGGTGCGACCTTAGAGGTCCGCGTCGGTAATTCCCTTGTTATATCTAATAAATATTAAAAATACTAAACACAATAATACATGATAATAATGAAAAAAAAAATATCTCAAATAATAATAATGATAAGAATTAATTACAAAGTTTAATGAGTTAATATTAATTTTATCTTCTTCGTCCATTGATTACGTCAGACTATTGGTGGAGTGAGCGTCGGATTGCATCCTTACGTTAACCAATCGGAGAGTGGACTGGTCCTTTTTTGTATCGAAGACAAAAATAACCGCTATTCAGTTACATGTTATAAATATAAAACATTGCAACAGAGTAAGCATTAACAAAATTAAAATTGCCCCCTTAGAATTGCAGTTCAATATCATTGTGTTGACTATAAAGTCCTGTGATCAAAACGGATTTGCAATCTATCGCCTATAATTCAGCCTTTAATCGCAACGGTGGCTATTTTCTTTTATTTTTTAAATAAATACATTGGAGCTCATTTTTTTTATTTTCGGGGCTTAAGCAAGAATAGTAGAAATTTCTCTTTGTATACTAAACCGACAAATAATCCTTACGTAAAGTATAATGTTTGGTTTGATGAGAACTTTAAACATCCGGTTTTGAAAAACAATAATTGACAGGGGTACAGACTAGATAGTATTTTTTTAAATAGTTTAATTTTGTTTTGGGTTTTTTAATAAATAAAACCATCTGCACTGAATTTATTGGAAATTCGAACAAATCTAAGAGATTATAATACGCCTCGATCGATACCATTGTAGTTACAAGCTCCTGCATTGACGACGACGATATGTGTGTGTACGTACGTACGTACGTACGTTTTTTCTACGAGCATAGCTCACGTGAACAAAATCGTATCGACTTCGTTGAGGTGTCAATCCAAGCGTCCTTGCAATCTTAAGAGCTGATTAGTTTTTGGGACACTTTGATCGGGGGGGTTTGTTGTTTTGACACTTTTAAGGTCATTTCTGTCATGCACTATATCTCGCAAACTAAAGGATTTGCATGATTAAGGTGTCAATGGACGCGTATTGACATTTGTGTGATTCTATCAAATTTTTAAAAAATTGTTGGAGCCGTTTTTTTATTTTTTTTTTACAAAAATTACAACAAATGAGGGTTTTTTCACAAGCAATTAATTTTTAACCTGAAATGCAAAAGATAGTAATCAATGTTTATAAAAATTTTATACTCCAAACAGTTTTTGAAAAAAACCAGCAAAAATTGTATTCATGATTATAAAAAAAATTGAATTAAAAATAAAAAATCATTAAAAGTCATCATCATAGCTCGCAAACCAAATATAATATTTGCATCATTAAGGTGTCAATCGACGTATATGAACATTTTTGTGATGTTTTTATATTTTTCAAAAAATCTTTGGAGCGGTTTTTCCAATTCAATTCAATTTAACAAAAAAAAATGTGGAAAGTTAGGGTTTTTTCATAAAAAAATAAATTTTTGCCCTGATTTGCACATCGCAATAAAAAATGTTTATAAAATTTTTAAACTTTTATCGATTTACGTAGAGAAACCAGCCAAACTTTTTCTAGTAAGTACAAAAACAATTAAATTAAAAATAAAAAAAATATTCAAAGTCATCAATTCGTCCGTAAATGAAAATGAAAAAAAATATGCAGGCATTTCGAAGCCGCTCATACATTCTGGCAGTTCTAGATTTCCTTTGAAAGCAACATTTTTGTCGTGATAAGATTTAAAATTGCCTTTCTTCCACACAAACTTATCTTTTTTCACTTTTTCTAGCATTTTTCGGCTTTCAGCAGATGTTGATGGAAGGTTTCTGGCCGAACTTTTAGTATATGTATCTGAGCACTCACTATCGGTTTCGGAAACTGTGATAGAAGGCTGCCTCGATCCGAACATTTTTTCAACAATATACTCGCTATCCGACTAAGAAGCAAGTATATCGTCATCATCACTAACAGATCCGTCGCCCGGATCAGGATTTACATACTTTAAAAGTCCATAAAAATTTGCCGGATCCATTTCTGAAAAAAAGACTAAATAAGCACGTGCAATGCATACGAAGCCATAATTGGTCTATGTAAAGAATGTATCATAAAACATATACATCACTGTTTATTTTGAAAAATTTCAAAATAACCGCAAATTAGACTTCACATACTTACCAAAATATATTTTTATTTGTCACACACGCACATTTTTCAAATTGAAATTTTGTAATGAATTTAATAAAAAAAATGTGAAAAATTAGGGTTTTTTCATAAGCAAATTAATTTTTACCCTGATTTGCACATCGCAATGAAAAATGTTTATAAAATTTTTAAACTTTTATCGATTTATGTAGAGAAACCAGCCAAACTTTTTCTCGTAACTACAAAACAATAAAATGAAAAATCAAAAAATATTCGAAGCCATCATGTAAAAAGTGTTCATACGAATGATTATACCTTATATCTCTTGTAAAAACACTTTAAATATACTCTAAAGACCTCAAAACTTAAAGATTAGTTGAAAATTTGAATTTGAATTTTTGGGGCGATTACAATCACTTTATATATACTGGGATTTTATAAATATTGAACGAAGTGACGCCTCGGTAGCACGTATAACTGCAATATAACGACATTATTCTGTAAGAAAATGTTAATAATTGCTGTAAGTCTGATCATTCACAAACAATTGTTACACTTAAAGGAATTTTCCATGATGCTTTTTGTGAAAAAGGGTCATTAACATTCTACAATGTAACATAAAATTAGATTAAGACAATGAAATACTGTCAAGATATTGGCTGCAGCCATTTAATGAAAATTATTTTCTGTAAATAATCAAAGGGTGTATCCTCTTAAATGAACCAATAATTTTTGGAATTATTCAACGGTGTACTTTTAATAGCAATTTTGAAAAGGAATTGACATGCATTATCCCATAAACATGAATCCAAAATCACGAACTAAGCGTCGTTATATGTTGCGCCAAAAACAATCCATCTTTATAATTTTGGCAAAATAGATTGCATTGTTTTGTTCAAAAACAATTCCATATATACTCACTCTAAAAATTTATGTTACTATTACAATTCTTAGATAAAATATATGCTAGTTATAACTTTCACAAAGAAAAAAAATATGCAGAAATCATTTAAATCAAGTATATTAGTTAATCAATCGAAGTTATTCAATTCGTAACATTCGACAATCACAAAAACATTTGAAAATTACACAATTTACTATCGTAAATAAAACTACCCGTAAAATTTCACACTAACAAGCATATCAATTTGATTCTAATAATCACCATTCAATCTTATCTAATCTTATTTTACCACGCGGAAATACATATGTCTGTATCTCAATTTTCAACAAATCATCATTTGCAATTTATGAATGAATGCATGCAAAAATTTCTGCGAATAATCGTAGAATCATGTAAATGATGAGCCATGAAAAATGACCGGAAAGTCGGAAGGAAATTGACTACATAAGACTTTAATTTACACAATACACATAACCCTGAATCAAACAGGTACAATGTTCGATGGCTACTACGAGTATATTGTCTTGGAAAATTCAATTGCAATTTAAATGGATGAGTCATCGCTAAATTGCTTTTAATATCGACACACTTGAATTTCGTTGGTGCTCGTGCTCATCCACTGTTAAAAAGATACATACTTATTTTTCTCGCAGAATGACGGAAACTTTTGTAAATCAATTTAAGATGTTGCGATGTACATTGAAAATACACAATGTATATTCGTTGTTAGTGTTGGAGTAATTACTTTCTAAAGATGTTTACAGGACTTCACTTCGCCGAAGCTGTAATTGAAAAAAAAAATCAGCAAAATCATGCAAAGTAGTTTTTAAGTGTGAACTCTTGGAAAAAAAATTAAATCACTTGGTTTGGGGAAACAATGCTCTCAGGTTTATTATTTCAATTTTACAACTGCTCGTGGCGGAAAATCTGTAAATATATGCGGAAACTAACAAACGAAAAATTCGCATATCAAAAAAATGTATTGTTCATTTCCATTGAGTAATTAAAGAGTAAAAATCTGAGAATTCAATTTTTACGAATAGATTTTAATAATCATTAAACTTTTTAGTTTTTTTAGGTCGTAAACTAAAAAAAGTTACCTTAAGAAAACTATCGGTTTTTCAGGCAACAACACTTTTAAGGTTTCTATTAAAATGAAACGACTATATAAATAATATATATAAATTAAATTTCTAGAAAGCAACATTTTTGGGAAGAATTTTTAAAGGAATGTCTATTGAATAGTTTCTTTGTAGAATACTGGAAAAAACTATTCACTGAAATTAAACAAAAATCAATAAATATGTTAAGCACAACCATTTACTCAAAGTTCTTGAACCTGTAAATTCTATGAGAAAAATCATGGCAACATTTCAACTGCATGTTGAATGCAACTTTTTTCTAATGTAAAATCGTGTTTGATGTTCAATTTCAAAAAAACTTACTCTTAAAAAAGAGTTAAAATTAGTTGCAGTCATTTCTCATCGCAAGGTGTAGGTTCCACAAAATTCATTCCAATGTGAAATATACAAATGCTGAACTTATTTTATTTATTTAATCCAAGTGAAATTATATTCAGACAGAAGCTAGTGTTCGAATAAACGTTACTTTTGTAAAATGTATGCTTAAAAATGTAAAATTTGGTTAAACTTTGCTAGTCTAAGATAGAAATAATTGTTTATTTGGCTTGGCTTTACTGTATATCTCAGTTATTTTACAATTTGATCATAAAAAGTTGAGACGGTCTCATTAGCCTCTTAAGATTTAAGAATTCGCATAAGAAATAAAATGTATTCTATGGCTTTTCTATTGAAAAGAAAAGTTTTAAAAAATACAGATTTTTTTTGGATTGGCGGAAAAACATATTCTTGTTTCTTGGACCTTTTTCGCCACTTTCACTTGCTTGGGTAACTACAATGTGGTCACCATAGCTCCATGATACACGAACTAAGTTTCCTTCGAAGTGAGGTGTAGTGCAAGGTCTAGTTTGGGAGTGCGTGCCTCCCTCTTCTTATTGGTCAAAACGAGGCCTACCTAACACTTTTTGGGTCACAGCATCCGTTCGTTTTTTGCAACTCCATCTTGGAGAATGAAAATACTGGGGCCACAAGCAATAATTACGTATCTGAATACCTGAATTTTTCAAAGAAAATCTTATCCGCGATTTGCGTATTAAACCACAACTCATCAACGTGAGTTGATACTCACTGAAGGGCTCTTACCGTAAAACCACCTAAAACTTTCCTCTGAAGCTCTGACACTCATGCTACCAGATCAAACCGTGCTAAGGTCTCGAGGTACTAGAGAAGGCGAAACTCCACGTTCTGCTTTCAGTTGCCTTAGTACACCAGTATGTCAGGCCGATTACTTAACTCTAATAACTAGGGTACATTACGTTCACGAAGTCTTACCAGAGGTCAATCTGGTATCCAGGGCCCAGGGAGATTTTATACTTTCATGTGGTCATGGTGAAGCCCCTGTTTAGGGGGTACGAACGTGATGTCTGTGGTTTACTATCCTTATTGCGGATAAAGCTCACAAAGACGCGTCTTGGAAGTCGTCATACTCCCGAAATTGGGATTTCTTCACCATCCTTGGGGGCTCGACTTAGAGTTGTGACTCAACTCGGTAACGCGACCGCAAGATTAGCGGAGGTATGGGTAGACCTCACTTTCACCAGTATGGCCACTGAGCCTGCACTCAGTAGGCAAACTGGTACTGTTGGGAGTGTGTGAGGTAGTCACCCGATGCAAACCCGCGAAAAAGCTGGTTGGCTTTAAATCATCTCGATAGGTAATCACATTAATCACTTACGGCATTCATGCCGATTAGGACCCTCTTTGCTGTAGGAGCAAAAACTATGACACCCTTGAAGCATGAGCCCGAGTCTGAGGATAAGTAGGTACCACGGGGTTGAGAAGCCCATGGTAGGCTACTATCATCCTCGACATGGTAAGGCCCCTTTGTGGGAGCAACGTGGTAGCTGTGATCAAATAAGTTAGATAATAGCGCGAGTCCACCAGTAAGATGACCGCCGGTCCTGGAGCCGACTATAAACTAGTACGTCCTCATGGAAAAGCTTCGCATCATTGATTTGAAACATGCCTATGAGAAGGGACGTTAATTGACGCTTTTGTTTCAATCTAGTTATTTAATTGACCGTATTTTGACTTTTAATTTCGATGGCAGCACCTAAAACCTCTTTCTTCTGTCCATCAGGATTAACCCTACCGGGAACGCGGGAACGGAAACGCGCACCGCATGTTCCAAGTGAAGATGAAAGAGGAACAATGGATGGGGACTGAATCTCAGTACAATATGGGTCTTAATAGGTAGTGGGATGGAGATCTAATGGACCAGTTCTGATGTGCTTGCAACTGTTTTGAGTCAAATACAAGGAAACAATTTCGCAAGCGGAACTCATTCAGTGGATGAGACGACTGGGTGTATTCTTCGCGGAAATTTCACCCTGCATAGCCTAGATAACGTTTGGAGCATGCGAGTGGCTGATCTTCCATTCACTAGGCATAAGCTCTGAGTTTGTCGCCTTCAGTGTTAATGGTCCTTGCCAATCTACTGGTTACACATCGGTAATAATGTTTTATTGTAATTGTTGTCCCCTTACCTGATGGGCAAATAGGGTACCATCGTTTTGAAGTGATAATCGAAGGCGACTGCTAGCTTCAATAAGGATGAGGTATCCTTTTTAGAGGGTGCAATCATGGCGGCTGTGGTTACAGTTACGTCAAATAGTGGGTCCGTGAAAAATCACCAATGTTTTTCATCAAAAATGCAGATAATCACTGGTAAAACTGGTACTTTTTGTTTGATAGTTCCAAATCAACGATTCAAGATTATGCTCCGACCAAGAGATGTGTAATTCGGACATAATTCCGAACGGTATTAGATGACCGTGGCTTTTAAATACAAGCAAATTATCTAAATCCTAAACTTTCTTATCTGCCCATGATTACCATCCAGGAAAAGTGTTGGTATCGGAAAATTTATAACTCTTTTTTGTTTCTGAAAGCAAAATATCTTTGTAAACTTATTTTACATAAATATTTATCATAAATGCCTTGAAAGTATTAAGCGAAAATAAATTATCTGGGAAATGAATGCCGAAATAATAATCAAAAATATATTGTAAGAACCGCGCCAAGATGTCATTTGTAAACCGTATGTGATTCTTGACTCGTAACGTTACAGTTGGACGTTAACGAGAGTATTTAAACAAATAGAAAAAATTACGGCAATTTTCATTTACGTTTGCATTTGTACACTGAACATGTTTTCATTTTTAAACCTAAAAAGTAGGTTGTATTTCATTCAAACCAATATTTTTTTTTATAGAATGCGAATCCAATTTTTTATGTAATACGAAAATTGGGACGCTGAATGTTTCCATCTGAGAGCATTTATTCCGAACAACTTTATCAAATCGTATATAAATGCAAACCCAATTCACAATCAATTTTGCTTTGAAGTGATTGTATCCCAAGTACGCAATATTGGGGAAGCCAAAGCAGTTCAAGAACAAAATAGGGGGGCACATAAAGAAAAAAACAGCACAGGAAAAACGCGAAGACTCAAGAAAAGTGCTGTTTTTTGCCTATTACACAAACATCAATTGGAACCAAACCAAGTGTAAAATTATAGTACTTTTATGACGGCCATTACGGTCGTCAGCAATTTGATTTTGCAATTTTATTGATCGTCCGTATTTCAATTAGCAGTTTGTTATTTTGTTTGTTAGTTGTTGAAGGGAAATAGAATGGATTGCAGTGGTTTTTTTTATGCGAAATTTACATATGGTGTTATTTTGTAGCTGAGCTAGTTTTTTGAATTGATATGATTAATGATGTGTTGTTAAACAATGAAAATTGAACTACAGAAAAAACGAATGAAGAACGTATATTCAGTTCATCTAAAACACCTTTTACTTAATCGTTGCAACGTCAAATCAACTTTTCTTTATTGACTACCAAAACAGTTCAAGTAGCTCGTCTTCATTTATGCAAATCCGTCTTGTTTTTAATCCAGGACAGTAATCGTCCCAGAAAACAATTTTCTAAACCCATTACAAAATTACTTCCAAATCATTATCCTGCAGCAACACAATAAAAATACGAAAAACCACAACACTATGAGCTCGGCAAATAGCGAGTACACTCCAAATCCTCATTTAGCTTATTGCAGCTATCAAGGAAAATGCATCCGGTGGCCTTAAGTAGTGATTTCCCTGTACAGACTACATCTAGCAGAAGATGTAATTAGAAGCAACTCTTAAAAGCGATGTAATGTAATTCGAGATCATGAATAGCATTTACCACATCAACTTTACTCCTAAATCCAATGAAACGTACAAAGTTACAGCAAGGAAAACAAAAGGATCAACATTAGACGTGGCCCACCCTCTTGCATTGCGTTGTACGTAACAATGAACGATATTGGTATGGAGCAGGTTGATAGCAACGACGGGACATGCAAACTTGGCAGCTAAAACCTATACAAAGTCAAAGAACATTGTTTGCCACCGGATAATTAAATATGATGTCCTTAGTAAGTCCCTGGGGATGAATTATTCTTCTTGGACTCGAAGAAACCGAGACGCGATGCTTTCTGCATTGAAAACCTACAAACAAATTGAATGTTGCAATTGTTCATTTTCTTGAAGGAAATACTAAAGGATGTTGCCACGATGCTTCCTGAGGAGCCCATAAAGATTCAAGTCTTGTGAAGCTTATACAGCCACTCGACATTAAACCCTTCTTCAATATTCGTGTGGTGCTTGCCGCAGTCACCGAACGATGGGAATATTTCAGAAAAGGGATGCTTATGATCCGCTTCATAATTTCCTTGAGGATTATGGTTCGGGAATAGACAAGCTTGAAGACGTTTCTGGGTTGCTTGTTCTACAGTGAGCGAAAGAAATATGACACCTTTTGTTGTTGATGGGAGAAAAGTCATATTAAATACATTGATGACATGACGCCTTTTTAAATCCTTGACAACTGCTACAGAAAATCCTGATTTGATCTTTTTGTGAGTCTGCATGTTTTACTTTGTAATCAATATGACGTGGACTATCGAACGAAATGTTGCGTGATCTTTCGAATTCCCGCCGAATTCAAAATTATCTAACTGACTTATTTGCATTCTGAACATCTTAAAGCAACACCTAGTTTAGGAAGCATACCTACCTTTCAGTTTCTTAGACTTGCGTTACCAACGTGATTATTACCACGACAATGATGTTTTACTCGCGCTACCCTCCAGTTGGTTAAATGTTCTCGACGATTTATGGTGATTATGTGAGAGTCTTAAAAGCACATAAAGCACTCTGAAAGGATAACGAAAAGCTGAACGAGGAACGGTGAAAATTCGGAATAGGATCAGCAAATAGGATCGCTCTAGAATTTATTGTAAAATATTTTAATTTCTGCTTGGCTAGGCAGGTGAATTTCCAAAGAAGTAGAGGTGAACAAGACGATGATGGCATAACTTATCGTAGCTCATCTACAAAAAATATGTGTTGAAGTTCGTCTGAAATTTCGTTCAAGACTTTTTTCAATGTCGGGAAGAGAAGTTAAATTTGATGAGAATTTTGGAGTTTAATTTTGAAAGACTAAATCGAGGAAATACTATTTAGTTTTCGCTCAAGAGGAAGTTAATTGAAATGATGCATTATTCAGTTAATGTGCTTAGTATGTTATATCATAAGGCATAATAGACAGATGCATTTAATTGAGAAAAACCAAGGTACAGTTTTCAAGCCGTGAAATACTAGTTCTTATTTCATTTCATAGTTCATCTCAAAACAATATGTAATATGCAGCAAAAATTCGATGTCTGATTATATGTAAAATATATTAAGTAGATATATTCTTTATCTAACTGAAATGAATGAATTCAAAAAATTCACACATGATCCTATCGCAGTTAGTTGGACGCTTCCTTATCCAGTATAAATACTATGAGCTTTCTTATTTTGTAGAAGTACAAAAACAAGCTTGATTTTTTATTTGATGACAATTTTGAAAAGCATTTAATTTAGTAAAGAATTAATTGGCAAAAGTGCAAACTAAATGGAAGATTGTTTAGCAGAAAATAATTTAATTTTCTTTTTTTTTTTTAATAAATTGAAAAACAGATGCCCTTATTTTTTTAACATCAAATTAAACAAATGGTAATATACATTGATCGATACCACAACCGCGTCATTAAAAAAAGTAAAAGTATTCTTACCAGCCACTCATTCATTATAAATATTCATAGTTTATTGTTTATGTGGAAACATGTTTTGAAATCATGAAAAACAAAGATTTTTTATTCAATAATGAATCATTAAAAGCTCAGAACTTCCAAAGCGGAGTTTGTTAAAAATTTGATTGAAAAATAAAATCTTTATTATTTAATTTAAAGTAGGTTTTTAAAAACATACAAACTAGACGCGTTCAAATTTTTTTGGTTTACTAGAATTTTCTCGTCTTTTTGACTTGAAAGCATGTTCAATCACAATTTTTGATATTTACACTGTGAAATTCACTGTAATACAACTTGTATGTATAAAATTAGAGTATAATAGTCGAATAGTTACAAAGCGGCATATGTTGGGACGGAAGAGGACTACGAATGCTGTAGAATGAATACCAGTTTAGATATCGACATAAAATTATTTATATTTAAGGTACTTTTCTAACGAAATATCCCAAATAAAAAACAATTTAATTTGCTTTTAACAGAGTAGTTCCCTTGGTAGAATTATACAAACACTATGACGGTTTGATTATCACCTCAAAGACGTATGTCCAATGATTGGTTAGTGAGATATAGTGCAATACAGAAACAAAGTCGATACAATTTTCTTTCAAGTGTTGAAAATGGCCACACAAGCACGCACGTACGTACATACATGGATACATGCATACATACACAAACCTCTTTACCAAAATATTTTAAATATACTCTGAAGATCTTAGAACGTAAAGATATGTTGAAAATTTCAATAAGATTTTTCGGGGGAATTACAAGATTTTATTTTGGTCAATCATAACCGAAGTTTTTTACTATGTTTCGAATTGAATTTTCGATACAATTTAAACTTTCGATAGGCTGAAAAACTATTCAATTGTCTAGTAATAACTAGTAGTAACTATTCAATTGTCTAGTATGCTGTTAGCAATAAAGACTACATTTAGAAAAACAGTTCATTAATCATAGTATAATTCGCAGAAAAACTAACTATTTTGGTATTGCACAAACTAAAATTTTAAATTCAGATCTGAATAATAATAATCATTTGTTAATTTTAAACGATGGAATGATACATTTACAGTAGTCGCTCGATAATGTAAACTAATCAAGACCTAGCCAATTCACATTCGTGGACCAGTTTATGCAAGAATTATTTTATTCAATTTAAAACATTAAATTCTCAAAAACAAGAAAGAATATGTAAATTCCGAATTTTCTGGAATCTATAAAAAACTGTGCATTTATCATGAAAAAAATTGGAAGTTCACGTTAAAGAATAAATTTTCCAGCCAATTCACATCATAAGGTCGAGTGTGCAAAAAAGTATATTTGTATTACTGGATATTTTACATTACGAGCGATTACTGTTTAAGACCGAATATGAGCAAGATATTTATTTTCAGTTGGAAATGCATAATTAAAATTATAATGTTTAATTTTTTAGCAATTTTTATCCATTTAATTAAAATTTATTGTCCTTATATGAAACAAACGTCTCTTATTTAAAAAAAATTGCCTGAGTGATGAAATGTTTTGTTAGTCAAGTCGCGCAATGTTCTTTGTTTTACCTTACCTTTGTTCATTCGTACTTTCAAAGATCATAAATTTTCAGAAAAAAATAGGATGACTCAAAATACAATTATGATTTAATAACTTCAAATGACCCTCAAATCCAAGATTTCCACGTTACTGTTGGTTCTCGTATTTGTTTACAAAACAAGCACATGCCTAAACCACTGCAATTAAATACTCGTATCACCACCACTGCAAGCACTTTAATTGCATCCCATAAATTTTCACACATAGTGGAGAATCGAACTCTGCCCACGTTAACAACAATTGCGCCATTCTGCACTACACCGGCTCCATCGCGCCAAACAATTGCAATGCGTGCAAATTATAAGCATCTGGTGCACTCGCAGTGCAATAATTTCTCTTTCATTGCACCGTTCAGTGCACGATTTACCATTGCGTCCTCCTGCAGGTCGGCCACGTTCCAAGGATCCCAAGTGGATGCCGGGGAATGGATTCCCCCATGCACAATTAATATGTTTGCTTGTTGATAGATGGGCATTTTAGAAAATAATAATTGCGCTTGTTTTCTGCAAAGAATCAAACCACACGGTAATGCATGCCAATAGTGTGTGGATTGAACGGGATGCCTGCGCCTCGAAACCGCCTAGACTGGGAAGTCAAAGTGTGCATGCTAATGCATTTTTCGCTTTTTCTTCTGAATAGATGGTCCCATGTGAAGTACTCCCACGTATTTAGTATTCATATTCACTCAATGGGCTGGGTTTATGATTTATGCAACCATACGGTTCATGTGTGCTCATTATGGGAAAAAATTAGCATTTTCTTTAGTACGTGACTAGAAAAAGATTCGCTTTTAACGCATATTGTGGAAAAGACCAGCTAAAAGGCTGTATAAAATGGTTTCAAAATTGTTCCATTCATTTATGTAGATGCAACAGGATAAATGGTCCGACGCCTGAAGAATATCTTTTACGAAAAGCGCCATACACATTTGCTTCAAGTATGCTCTATTGTTTATCTCAACAAAGGATCTACTACACCATCATAAAGACATTTCATATGTAAGCCGTTATTTTTGAAAGTCGTACAAGTCCAGTTTTTCATATATCGAGGTATTTAAGGGCTTGTGTTTGGATTAACTTGAAAACAAGCCACGAAGTGCGACCCTTGAGGTTCACACGGTCAATTTTCCAGTAATATCTACATACAAAAATATTTAAAAAAATAACATGATAATAAAATGGAAGCAATCATAATTTAAATAATAATAATGATAAAAACTCCAAAAAATGGCATTAGTTAATATTAATCTTATCATCTTACGCTCCCATTGATTACGTAAGGCTTTTGGTGGGTGTATGATCGGATTGAACCTTTACACGGATCAATCGGATGAGAGGTTCTAAAGCTTTTTACACATATGATTATTTCATATCAACGCTTAAAAGACAAAAAGGCACTTGACGAAATTGGGATTTTAGGGTTATTTAACGCAGTTTTTGTTTCAACGTCGACTGAACTAGATGTTTTCGATTGTTGCCTATTTTGGATAGTTGATCTCGGATTTTCCATGGATGATGCGTAGACATTGAATTATTATTAGTATTATTTCATTATTTTACATAAAAATAATAATAATCATTTTAGATTTGGCAGCCGACCTTGAAAAAGCGACCATTTAATATGCATCAAATAATCGCTGTTCAAATATATGTAATATAAAATACAGTGGAACTTGGATAATTCTAACTTCAAAGAACCACTCAAAAAATTCGAACTATCCAAAAATTCTAATTAGAAAAGTTTTTAGGAAACGCTAAAAATAATACAACACTGCATGATCTAACAAATAAAACTTTATTACGTAAATTTAAGGCACTCCATTTACAGTTTCATGGCGAAGTCCGGAATCTTCATTTGTTTTCAAGTACTAAGTCTCTCTCTCTGATTTAATGACTGGAAAATAGACTCACTTACTTCATTTCTATTTTCAAAAAATTGCCTGAGTTCATCAACTTGATTCGCTGCTTCAGTCGCACTTAGAATTGGTCTTTCTTGTTTCACTGTTAAATAGTCATCTTCATGATCGAATATATTGTCACCATCTTGATTGCCGTCGCCGAGTAAGCTCGCCACAACATCTTCGTCTACGTGTAAGAAGTCCTCATAGGAGAAAGCAGGATCTGACATAATATCCTCCCAGCCGTTAACTGCAGGCACAGCTTCAATCACAGATTGTTTGGCACTTTCACTTTCTGCTTCTTTTTTTAAAAAACCATCTTTCTTCAAACAGTTCTTAATTGTTTCTTGTGATACAAGATCTCAAGCTTGTTCACACATACGTCAGTTCTGAAGGACATCAAGTTTAATTTTGAGAGAAATGAAATCTCCAGTGAGAATATTCTCATCCAGTAAACGCCGGTAAAAATGTTTGAGGTTTATTATTATGCCCTGCTCCATAGGCTGAATGACTGATGTCATATTAGCGGGAAAAAATAAATTTCACATTGTCCAAAAGCGAGAGGCTTTTGTGAGCAGTGCAATTCTCAATAAAGGGTAAGATCTTCCGTTTTTCTTTTCAAATTTTTTCATTGATTTTCAGGAGTCATTTCTCAAAGGGAGCACTTGTCATCCATGTTCGTGCACTAGATTTATACTCTACTGGTTTTGACTTTACGTTTTTGATACAATGGGGACTAGGAGATTTTCCTATCATTAAAAAAGGCAGTTTTTCAGAGCCATCCATGTTTGCTCCGACCAAAAGTGTTACTCTTTCCTTACTAAGTTTCCTTCCATGACATTTCTCGTCTTTAAAAGCAAACGTTTTATCAGGGGTGCATTTGAAAAATAGACCCGTTTCGTCAACATTACAAATGTTTTTAGGTTTCTTGTCCTGGCGTATCTCTTCTAATTCTTTTTCCACTGTCCTGCTTTATGCTGATGAACACTATTACTTTCACCACAAATAAATTTAAAAGAAATCTTATTTCGCTCTTTGATACCGTCTCGCCATCCTGTGCTTGCTTTGAAATTGGTTTTCCTCATTTCAGTGGCAAACTGTTCAGTTTTACCTCTTACAAGAGGTGAAATTTTATTATCACGTGCCTCCTTAAACCACGTTAAAACACAGTTGTCTACATCGGGATTAGCTGATGCTCTACACCTTTTCCGGTCATTTCCGTTTTCAAATTCAGTGCCTAAAATCATTTCTTTATTTTTTAAATAAGTCGACAATGTGTTTGAGGGGATTCCGAAGTCCCGAGTGATCTCAAATTTCTTCTTCATTCCCTTTTCCACTTCCTTAGTCGCAGCTACCTTTTCAGTTAATGTTAGATGATTTGTAAGCTCGCGAGTTTGACGATGACATCTTGGCTCAATGTTTCGTTCAACAACAAAAAAATCTGATAAAATTAAGTCTCACAAATAACGAGAACTCCACGCGCACAACAAAAAACATCCAATAATACAAAATTCAGTCCCACAGGAAACTGAAACACTACACGCACTATAGATAAATTGTCTGTTTGACTGCTCAGGTGATCGAAAGCGGAGGCAATGAGGACACTGAATATGCACAAAAGTGACTTCGTAATGGAGCGAGGCATTGACTTGACTATAACGACACGATTGTCTCCCACTTCAATGTAAAATAACCCCATGCAGCTCTTGGGGAATCCCCGAAGATAGTCTTACTCTTGCCTATCGTCGGGGATAAACGGCACACTGACAATTATTGAAAAAATCTGCTCAAATTATGCAAATAGTAATAAGCTTTAATTGACTTAATAACAATGAGTGGGAGATATCAGGTAATATTATTTGTATGTACCTTTTTTACATTGTGACTTTTGATTATTTTTATTTTTAATTTATTTTTGTAGTCACGAAAAAACTTTCTCTGGTTTTTTTTACAAAAACTATTTAGAGTATATAAATTGTATATGCATTGATTGCTTATTGTGTAAGCCAGGTAAAAAGTTTAATTTTTAGGAAAAACCCCGAATTTAAAGTATTAAATTAAAAAACCGCTCCGACAAATTTTTTTAAAAGATTTAATAGAACCATGAAAATGTTAATACAGTTCGAATAAACACCTTAACGATGCAAATCCAATGTTTGGTTCGTGAGATATAGTGCACGACAAAAATGTCCTTGGAGGGACCAAAACAAATAAATCACCCAACCATCTTCAAATAAAATCATATCATACTGAAAAGTCAAAAAGAGGATACCTATACCTTACTAATATTATCATTACTTCATTTTTTTCAAGAGTGGACTTATACCACTTTCACTTTATTTTGTATGTGAAAATTATTTGTGTATAAAAAGTTTTAATTTACATACCCTTCGTAAGATTTTTGCTTAAAATTGTTTTATTTTAATTTTAGGTAAGTCAATAGAGCGTCAAGCAAAAAAGGATACATTTTACACAAATCAAATGCAATAAATACTGTAAGTAGTTATTTAAATTTGTTAAAATATACAATGTAGATTGACATACATATATGAATATGAATTATTATGAATATTTAACTAAATTTGAAACAATGCTGATAATAAATATTTCAATATTCACGTAAGAAAATTAGCTAAAATTTGATTTTTACCATATATAATATATCACGAACTTAATGGAAATCTAAAAAAAACTATTTTAATGTAAACATAGAAATTTTTTACAAATACTTTGGAATTCACTACTAGATCTTTCGGATATTCTGGTAAATCACTATATTTTCTCTTTTCAAGAAATCTACAACGGTTGATTTTGGTGCTCCTATTTATATGTGAAGTCTATATTAAAGACAAAAATTCAAATGACGTCATTTGAAGCTACGGCTACTAATTTGGATAATTTTACCATTCAAATCATACTGTGACTTCTTTTTATGATGTCTAAGCATGAGACGAATTTCGAATGCAGCTGCTAATTTTATAAACTTTGAAGTATTGGAAAATGCTGTTAGCAATCCTTTTTATTGAGAAAATTATTGTCATGATGAGTTTTCTTTTATTTTATTGCTGGTTGTGATCATGATTTAATAAACAAACAAGCTGCGTTTCGTTTATTCAGCCCTCGAAGAGAAGCTAATCATTTTTGGTTTTCGAAAATATTTTTTTTATGAGATAGATGATTATTTTGTCTTGACTACTCCATTATTTCAAATTTCCCACGCAGCTCAGCTCTCGCCAACACGCCGTGGGAAGGGTATGGCTTCCACGTAAATCACACACTTTAAATCAGTAATGCCAAATCAGGGGTTTCACCTAAGATTTCTAGGTTTTTTTCGACAGCTCGAGAGAAAATAACAATAATAAAGGGGTTTAGGATTTTATTTAGAGACTTTCAAGGGAATTTTTTTTTCATTTTTTTTTCTACTACGCCGGTGTTTAGATATTTGAAATGAAATCTGCACAGCACACCGTATCATCTAAAGGAAACCAAACCAAAGTGAAGCGGAGATTCTTTACAACTTGATGGAATTTCTTATTGCAGTTTTTGCATAAATTACCATTATATATTATATGGTCTTCAAGTGCTGGAATGAAAATTTAAGTCGGTACAAAGTTTCATTCTGTCGACGCTACTGATCTCTGCTTGGCTTGAGAACACGCAGTAAACTTTATATCTGTTTTTCTGAAAACCTTTTCTTCGAGAATTTAACACAAGATCGACCAAAAATTTTGGGATTATGGAAGTTCAACACACTTTTATATAACATCATTATCTCTGATGTGGACCTAAAACATAGTGAAAATTATTCAAAACAACAATTTTCCATAAGTAAATTTTGTAAAAATTACGTGAAAAATCACACAAATTAAACCAAGCAGAAACTTGCTCTAATGAAATTTACATACAGCCGCTGTTTTTAAAAATAAAAACATTTGTTAATTTTAAAAGGTGAATTGTGTAGAAATGCATGTAAAAACCTTGAAGTACGTCGAAAAATGGTTTCGCCAAAAAAAAACATCTGAAAACTCGCTTTTTGCAAGCTAACCTGAAAAAGGCAGGACTACGATTTACTTTGCGGCTTACTACTAATTTATAGAATAGTAAATTTATGCACTCCCAGTACATTATTGTGCCTTCCGTTCAATTATGCATTTTCCAATTATTATTTGTGAAATTGGCGTGGTTAAGGATATGTGGGGTGGAATGAAATGAACCCAGTGTTTTATCGTACGAACCTTCTGGCAACGCTTCTTCAAATACAGGTGTGTGCTCAATTGACGCGGCGTGCGAATTGTGGGCTCCTGGGAAGCCGGATTTAAACACGTATCCTCTTAAAAGTTTCTCGACATGCTTTTTGAATTCACACACACTCCCTTGTCGACTAATAAAGTATCATTGAAAGATTCCAATTCCACTTCTTAGTCGCTGTCGTGGCTTTTTCGATCTGCAGATATGTCCATTTGCTGTGTTTTGCCTCGAACTATAACATGTGAATTTAAAAAATAGATCGAAATTTGCCAAATATAGTACTTGGCATGCCTATTATTTGATACCCTTCAGTTTAAGGAGTATTATATTAAAACACTTTCGATAAATTCCACCATTGACAAGTTTTCGTAAGTCTTTAAAAGAGGTAGTACACTAAAGTTATCCATAGTCAATCAAGAATATCTTTACTTTCACTAAAATCTCTTTTGAACTCTTCATTTTCACTGTCCGAACGTTTAACAAAATATTCTTCGTAATCCGTGATGTTCCTGCGCATAATTACGTGTTCATCTGAAAGTTCATCGCAAATTTAGGACTGTCTTCAATCTGTTCACGATCTTTTTTGAAGTTCCAATTTTGGAAAGGTTATAACATAATAGATGACATACATGGATGATTTGCCGTAAGAGGCACATTCAAACTTTTGTTCGTTTTATTCAGTTTTCGAATAAAATTGCGAAATATAGATAGATACAATTTTTTTTATTGAAACACTGCAGGTCAAATTCTATATGAATTTAGTGAAGTAAACCTGAAAACAGTCACAAATACTTTTTCGAATAAATAAATTTCATATTGAAGCGGTTCATCTAGAACTATTTTTTGGCCAAATATATAGGCGAAAAAACAGAAAAATTAAAGTTATCCAACCCTGGTAACCAGTTTTGCAGAATGTTGCTCATATGCCCACATGAAATTCTCAAAGCGATTTTGAATCATTTAAGTGTGACTTAAAACATGGGTACATGATAAAGATCAATATTTATTGTGGAATCCACGAGCCAATACGTTTGGTAAACAAATTACCACCAAACTTTACTTAACACTTAATCTTGTGCTTACTCAAGCATTTTTTTTTTGGATTAAAGCTAGTTTCATTCATCAACGGTTAAATATACGTTGCATTTTTCAATTTTCAAACTGTTTCAATGATAATCGAATCCGTGGGCGGTATGTAGCAAAAAAGTGAGCATGCATGCCCACGTTGAGTTTCATTTGAATCTATTCGCATCTCTTTATTTACATCGAACCCCATCTTAAATTGACTTTCACTGTAATGCACGTTGTATATGGTAGTGGAATTGCTTTGTCGAAATCGAGTTTGTATTGCATATTACATCGGTTTGTGAAAAAATGACTGATTGATTAATGATGTTAACAATATAGTTCTGGTAATATTTGAATATTGTAGTATGTTTGCGAAATTCATGTTAACTGATATGATATATGAAAATGACATCGGTGTACTCTTGCTGTTGATTATAGGATATGATCTAATTTTTTGAATAACAACAACAATTTATTTCTAATGGAATAAATTTGTAAGCAAACAAATATTGCGTCAAATTACTATCAAACATGAATTTTTATCGATGACTAAAAACCTAAAAAGTTTTTGAAGCTTTTAAACGTGAATTTACTACAACTTTTTGCGTATGGAAAAACTTGTACATTTGAAAAATGAAATTTTACAAATTCTTTTTGGAGTCTAGTTTCAAAGCAAATCCAAAATTATCCAAAAATCAACTGTTTCTTTTAAATTGCTCCTCTTTTATTTTCAAAGTAGATGGGCATTTTGTCTCTGACTTTTCAAATTCATCAGTGTTTTCATTCTTTTTCTTTGTATTATATCAGGGTAGTTTGTATTTAATCAACTTCATAGTATGCATAATCATTTTATCGTGAAGCAAAATAATCACTCGGTCAAGAATTGTCTATAGATAACTTGTCTGATGACCGAAGGTTGAGCCCATGTCTGCAAATCAAAAATGCAATGCAAGCCTGAGTCCATCTGAATGTTATTCGCCTACAAATGCAGAATTAATTGTAGATGCTACAAGAAGACAGTGAAATAAAAATAAAAAGCCTTTCTCAAATATAAAAACTATCGAATAGTTTTTTCAACATCCTTCAAATACACTCTCGGAAATTTTTCAACTTCATGAAGCCTTTTAAAGTTGAATTCAGAGAAATCAATGAATGGCAAGTGCTGCAGGCAATAACGGAAAAAAAAGTTCAGAATACTTATGAATTCAAGATGAAAGCAGATAATGTTACAGGAAAGGCCGAAATTTAACCATCTTCAAAACACTGAACCAATCTGCAGCAATAAATGCAGCGAAAACTTACGCTAAAGACCGTCTCAATCAAGAATGCAATGGGTCGTCAAGGATGATATTTGTAGAATAAAGGCAAAAATTGTTGCTAACTTACAAATATAAAGAATTATTTTATTCATCAAACCATGCACCCACATTGTATATACGCTTTTATCATTTAAGCGATATGTTGTTCAGGCCGGTGATATAAAACCCTGGCGGACGACAGTCAACGAATTTTTGGAAAGGAAAGGTTTACAGTATTGGCGGAATTAAATTGTTTTCCTACTAAAAAGTTTTGTAAATTTAGGTAGAAGTGGTAGTCTGTAGGACCTAAGTCTGTTCAGTATGGAAGATGATGAAGAAGTTCCAACTCCAATTCCTGTAGTCTTGCCACATTTATTTGCATAGTCTGTGATCTAGCGCTATCATGCGGTAAGAAGTTAGTCGATCTGTTGACCCATCTACGCAGTTTTTGCATCATTTCGTCCAATTGGTTGAAGTATATTTCTGCTGTGATCTTTAAGCTAGGTTGCATGAAATCATAATTGATAACACTGACGCTAGAACACTAAACACTCACCATTAACATGTTTTGATGAATACAACACTTTGAAGTGTGTTTTTGCGATTCATCCTTGTCCAACCACTGTGATGAACGTTTGTGATTGTCATATTGGAACCATTTTTCATCACAAGTGATAATTCGATCTAAAAATGGGTCAGCTTTGTGTCGACAAAGCAACATCAAGCAAGCCTTCAAATGCTTTATTTCTGTTTTTCACTCAGTTCATGTGGAACTCAATCAATCAACTTTTTCGTTATACCAATTTGAGCTAAATGAGCTTATATTAGTTGTTTACTAACACCAAATTTCAACGATGACTCCTAAGCACTTTGAGGGGGGTGGGACACAACGGTGAGCTTTAGCTCGTCATTATTGACCTTTGATTCTGGGCGACCACGTATCTCACTTGTGAGTTCAAAGCTACTTGTACGAAATTTTGCTACCCAAGTTGATACTGTCTCCTGCGTAGTCACGCTAGAGTCAAATTACCCACAAATTTCATGATTGCCAACCTGATAAGTACAAAAAAATAGTACTGGGGAAGAAGTATCGTTATGCCATCCAATAGCCAGGCGGCAATGAAGGCTGTTATATCTATGCATCGGAAATGTTCTGGAAATACCGTCAAAATCTCACCAATATAGCAAACAGAAATAATAAGGATAATATAGGATATATGTCATGAC
This sequence comes from Oxycera nigricornis, assembly GCA_963942545.1. Classification (NCBI taxonomy): domain Eukaryota; kingdom Metazoa; phylum Arthropoda; class Insecta; order Diptera; family Stratiomyidae; genus Oxycera; species Oxycera nigricornis. The sequence goes on from OZ012662.1 coordinate 86,293,904, forward strand.
ATACGAAACGAAGCAAATTAACAGACTGATTAATTTGCCAAAATTGATTCCATAATAAAGTCAAGCGATATTCAATCTTAACTCATGAAATCACCTCGTCCTGATTCTCACCGAAAATTCAGGACCTGAGAAAATTTCAAGTCTTGCAAAACAAGATATAAGATGTAAGTTTCTGGCATTCTAATATATATATACATACATTACCCATTAAATACTGGTAATGAGCTCTGGTGACTCTTCGAGAAGAAAATCAAGACGTTCAGAAAATATTTTATTGAGGTGTGGGTGGCTTAGTGTTTAGAGCGCTTTCTACCAATGTACCAAGTACTAGGTTCGAAGCTGCTTGAAGACTAGTAGTTTTCGAAAATGGGATTTGATGCCGGACTATCAGTTCACTCATCTACAAATGGGGTTTTTTATTTCACTTATTCACTTTATTCTTAATTTTATCTTAGTAAGTGCAAATAACAATGTTTGTTCAAAGCTATACTAGCTCCAAGAGCCTAGTTTTTCTAAAACCTAATGATTATTATCGACAGTTCTTTCCAACGAGAAATGTTGCCCAGAGCAAAAATGGGGGGGGGGAGCTAATTCTGATGATTACTTTTTTATTGTTTTTTAATTGTGTCGATTGTGCTTTTTCCAGTTTTTTTAACTATGTCATCTTAACTAGACATACATGTGATGATGTAGAGAAGTTGTGAGTAGGGATGTAATTGTTCAACAGTTTCATAATTGTGGATTGCTGTGGTCGGAGATAAATTCTTCCCGGATGATCGGGGAGTCTTTTATTCTTAAACTTTAACCTTTGTTGTCTCCTTGCCATGGTGCCAAATGGGATGGAAAGCAGCCAGAGAAATAAACGAAGATGACACCCATTTGCATAATCTCACTTTAGAAAAATACAACTTTCATAGTAATAAATTATACCTTGTTTTTAGTAAACAATTTCAAATAGGTTTTCGTTTATTGCTTTCATCACACTTCATTCAAATTGGAAACAAAGCAAAGAGGCAACAAACGATTGATGTTGAGAAGAAATGGCTATGCAAAAATTCTGTCTCGCCCACAGAAATCCAAAATTATGAATTAGTAATTACTCATCAGTATTTCATATTTGGCTAGTTGCGATAACGTTGTCAACGTGACTTCTAAACTAAGACCTGTGATTGCGTCTATACAGCATCTTTTTTGTAGAAGTGAATCAACTACAACTAATCCCATAACTTACATCCTCAAGTCAGGTGCATTCCATTTACACTGATTTAAGTGAGGTTTTCGACAAAGTAAGTTTTCATCAGTTTTGTTTTAGTTTTTTTCCTGTAAAACCACTTTATTTTTGGGTGTTGCAGAAACTAGAGTAAAAATTATGATGGACTTGCATTTTAAGCTACAGATCACAAAAATTTCGAACAATTCTGAAATTTTCATAAAAAAAATTAAATTTTATCATGTAAAATATCTTTTCAAAAGGGATAGAACTTTTCAAACAATGAGACACGGATAAATTATTGAAATGGCCAATGTTTGGCTTTATTAGTTATCGATTTCATTACATTTAATGTTTAAACATAATTTCTGGCATATGGCCATCACGACTGCGTCCAGATTGGTCCACTTTTTCGACGTAGCTGGCCTTTTTTCCCCAAAAGCACGTCGAAATTTGGCTTCCAAGTCATCGATAGCTGCTGGTTTATCAGCATAGGCAAATGACTTGACGTACCTCCACAAAAAGTAGGCCAATGGCGACAAATCACATGATCTGGGCGACCAGTTTACAGGTCATTTTCTGGATAATTCCTTTCCCAAAGTTTATCCCAACAAAGTAATGGTTTTATACGCTGTATGGCATGTTGCGCCATCCTGTTGGATTCATTTTGGGGAACCAAAAAATTACGTGACTTTTTTAGGTAGCGACCGCCATTAACAGTAATGTTGTTTCGTCTTCAGATTTGTAAAATAAAGGACCAATTATGCCGCCGGCATGCAAACCGCGCCATACAGTGACTATTTCGGGAAGTAATGGAGCCTCTGAATTCCGAGGATTAGGATTATCAAAAACGGCAATTTTGCTTATTTACGAACCCTTTAAGCCAGAAATGAGCCTAACTGCTGAAAATGATTTGACGGTAAATATCCAGTTCAACGTCCAACACATTCTCAGCCCATTCATCGAACGTGCGACGCACGCGATAGTCCAATGGCTTTAATTGCTGGACTTTATAGGGCTTAAATCCAAAAATTTCCCTCAATTTTTTTTTGTAGTGGACGAACAGAGGTCAAGTTGTCAAAAATGGCGTCGAATCGATAAATTTGGATACTCAGTCACACTACCCTCCACAGCATTGATAGCTGCTTCAGTACGCACTGTACTAGCTCGTGGTAGATGAACATTGTTCAATAGAATAAACGTGGACATAAATCTTTCCATCGTAAAGTGTATGAGCTGCTCAGATCAACGATTGTAAGCAACATAAACAAAGTAAAGTATCATATACAAATATTAAAAATAGTTGAATCATAACGAGCTTAACCCATCAACAAGCCTAACGGTGGTCGTGCTGTCTGATAGCGAATTGGCATATGACAGCACCTGAAGAGGAAGCCATTCGCTATCCCCAAACCACACTTTCCATTTAATGTAAAGTAATTTCCATGCACATTTCCTTTTGTTGCCTTTCTTACGAATTTAATGAATAAAATAAAGAAAAATAAATGTATCCGAAAAACTGACTACCTTATTATCTGATGTGTTTACCGCATAGCAAATAAAAAAAATATGTCTGAAATAAACGAGTTATCAAAAGTATTCCTTCTACTACTTCCACACAATTTCCATCTTCAGGATACCGACCAAATTTGTTCATATTCTTCTTGTCAACGCAGTATCTGTCTGCTCCGAAATATGAACAGTAATCAACATGAAAATGATTCATAACGGAATTGAAATGACCAATTGTGCTCACCTCTTTAGAAACGGTACACTTGAGACCTTCAAGCTTCCAACTGCCACAACTTTAATTTACTCATTCCTACTTGAACCTACTGCATGAAGAAAAACTAGTTTCCACAACATAACATATCTGATGAGAAATGCTAGCGTTTTAACTGTAAGATACTTTAATGGAAATCTTATCTAGAATGTGTGTCTAGATTACGTGCTTTGATTATGATATGGCTTCAATTTTAAAGTATAGTATCGTATGATATTTGCTAACATCGGATGTAATTATGAATACTTTCTATTAAAGACATTATAATTTTTGGTTGGTTGTTAGATGAAGCGTAAGTGTTAAACGCTTCTTTCATTTAAAAATACATCCAAATAACAATCAATGAGGTTCTATGTGGAAATTTTGTAATGAACTCGACTTGAAAATTGTTTGAAATAGGCTATTTTATTTTATTTATTTATTATTTAAAAAATCAAAAATAATACACTCAGTTGTAACTTCATAGTAAGCTAGCACATTTAAATTTTGCGCCCTATTCAAACGTTTTTTCAATATATAAATGTTCTGAGGCAATCAGTTTACATTCGATTTAATGATGTCTTTTTCATTTCTCCAAATATAATTAATAATAGTATTTTTTTCCCAACCACCAAATTTTTTTAATCATGATTATAATCTTTAATATCGATTCAATATGCCGAGAGAGATAATCTTCATCTCCCTAATTGGAAACGACATTTTCCAGACCTGCTTGAAAAGAAATTAATTTTAAGGTTGTATCCGTTCCCCTATTCATCACGTTTGCGATTGTCGTCCTTTCATCTATTGTTAGAAATAAGCAAAAATGACAAGGCGATTTTTTTTCACCAAATGAAAAATCTTATCTTAAAAAGAAGAAAAATATCATAACCATTCAGGATAATTCATCTCTAATGTAGGCAACAATATCTCGCTTTCAGAAGCAACAGAGAAAAAACTGCCATGAACGGGGTTTCGCTACGATTTTCTTTTCTTAACGGATCGTTAAACTTGAAGAAGCCAAAGCTATTTATAAAGAACCCATTTTAAGGAAAGCCAACAAATAGATACTTGTTGCGTGTTATTTTCTCCAACAGCACCGACTCCTTTATATTTTATATTTCTGTAGCAGGATGGGGTGGTTTGGGTGGTCAATGGAATTCTCCCAGAACACCAGTACATTTTTCATTTGTTATGCCTACCCAGCAACCGGGGAAACAGCCGCCATAACACTATTATCTTTCGAAAAAAGAAGAATAGTGAAATGGAAAAAGGACAACAAATGAACAGCTCAGTCGTAACGAATCTCCAGACTGAAAAATTCCGGCCGGCCGGCCAAAGTGAAAGTCAGACTGTTTTTCGTGGGGAAAATTGTTGGCATGACACATTGCCAGCTGCTAATCCCTACTGCATGAAAGTGGAAAAGCGAAGGGAAATTTATTCATCGATTTTGCTACCGGCCGGCTTTCACGGAAAATTTTGAAGGAGTCATCAAGTAAGAGCTTTTTAGGAGTTACGAGATTTGTGGGAAATCTGTGAGGAGTAGAAGATACACTTTCCAATCTCGGGCTCCTACACACGTGAGAATTTTTTAAAAAAATGTTTTGAGATGAAGATATTCTTTATTAAGAGTAATACAGCTGTATGGTATATTTTTCTGATAAAATGCAAAAAACATTATTATAAAATTACAGTTTAACTGATTGAGGAAGTAAAGCGATGTGACGATTTGAAAGTATCTAAAATGTTTTTGGTAAATATTTTGAAACTAAAATACATTGAGATTAGGATAGAATAAAGGAATAGCAGTCATAAAAACCATCATGGAAGTAACTCGTTTTATAAGAGATCTCATGCAAAAGTTTCATTGCTTACTATAATCCAAAGTATTTATGAAGTTGTAACACTAGGAAGAGAATGGGTCTTACAAACGCTGCCCTCGACAATTCGCAGCTGCTACTGCCGTGCTAAGCCAAAAGGATTCACCAACATTCACTTCTCTGTTTCGATCTTGCCTACCTGTACCTTATATCAATAGTATTATTATTATTAAATGATGCTCACGAAGAAACTATGGAATAGGCATAGCCGATTAGTCTAAGATTTCTAAGAAAAAATTGTTACTAAGTTTTAGGACGCATTTCTCTCGAAATCACTTTTTCAAATTAATGAAGTTCTAGGCATTTGATCGGACTATTATTTTCCAGTTTATTTTCAACATTGATGGGTATCGTCAGAACTAACACAAACAGAGTGGAAAGATTCTATTTTATTTTATAAGAAAAAAATTAATTAGCGTCAAAATCATAGGCATCAGATCGCAATGCTGCCTTAAGGCCTGTCTTCACCCAAACTCCTTAACACATTTGTTTGTTTCTCCGGTATAAAGTATAAATCCAAGAAATTCCAAGGGTACTAAATATGCTGGCGTGGCAGAAGGTGGAACATGCACGCTTTTTTTCGAGGAGGAACATGATAGGCAACATAAAATGCTTGTGAAAAGAAAAGATAGATTTCCCCTGATTAAAATTTTCTTTATTTGTTTATAATAAATGTGAATATTGATTAACTGTAGAAACTTTGTGAACTACTCGATATTATCTACCTGAAAAGCAATAGTCAAAATTTGAAGTACCAAATGTGAAACTGGAGACACCCGTGAAACCCGTGTTGCACACGTAAAATACGGGTTTTAGTGCAAATAGATACACCGTTTTAATTGATTGCTTTTATTCTTCATTTTCATCACAAATTTAAATTAATTACCATATGTGTCTAACCTTACCTATAATTGAAAATTTCGTCTGAACAGTCTTCTCACAATGGAAAAGAAACATTACTTGAGAAAGAGTGTTTTATTTACAAATCAATTACATATCTTAAGTAAATATTGATTGAATTTTTTTATTAATTTATTTGTTATTTTTTACAGCCATAGCTTTTCATGGTGAGACTTTAGGCTAGCCGAAGTTAGTTTTTCAATATTTGTAATTTTTAATATCCAAAGTTTTATATGATAAGATTTGAAGTCGCCGTTGGTTAATTTTTCAATGATTCATAATTTTGTATTGAATATTAGCCTGATGGTGTTATATCAAAGAAAAGGAAGTAGCTGGTTGAACCACAGAGGACCAATATACGTTCAATGTGTCATGCCGTAATAGGTTTTCACTTTCAGAACCACGAGTAGAGCACTTCTGTTTTTCTTAAAAATTTCTCTTAGGATTTTATTGTGTGCCACTTACATGGTGCAGAGGTTCATAAGATAGACATCTCCACAAGAGAGCAATTCGGCATAACATTTTTCAACTCTACAAATAAATACATAATGATTCATTTTTTAGGTAGTGTTAATATATAGCGATTTCCATTCAATTTAGGTGTATTTGGAATCAAATCAGTTATATTCTGAATCAAATTGATGATTTTACAAATCAAATTGAGCTTTTCCAGCTCAGTTAATATTGAAAAAGTGTCAATTTGATTTGGAAAACGTCAATTTGATTCGAAAAATAACCAAATTTGATTCGGAAAATACTTAAATTGAAAAAGAAATAATATATCCGCATTTCAACTATCACCTTAATGCTAAAAGTTTTCAATTTTTCCTATTATGCTGTTAACAATATATGCAACGAACTATCTCGCCGGGCATTTATATAAATTGAATAGATCATGTCTTTATTTTAGATACGTTCAAAAATATTTTATGAGTTCACATTATCACTTTTTAATTATATACATCTAATCCTCCGCCAGTGGCTAGGTCTTGTCTAGTCGAAGATAGTCACGTTAAGACTAAGACCAAAAACAACAAGACGGAATCGTCGTCCAACATACCCTTATGTATATTGGGTGACATGAGAAAGTCAATTTTATAAAACTATCTGAAAACACACTGCTACAATCAAATCGAAATCCCTTACAGATGAAGTTTATTTCTTTCTAAATATTACTTGTAAGAAAAAAAGAGTATAAAAATGATTAATTATATAATTTCACTTTTGGAAAAAGGATTTATAAATATTGGCTCTTTCATTACTCCAATACATTGAAAAAGCCACCACAAAGTGTAATTTTAAATTCATCCCAATTTACCTAAAAATTATTTATATTTTCTTGATTAAACACGCCAATTTTTAAAAATGTTTTGTTACTGTATTGATACTAAATAAAAAAAATTAATCAAATAGTCCTATTTTTTCTGGCATAGGAGCTATTTCCAGAAGTCTCGTGGACTGTATTGCAGTCTGTTTCATCAATTTCCAATATCATTAGCGAAGGAAAGTTATGTTTTTACAAAACCCTTTTTGCGCTTTAGACAAATAGACCCACATTTGTGCTATTAGAACTGGTATTTACGTAAATTGGCATTTTCAGCGCTCGGGTGTACTGTTTGATAAGCTAATAAAATTTTTTTTTTCTCAATTGAACATTCAGATCATATCGCACATGTGAAAAATTACAAAATTATTCTATGCTACCACAGCTGCTAAAATTTCGTGGTAAAGAGTCGATTAATCAAGTTAAGTTGGCTCTTTCATATCACTCTTCCCTATATTACCTTTCATTTCGCTTTCTGGCCTTTCGAAGTCATTCTTGAGCACCACAAATATACATAATCAGACCTATTACTGTGTTGTGAAGAATCCCAAAGGAAGCACCACATAGTTCGGCACTCGAAATACTTCCAAGTCTGATCTGTTGCGGTCTATCACTTAAATCGTTGACGAACGTCACGGACGAGAATACTGTAGACGTTTTGAATCAATAGAAATCAATGGAAAACGATATCGAAGGTTTTCGCCAAACCCAAAAATAAACTTAAAGGTTTTCGTGATTATAGCTGAAAAACGTTAGCTGCATCAATATCTTAGCTTTCAAAAAAATATCTAAATTTATATAAACCGTCAAAAAAATGTTTCAGGCTCAATAAGTTTTTTTGTGAATATGAATATTATTATTAGTATTATATTGACCATGCTTCTCGTTTCATACTAATTTGAAACCTTTTAAGGCGATTTCCATAAAAGCGTTTACAAAATATTCATTTTAAAACGATACTTAAAATGATATGCTACTTTACATAAATATTGTTGTGCAATATTTGTGATAAAAATAGGTCTTCTTGTTGCAAAAATTTAAAAGCCTTCATATTCGAAATATAGTTTTCGCCCTAATTTAATCAACCAATTTACACTACCTTATGTAATCGTCTTCTAATTGCGGTAACTGGATCGCAATTAACAATCATTTAATAGTTTCGATTATAAAATCCATTTCAACAATACAAAATTGCAAAACACATTGAAATAAATGCGGTTAACATTGTACAATAGGTCAGTTCAAACATGTAGGGAATTTTTTAACGCGAATTTGTAGTGAAGTCTTTCGCACAGAAAGTAAAAAATAATTTCGATAATATTTCCAATTTATGAATTCATGTTCATTTCAATCTCATCTTTCATATATAAACGAGCAATTATGCCTCATTCAGTCAATAGCCAGCCATTAATAAAATTGCTCCAATAAAAGCTCCTAAAAATCAGTCGAACACGTTTTTCAAGTGACTATTAAATCGTACTAGATTGCATATTTCCAATCTGCAAAAGCTTCACTTTCCACATGCGTTTCGTATCTCTCGTAAACAAATTTGCAGTCGGATACGTATCTATTGTCAGTGTCACTCCTAAACTGTATCTGTGTGAAATTTCTGCAAAGATACTCTCTCATTTTCTCTCTGCGCCAGCTTCTAGCAACCCAACAACCCACATCCATGGACCACGATGATATCTCCTCTCGCATAAACTTGTTGGGTGTTGGAACTTGGAAGTTTGCAGAAGCAAAGTATCTGTATCTGCCAGCATCGCGCTCTTCTTGTGCAAGCCTTTTTAACTCCACACGGACGGGTGGTGAAGGCCGTCAAACGGTTCACACCCCCAATTCCCGCTTACACATTGTGCTCAAAGGTGAGTTGTATATTGTCGAGCTTGGGCTTGCTTGAGGAGTTAGTTGCACGATAGCGTTAGAGAACAGCAACAAATATCTAACAAGACCAACTGAACCCGTTGCTGCCGTTGTTGTATCTCATTTTCCGACTTGGTGAGATCGCGACTGTTCAGTTTATAAGTGCAGCCCCATCGAATTGGTTGTGTCGCATTCTTTGTCGGAAAATTATTTTCCCATATATTAGGGAGTTTTCCCTAGTGTGGTGTTCGGAAAATCCGATTTTAACTATCGTTTAATGAATTTCGCCGGGTGTTATCAGGTTGGATTTTGAAGATCCAATAGATAGATTGTGCATTGTATGGATACGGATAGAATTATATCCGTAAAGGTAGTGAAAATGTGAAAATAATGATTTGTGTTTGTGCTTAATTGATTTTGTGAATTGTAACTTGGTGAACTTAAAATATATCAAGTGATTGTAATTTGTAGTTGCTGTTAAAACCAGACAATCAAATTTATGGATACTAACAAACATGTAAGATATTACAAATTTTTTATTAACCTCTAATGTCGAGACACAAAATGAATGAAATCTAGTTTGTTCACAAAAAGAAAACTTGCCGGAAACTCACAGACCGTAAAAAACCTAATATGCATAAATATGATTAAAATATTCAAGAATGACCACAACATATGATAAAACAAGTTTTTAGATACACATCACGCTCAAAGATACACGTAATCTTGCTAAAGTATGCGAACCGATTAAGAATTTACGAATGTGTGGGCTGCAGCATGGCTTGAGTATCCAAGAGTCTCAACCAAGCTTTAGACCTCTCCCGATGACTACCACGTTTGCCAAAAGTCTTCTTTCATCCAACGAACTTCGTTTCGCACAAGCAATGGTTCAATAGTCTTAGGAATTGTATGTTGGCCGAACTGAATGGAGACTAGTGTCTCTATTCGATAAACCATGGTTCAAAATTAGCTTGAAAATCTTATTGACTACGTCAATCATATAGTGGATAAATGTACTTTGTCTCAATTTATGGGTCTCCAAACTTGGGTCGGCTAAAATGTTGGTTGAAATATTTCAAGCTATACAACGACCAGAGAGCTACTTGAAAAATTATTATGACGACTTAAATGTGTTTCGGAGACCGATTTTAATTGTTTGGTTCTGGCTGCGTTATTAATTACACACTGTCAAAAGGGAGCAAGCTTTAAGTGTATTTTGAGTCGGGGGTCAATAACAACGAAATCCATTTGGTATTTCAAATATATCGAGTAATTCATAGTGGCTTACGTTTCGTAGACACAAATGACTCATAGCATCGACATTTTAGCGTGAAATTCTGCTGGTAGCTTGTATAGTTTGTGTTATCTAAAGATAAGCTTCGTATGCATTTCGTACATTGAGAACATGCTATCGGCCTCATTTTGGATACATACTCGCATTTGGGGCCACGAACAAATAAATGATGATTCTTTTTATTTACTTTGGCTTGTGAGTAGGTGCAAACGATAACTTTGAAAATATAACGAACGTTCTCAGCATCAATCTACCCCTTTCATGTAATGATTAGTGTTTTTTACTGGAACTGGTTAACATCGTAAAATTAGTTCTTGATTTTTATCGTTCCCCAGATTATGACAAGTTTTTTTAGGAGTCAAGTTCCTATATTTGGCAATTCAAGTTTATACCCGATATGTTGCTTTGAATCATAACGTTGGTCTTTGCCAGATTAAGAATATGTGCATTCATTTGAATGTATAATTTAAACAAAAAAAGATATACTGAAGATAAATATCAAGGTGTGCTTGTTTCTCACATTAAATTTCGTCTTTCATCCACCATAACACGATAAGTATGTATCGTTTTAACATCTCTCATATATAAAAAATTGCTACACACAATTCTCAACATCAAAGAATATCATATACCTATGTACATATGTATGTACTTGATTGTCTCAAATTCAAACACAATTCAATATCCCTTCTAGATACCGCAACAAAAGTAAAACCATTCCATCGAATTTGTTTATTTATTCAAATTTTTGTCACATTCAAATTATTATACAAATTTTCTTGGACTGATTGCTACCGTTTGCATAGTATCGGATCCCATCTACATGGTTTGTGTTTTATATGTATATCTTCGACACACACGTTTGTTTGCATAGTGCATTGAGAGTAATTCAAGAAGGTGGGCCGTTTGATCGAAGTTAGGGATTTTATGCCAATTCAAATTGTATACGCTTTAGATATGGTACACATGAGCTCGGGGAATTGGGACTATAATTTACATATCAAAGTAGCCGAATGACTATGAAATCGTAAAGCTGCATATGTAATTTGTATGGATTAGAAAATGGTCAGCTTGTAGATAATACACATAAGTGCATTGTCCAGACATATTATTTCCGTCTTTTGTTTGAATATTTCCTTAAACTTATGACTCTGATTGTTTTCAACCGGTCAGGATAGTACAAAAGGTTAAGAACCCACAGTTACATTCATTGGATCGAATTGATCAATTCCTATTTAGGTTTATTATTATTTTTAAAGACATATTTTTTTCTTTTCAAATAGCGCCCAGCGTGGGCTTTCCCTTCTAGGAATTAATCACCAGAATTGTTTCACATTCTGATTAAGCATCATTCATTTTCTTTTTTTTTGAATCCAATGAGAGTTTAAAAAAGACATCATGGCATGCAAGCAAATGAAGATAGTTAAAAAAGTAAAGCAACCCCGCTACATTCGAGTTCGGAACTAAGGATAAAGTTTATTAGAAAATTTCTTTCCAAATCTATTCTGTCCACTCGAAGGACGATGATCATCACGATCATGCCTTTATTTCACATATTCCTTCCCAGTTAATGATCAAAGAACATAAATATAGATAGTAATATCTATAAACCTAAACTACTAAAAAATGATTTTTGAATATTGTAGACTTTAAAACGCCTTATTGTAACACAAGTTAACATGAAAAAAATGAAATTTTCAATCAAATATTTAAGTAATGTTAGTATTATGCATATCAAAGGTTATTGTACCGATTTTTGGTTATTTTATTTTGTAATGTAATCTTATCAAATGCAGAAATAGTTTTTTTGCTAACATTTTTGCATAAATCCACTTATCTTTATGGAGAAATGCGATGTTTATTATTATCAGGATAGTGCTTATTTTGTTTGGAAAATACCTAATTTGATTTGAAAGACACTTGATTCAGTTCGAAAAAGATCGAAGTTGTTTCGGAAAAGCACCGACTTTATTCGGAAAGCCACCAATTTGGTTTGGAAGGTTGCCTAATTGATCCGGAAAAGAGTCAATTTGGTTTGGAAACCTCCTAATTTAAAAGGGAAATATTGTATTTAACAAAAAAGAATCAGACGACAAGACATGGGCTTTCACGACTCGATTTGAATCAGAATGTATACTGGCACAGAATCCGGCTCTTTGTGAATTGCATAAGATTAATGGAAAAAGCAGATTGCCTACAATTTATTGTATATCCTGCGTCGATAAAAACTAGAAAGCAATTGTAAGTGGCAATGAATAAGTAATTAGAATTAGTAGAATGTAAGTGGCAATGATTAATCTAGTAGGCATAAGCAAAAGGCGCGAAAGTTAAAGAAACAGATAATATAGTCATGAAAATTGACACATCCGTAATTGTTTAAAACTAAATATAAATGAGAATAAACAAACTTACTAAACTATGCTTATTGTTTAGTGTATTAAAACTGATAAAAACAATGCATTTGTCTCGTATGCTATCTTTTATGCAATTTATTTGTCAAATTTAAAATCATCTTAAATCAGATGCTGATTATGATAAATAATCATATTTTCACTAAAATTTCTGATATTCATGTTTAAATTTAATGAACGAGCCTATCGTACCCTATTACCAAAAACATCTGACCCAAAAGGATTTAAAATATTTATTGATAATAGTTAGATCAGCAATGCAAATGGTTTTCAAAGTAGTTGATCTGCTTAAAATATAAATAATACCTGAATTGATTGTTCCCACGTTAAAAACTGCTCACCCTGTCAATGGAAATAGTCATATCATAATCTGTTCACATTATCAACACCCTCTTTATGGTCACATCCCCACATGGACTTAAATCTATAACAAATTGATTACCAATAACTTACAGCCCCTCAAAATCACGAAATCTGTCACATGCAAGACAGTAGCCGAAACCAAACGAAACCGGTAGATACAAAACCCATGACCGCTTGGATATTATCTGTATACAGTAAAAGGACTTCAATTTTTATCCCTGACGATTTTTCATCTTTCTCGGTTCACTATCGAAATACTAACCCTCCGATAAGGGACAGCAATCGTATTTTGCAAAGGGCGTTGTAGTCTTTCACACATGACACAGTAAGTAGATTAAATTGTAGAGTCCGGAAACTTGAAATCCCTCCCGGAAAAAAGGATTTCAACCAGACACGTGTCTGAAGCACGTCATTGGGGTGTATGCGGATCGAACTGATTTTTCAGCTCAGTATGTCACTATCAAGTTCATGGATGCTCCTCTTTATTTCAGATCCGTGCGTCTATTGGTTTGGCTTCATATTTAACTGTTAATTTTTCAACCCTCTTTTTAGATAAAGCGACGCAAGAATGGATATGTTTTTTACAAGTCATATCCCATAGTTTTTCTATTCACTGAATGATTTTTACATGGGACGAATTTGAAGAGGTCGTTGTCCTCAATCAATAATTTGAATCAAAGGCAATGACATAGTTTTTTCGCCTCCTAACATTCGACATACAACCTAGGGTATTACTTGATTGCTATATGCTACGTGCTTTTAATGACCAGCCGACCAAAATACAAACTATTTACATTATGTGTACTGTTGTACTATATTTCATTGTTCCATTTGTAAATACTGCATGCAGTGAGAAGTGCCTGCAATATTGACGAAAGAGAAGTAATACATGCACCCTTAAAACGCCCCTAGTAACAAATACGGGAAAAAGTCACATTGTATTTACGTTTCTTTCCTGCAGCTAAATTTTCAGTTAGCACAAACTGGTCTGAGTAATGGTCATATTTTATTAATGTATGTTGGAATACGACTTTATTCTTTCCCCAAACATTGCAGATAAGGGGTTCACGAACACAGTACCGCTTGAGAACAATTTCTTGATAGAAGTATCAGTGAAAGAAAATATTTTTTTTTTATTTTTATTTTGGAAAGATATAAGTAAATGCAATTTTTTCTGCTTTTTATGTGAAATGGTCAAAAACTACTATATTAGACAATTATGATATTTGCCTAGTAACACCCATGGTTATGCCCTAAGACAGAAAAAATGATGTGTTTCTATGCCAAGAAGAATTTTTAAATAAGTACTTAACTTTGTCGACAGAATGAGCAAACTACCTCAGGACAGCTACACAAAAATTAGCTTATTTAGAACTCCATAACTTGCTGTAAATACAAGGGCTGAAATAAGATATAATTGGTTTCTGCAGGTCAAATACCATTTCTTTGATAAAATAGGTGCAGACAAAATGTAAAGTGACTTGAATTTTGATACACTAAGACGGGAGAAAGTTTCACTAATTGATGAATTTGGTAAACTGCACCAAAAAAAACGAGATAACAATTTGTGAAAAGTCCACCTCTTTAACTATCTACCCTTGGCTAATCCAGAAAGGGCAGCAAATCAGGAGTCTTAATCTTAGAATCGCTCACTAAAAACAAAGAATATTTGCGCAGATTAGGCTATTCAACGAAATAAATTATAAAATAATTATGAAAAAACCAAAATTCAAAATTCCAGCAAACAACAACTGTTGCGTATTTTGCGCAGGTATTGATTGCATTTTTCACAGAATAGCTCACTGTCAAAAAAGGTTGATGTAAGATCGCAGCTATTGCCCGTACTAGCTTTAAAAATCGTAAACTTCCCTTTTTTTGAAAAATATCAATGAGAAAGAAGTATGCACATTAATCAAATTTTTAGACTCCATTGTATGAGAAATTATTATCGTCTGGAAGAAAATCTACCTTGAAAAATATACTCTACAGAGGAAAAAAATAGAATAAAATATAGAATAAAAAGAGTAAAAGTAAAATGAAATAGTTATATTAGCATGAACATTATAAGAAAACCTGATAACTATGTATGGATATGTAACACATACCTATATTACCATACATTTATTCTTATTATACATTTATCATACTTGAAATCTGTGAAACTCTGATATATTTCTTGGTACATAAGCAAATAAAGAATTACTTCTGATATTACAATTTTGTAGCTTTTGGCAATCATATCGAACTGAATTTTTCTTTTGTAATTTTTTTGAAGGTATTTTTAAAAAGCACAACCTAGTTTTAAAAGAAAAATAATGTCAACATTCTAAACATTACAAACCAAAAATCTCATATTCCATGAGAACTAATAAACTCTCAGTGCATTTATATTACTTCCCAAGACGCTGATTTTAATAATCATGAATTCAATAATCATATTATTTTTGGGGGTTTAGATTACTGTCATAAATATTATTATAATAATATTGTCATTTATTGCCAATTAAAAATCTCTTTTAGTCGTATGAAAACACTCAAAAATGTTGAAAATAATATTTTACTCCCTACAAATTTCACAATTTATCAATCAAATATTTTTCACAGCGAAACCCAATAAAAAATGATATATTACCAGCAAATTTATACATTTAACATGATTTATTCGATTTAATTATTCATTCAGAAACTTTGATGCTCTGCTTTAATATGCAAGAATGCTAAACAGAATTTCGATGTCTCCACCTTTATAAAATTACACAACACAAATCATATTCACATATTCAACTTCCGAATATCGAAGACAAAATATCTGTTAGTACTGAATTGAGATCAAGGTATCTACGACACTATCTTAAGGCCATCATTCTTTATTTTTGTATCGTTTATGCTCGACACATTCCTCACGAACATTTTGAACATCTTGCGGATGAACAAGTTCAGTTACACAACAGTCATCGGCCGAGTTTGAGGGTCTCCTCCCATTCAGCGTACTTGCTAGAATGGGAAAATTTTCCACAATCTATCCATTTTCAAGCACATGTGTGTACACACAATCATTCGAATTCTTCTAACTAAAAATAAAATTTAGAAAATTCGATAAATTGCTGCTTCATGCTATAAAGTAGCATCATTGTCGCCGTCGATGTTTGTTCTAACAATATATCTTTTCAGTGTCGAAATAAAATCGAAATGACTTACATCGATTTGTAGATTAAGGACCTCTGCCAAAAAGAATCAGTAGCATTGAGTATAGAACATTGTTTCTAGCTGACAAAACATTAATAAATGGGGCTTGGGAGCTTCTTAGGCCCAACAACAGTTGGTCCACATCTTTCTGTAAGATTTCGTCACAGTCTAAATGACTCATTGAATGTGCCTATAAGTATCCGTTGTGCAAGTGTGTGCGAAGAAAACAAATAAATTTCGACAGCTGGTGTGATCGATTAGAAAGATTTTATCGGATTATCAAATCCTCTTGAAAATAGATGGGGTCAGTCAGTGTGCTCCTAATTTTATTTGAATGATGATAAGAAATCATTTTCGGGGTCAAAGACAGATTATTCTGATAGGTTTTATGATCAATAGTTCATGTATCTAGATAAACGTTGAATAAACAGATTAGCATTTTTAGAAAGATATGAAATTTCAAATGATGAATAGTCGTTTGAATTTAAAACCAGCATTGAGTATGGTTCCATGGTCAATTTTTGCACAATTTGAAGGTCTCATAAAACTTGTAAATGTATGTTAATCTGAACAAATGTCAGTGCTGACGTTTCATTAGTGAAGAAAATAAAAGTTGTTTGTGTAAACAATATGTCATTTTAAAGTCGATGCTAGCATTGCAAAAGGATAATAGGAATGTATTCAACTTTAAACTAAAATCCATTTCCCACAGACATAATTGATTGTCAACCTTAAGATGCACTAGACAATACAAATCATTTCAAAATTATGGAACAGCTATCGGAAAGAACATTGGATTATACGAATACAAAGTTATTTTGAAATCCTTACTATTTTAAAAATAATTTGTACTAGCAAAATTCAGTCCTTCTTAAGTCTCAGTACTATCACACGTCCAAACTTTCGCCGATGCTTTTGAAAACTGCATCATGAATGCCACCGTCCATCGCATTTAATCCTGTAAAAATTTAAATTGTGATTGATTCTCTTGATTTTAGTGTATGTCCTTATCTGAATGGGCCCTACAG
Organism: Oxycera nigricornis; assembly: GCA_963942545.1. Lineage (NCBI taxonomy): Eukaryota > Metazoa > Arthropoda > Insecta > Diptera > Stratiomyidae > Oxycera > Oxycera nigricornis. The sequence goes on from OZ012662.1 coordinate 86,311,125, forward strand.
ATTGAGTGTAAAATTAGGACATGCGTTGCCACTTTGAGACGCAAAGGGTGGTAAACCGCACCTTAAATTCATTGGAAGAATTTTTTTGAAATATTCAGACGTTTGAAGTTCGTATTTTATTTTTGATAACTAAAATAATTGATGATGGAGAAATTCAGTTGATCTTCCCTTTCGGTACTGTAACTTATCTCGTTAATATCGTCGCTCGTATTTTTCCCTTTGAACTTTTTTTTCTCAAGAACTGCGTCATTCTCGGTAGATACCATGCATCTCATTACTTATCCCGCATTTGTTAAACGACATTGTAATCATATCATGACAGCTTCCCATGAATTTTTCATCCAGGAACAAACTTCTGCAGTTGATAACCATTCCAGTTATAATAAAATAATATACATATATCCTGGTTTGACTTTGTGATCCATCGATTTCACATTTGCGGCAAATAATAATTGGATAATTCATAAAAGATGCATCCAAGAGTTGTAATTAGCTTGTGAGGTCTCTAAGGTAATTCTGTATTCATTTCTTTTAGAAGCTTTTTGATCCATGATGGTCTTTAAATTTATCCCACACTAGCATCGCAGGCATGTGCGTGATGTGGATGCTTTGTCCATGTCATATATACCAAAATTTAGTTTGAGGATCGTTTGTTCGACCTTTTTTTAAACAATAATTTATTTTACGGTTTAATAAATAATTCTACTCAAATGCTATACAAACAAATTAAACTCCTTCAGTTAAGCTTACTTGAAAAAACAATCAAATCAAAACATTACAAAATGCATTGGACAATAGAATAGAGACACCGAAAAAAATCAAATAATTCATATATTTGAGTATTTTGTTAAAAATAAAAATAAAATTCTTCAATATTTAGTTGCGTGATCATTATTCCTAAGTACATCCGCGCATCTATTTGGCATTGAATCAATTGATTGGTGGCATCGCTCAATAAGGATTTTAGACCATTCCCTTTGAATTATTTCTCATAACTCTGTTTTATTTTTTAACCGGTGCCCATCAACAGCCTTTTTCATAGATGTTCTCAATTCGGGCGATTGCGATAGCCATTCCTTTAGGTGAATTTTTTGATCTTAAATGAATTTGCTTGCGTATTTGGATGTACGAGAGTGGGGTGAAAAGTTTCCGGCCTGATCAAGAAAAACGATGTTTTTAAAAAAAATTTGCTTTATTTTTCAACATAATCTCCATTAACACTGATACATTTCTCATAACGGTGTTCTAATTTAGTTATACCAGTTTTAAACGTAGATTCGTCAAGCTCCTCAAAATACTGATTTACAGCTTCGATAACTTCTTCGTTATTCTTAAATCTTTTACCGCCAAGCCATTTTTTGAGGTTAGGAGTCGCTGGGGGCTAAGTCTGGAGAGTAGAGAGGATGCGGCATCAATTCAAACTTCAATTCGTGGATTTTGGACATGACAACAATCGAAGAATGCGCTGGTGCGTTATCGTGATGAAACAAAAAAAAAATTTCTTCGCCAAATGAGGTCGTTTAATTTTTACCTCGTGCTTCAAACGTTGCAATAACACTGCTTAGTATGGACCAGTGATAGTCTTACCCTTTTCAAGGTAATCAATGTATATAATTCCTCTCGCATCCCAAAAAACAGTAGCCATAACCTTTTTTGCCGATAAAATTGGTTTTGCCTTCTTTGGAGTTGGTTCCCCTTTTCCAACCCACTGTTTTGATTGTTCTTTATTTTCAGGAATGTAGTTATCAACAGTTATGAATCGACGCAAAAATTCGTTTGGATTACGCCTATACAGCGCCAAACTGTCGGTAGAAATGTTTTTTCGAATCAGTTTTTGGTCGAGCGTTAGCAAACGCGGCACCTACCTTGCACACAGCTTTTCCATGCTCAAATGGTTGCGCAAAATATTTCGCACACGTTTAGCTGACATCCTACAGGTCTCAGATATCTCATGCACTTTCAACCTGTGGTCTTCCAACACTATTTGATGGATTTTCTCAATCATTTCTGAATTTGTGACCTCAACGGGCCATCCTGAGCGAGGCTCGTCAGAGGTGCTCACACGACCCATTTTAAATTCAGACACCCACTGCTTAATAGTTGAATATGATGGGGAGGAGTCTCCTAGTGTTGAATCCATCTCTTCTTTTATTTGTTTTGGTGTAAAACCTTTCAAATAGAAGTATTTGATGACAGCACGTTTTTCCACTTTTTCCATTTTCACGAAAACAACGGAAGCGGTTCGCGCACTGTGCTCTCAAACGCAAACTAACGTAGCGATTGGGCTGAAACTGTACATACAAGCTTGGTAGGATTGGTACTGTGAGACGCCGCTCCAAAAGTAGACCTAGTGGCGCCATCTCTTGGTCAGGCCGGAAACTTTTCACCCCACCCTCATATGTACAGGGTCGTTGTCTTGTTGCAGGACCCATTTAAGAGGCATATGCTCTTCTGCTGCAAAGCAGCGTTGTATCCCTTAAAATATTGACATACTGAATTTTTTGCCATCCATCAATCGAATCAGACCAATCCCGTACCGGGAAAATGATCCCCATATTTTAATACTCCCTCTTTCATGATTTACTGTGTTTTTTTTTTTGTATTTTGGGGCCTGAATTGTTGCATTGGCGGACTTTCGTCGGTTTGCCTGTCATCACTTCCAAATAAATTTATTTTAGTAAAAGTACGTTGTGTTTCGCATTGTAACAAGTCAAATCCGCAGATTACCATGGACTATGACCTTCTTAGGTAGGCTTCAGCACAAGAAAATTTCTAGTTTCTTTAACGTTCTGCAGTCCGATTCAAGGAAGCAGTATGATTACGTTCAATGTGTATTTTTCTTCTCGATGATTCAATAAATTCCATAATTTTAAATCCATAGTCATTCGAAATGTTGGCAACTTGAGTGCCTTTTAATAAATCTAGAACACTAAGAAAGGAGTCTGGGAAAATCTTCAACTTCGAAAGAAGCTGCCCATCATTTCAATTAAAAAATCATCATTTCCAAAGAAACTGATGTTCTCATGTTATGGTACTTCGATTTCTGGCCATTTTTCTAAGTGCAAATAGAATGTTTTCTTGTGTGTTTCAAAGCAGTTTTCTCGTTTTCATACGTCACAACCCATATACTCTGTTGGTGGTCGAACAAAATGTTTATGTGTGGTTCTGTTTTTATATTGTAATGCATAATTTATCACATTTGATTCATAGTTTACGTTATGTGTATTTTTATGATATATTCATTTTATTTTTAAATATTAACGACTTATTTGATTTTTATAACAGCATAAATATTTACAACGTATTGCAATTGACGGTCATAGTCGAAGTGTGTAAATCAGCGATCCTCCCACATCCCGAGTGGAATTTGAGCTGCGGTCTTTGTTAGGCCCAGATCAAACTCGTGTGCGGCATGTTACGCTTAATGCGGGCCTCTTTTTCTGAAATTAAGTTGTAGTAGCAGTTTGTATCTGAAGAACGCAATGAAGGAGTTTTGCGAGTAAACTCTTTCCCCCAGAATTCCAAAAACACTGATTACTTATTCATTTAAGGGGGGGGGGGGGTAAGGTTTGTTTCGTCTAAAAAATACCTTTTTTTCATGAATTTTGTTGGAAAAAATTATTACTGTAGGTTTATTTTACATATTATTATCTAAAAGTACAACATGTGAAGAATATTTAAAAAAAAAATTGTCCAAAAATAGAAAGAAATAACGGATTTATTGTAGATCTCCGCAGGCGCCAAGAAAATTTTTTTTGTGCGGTGACCAGCCTACAGCATCACTGGATCATCTGAAACCAAAAAATCAAAATGCTTTCTTCAGTTTATTACTTTATCTCTCCAGTGACGTCGAGTTTTTTTTTAATTATTCAATTTTTTAATTTTTGGCACCATTTTTAAGCCAACATAACGATTTTTGACGAAAAAATCGACCTATTTGTTATTGTAAAAGTCTTAGTAATTATTTTTTTTAAAAAACTATATATAAAGCTATATATATGTAGAATATGTGTACAAAATTTCAAAACGATCGGTTCAGTAGTTTTTTCTGTAGGCTGGTCACCGACTTTAAAAATTTCGTGTTTGGGAAAATCGATTTAGAGTTTTGTACACTGAAAAAATGAAAATATCTTGAAAAAACCGGATTTTCTTATAAAATACGTACCTGTCATTATCGATGCCGGGTCCATACAGTACCTCACTATCATCCACGTTATCTAAGGCATCTTTTTGCTCCTGTCGATAAAAGTAATACAATAGAGACCGAAACAGTTGCCGCTCAGCGCAGGTTGCTAAAATGCGCGCAAACCAAAGAGGTACGGTTATTCAACCTACTGTAATTTCGTTAGTTTTGCTCCGAATGACCTACAAATTTAATACAATATTCTTCAGATGTTGTACTTTCAGAAAAAAAAATGAAAAAAAATAGTTGCCAAACCTTACCCCTTCCCTTAAGACATTTTTAATGGATCATTCTAGAGAAAAACCAAATTTTAGTTCAGAATAATAGCTAAAAAATTTCAGTTTTCTAACTCGGCATGCAGACTTTAAAATATTCTACACTTTCCATATTGATTAGTAGACTTCATTTTCGACATTGTGAAGTAATAATAATTCAGTACAGAAAACTCATGATGTAGACATGAAAATTGAAAATGGTGCGAATGTCCAAACGGCTTAAATTTTGTTTTGGAATGACAAATGTACAATATGCTGATGGGAAATGCTCCAAACCAAGATCTGGTGGCGCCGATTTAGAGATAAATTAATTCAAAATTATCTTGAGACTCTTGACATTTGCAGCAAGGATGCGTTTCCAAATGTATATCGAATTTTGAAAATTATGATAGTGCTATCTGTCACTACAACTCCAAAAGAGCGTTCATTTCAACTTTGCGTAGTCTCAAAATCGATGTAAAGTCTACAATAGGAAAACATCGTTTAAACATCGGAATATCTTGAATAAAAACATTTATATATCACAACGCATCAATTTCATGAAACAGTAAAAAAAGAATTTGTATATGTATTTAGCACGTACTTTGTAGAAATATGGACTCGAAGATTAATTAAAGTATTCAACTATTTGCAAATAAATTTTTTAAAAGTATTTTTCGATTTCAAAACTCCCATTTTAAAAAACCTGCGCACGGGCTTGAAAGCAAAAGTTCATTTTTGTGCCAAAGTCACTACGTCTTTAAATTTTTTGGGTTCAATTTGCCAGGTTCACTATGCTGATTTTTCTTCTTTTCTTCTTCTGTTACAAGGCCGTGATGATTAATGAAACAGAAAGCTTTATTATATTCCTCTTATGAATATATTTGGATCGTCTGTACTTAAAAACAGTCCATATTATGGTTTTTCTCAGCTGCCCACACCATGTTTCTGTTTAAATGTCTTACATAAACTTTGATGGAAAACAATCTTTAGGATTGTTCCAATATATGTATTTCAGAGCAATGAAAGGTGTTTCAAAATTTCTGCTTTTGAAAGTACATAAAATATATTTTCTTGAAACAAAGTTTCTAAATATTATTCGTGAGGTGTCTTTTTGTTATGTATTTAAAAATAAAAAACATAAAAAATCAAATTAATTATACCTCTTGAGTACATATTACTTGTCTTCGGCAGTAAATCATAAAATACTTTCGCTGTTTTATTATGACGATTATTTTCAATCAATAGCATTTGTTTTTCCTGCTCAGAGTCGGTATTTTCATTGTTTTCATAACTGCTGTATGTCTGAGAAGCAGAATAAGGTGAATAGGAAGAAACCTTAAAATCTCTAAAAATATTTTTAAAGAATTCATGCTATTTTTGATTTAGAGCCGCTTCTTGTGTCTGGTTCGTATTTTTTAAGTAAAAGTTATAAATTTTCTAAACAATTTAAATTAGTGCAAAGTCTAGATGGCTTATATTGGCTAGATTCTGATGAACATTTTGAGAAAATACATAGGAGTGTATGTAATATATCGTCTGAAATCTTATACGGTATGTTTGTATATAAACCTCTCATGTAAGATGGAACTGTAGGTTTTTTCGACAAAAAGTCAGAAAGCCTTCTCATGACTAGAGCAAAATAGAGTTCTTCGTATACTTATCTATTCCTTACCCCATGCCTCTCACGAAGTATTCAATTTGAAATTTCCACTCTATAGTGCCAAGAGCAGGTTTTCTTTGCTGTAAAGTATCTCGTTTCGTTTTATTGGTTAATGTATTGGATTCCTGAAAAGTTTTCTTAAAATTTCTTTCACGTTGGTGTATAGTTGGTCCTTTTTTTACTTTATAACTATTTTCAGTAATAATTTCAAATTTTTGAACTTCAGCTCTTCTTCCGATGATGCTTCTTTTCTATTTTCACTGGTGAAGTTTTTGGCTAGCATCGATTTGAAAAAAAACTTACTCAATTTTCAATACATAAAGTTAATATTTTTCTACCTTCTTTTTCTTTTTCGGTATTGGTTTTTCAAAGTTGGCACGCAGGAAATTCAATTATTTTTCTAACTACATTTTGCCAAATTTTGCTTATTGGTGTGTAGCACTGTGACAAAACTCATTTTGATACTGAAAAAAAACATTTTGTTCTAAATGGCGATGTTCATCATTTACACTGCATACCGATTGCTTCTTAACCCTAGACGGCTAATGTCATGGTAAACTTTGTTGGCTGTAGCCTGTAATATTAGTTAGTTATTAGTTAGGATAAGTAAAAAACATGTCATTTTTTCGAGCACTTAAGGTTATTAAGCCTGCTTTACCCGATCTCACAGCAAAATTAAGAAGCAACCTTTTTTAACTTTTAATAAAAATATTGAATTCAAAAAGGTTTTTATTTTATTTTATAGCATAAAATAAGGATCATAGTTCTGAAAAATGTGCAAATGATCTGATTTTGAGGCAAAAATTTTCGTTTTAACAGTTTTTATTTTGACTACACTGAAAAAAATATGATTGGCCCTCCAGCGTTAACAAGTGATTGTGATCTGAAGTGCTGAATACGAATCTTCACTACATCTGTAAATATACTCCAATGCTGAAAATCACCCTCAGATTTATTAGTTTCCAACTTTGATGTTAAATTCAACCGTTCTTTTTAAAAACAACAACTCACAGTTTTCACTAAATATTTGAGTACAATCTTTATTAACTTCCCAGTATATGGGAAGGTTTTGTAATCGCCTCGAAAATCGAAATTGAATTTTTCGAACTTTCTTTACGTTTTAAGGTGTATAGAGTATATTTGCTTTTAGAAAATGATATGTATGAGTGTGTTTGTGTACGTACCTACATACGTACGTTCGTGGACAGTTTTTTCTAACATAGCTCATATAAAAGAAGTCGCATTGATTTTTTTGAGGTGTCAATCAAAGCGTCTTTGTAATTTTAATAGCTGATTAAGTTTTGACACACTTCGGTCAGGGGGTCAGGTTTGCTGCTTTGACCGATTGCAGGTCATTTCTGTCATGCGCTATATATCGTGAACCAAACATAGGATTTGCTTGCTTAAGGTGTCCATAGACGCGTATTGACATTTGTTTGATTCTATTAAATTTTTTAAAAATTGTTAGAGCCGTTTTTTAATTTTTTTAAAAAACGTGCAAAAAATTAGGTTTTTTCACAAACAATAACTTTTTAACCTGATTTGCAAAAGACAATATCAATGTTATTAATAATTATATACTCCAAACAGTTTTTGTAAAAAAAGCAGCTAAATTTTTCTTTCATGACTACAAAAAAAAATCATTAAAAGTCATCATGACTTTCAAGGACATTCACTATAGAGTGTACCCCAACTTCTTTTGTTTTAAAGATGGGGCCCAAAGGACAAAAGCTGCGACCCCAGAAACTTGAACTTAAGCTACCTATACCATTGCCCACGCATTGCATCAAAAAAATTTCTGCCTACCCAAAATGCACGGTTTAGGTCAAAATTCGGACGCTTTGACTGTACTAATATCTCGCGAACCAAATATAATATGTGTATCGTTAAGGTGCCAATCGACGCGTAATAAAATTGTTGTTATTCTATTGAATGTTTTTTTAAAAAAATGTTGAAGCCGTTTTTCAATTTATTAAAAAATGTGAAAAAATTAAGGTTTTTTCATAAAAAATAAATGTTTAACCTGATTTGCACAGCACATAAATGTTTATCAAATTTTTAACTTCTTATCAGTTTTTCAAAAGAAATCATCAAAACTTTTTTCCATGATTACAAAAAAAAATCATTAAAAATAAATAAACCTTCAAAGTCACCATGTAAAAAGTGTTCATACGAATGATATCACATGATTACTCTTATTCTGAAGACCTTGTTGTTAAGTCAGAGTTTATTATTACTTGCATAATTTGAGCATATTTTCAATAGTTTTCATAGCACCGTGTTTTCACTTTAATGAAAATCCTGCTTAAATTTTGAAAACCAAAAAAAAATCAAATCAAATTTGCATTTGTGGTAATCAACGTTTTGAATGGTAAAATGTTTTGTAGTCAACACTTTGCCCGATCATATGCTTTAAAAAGCTTTCATCAAACAAGAATCTGTAGTTTTGTTATTTAGGGCTCGTAAGATTTCAATTACTTCCTCCATCATCATTTGTAATACATTTTACTTTTTAGATGCAATGAAACCGATTATTGATTGCACATTCAATGTTTTTCAAGACCAACTGAAAATAAGAAAAAACATTAGTCTCATTGATGTAAAATCGTGACAAAATACAAATTCAGTGATTATGCTGAAGTGATGGCAATTTTGACCGCAACGATTCAAAATGGCCATCACGCGACACAATTTCCCCCATCCACCAACATCCTTCCTATGGACGCGCCCGTAGATGATACGATTAATATTAAGTCATTCCAAAAACTTTTATGAGAGGTACATTATTATTATTCAAAGTAGTAGCATTTTCATAATTATTATTGTGTTTAATATTTTTAATATTTATGTAGATATAACTGGGAAGTTGACCGTGTGGACCCTAGGGGTCGCACCTCACGGCTTGTTTTATTTCGATTTCGAGATATCTGCATATACGAGCATTTTCTTAAAGTAAAAACTAGACAACTCCAGCGGTTGTTTGTCACGTCACAGTCAACTTTGGTTCGAAAAGAAACCACTGAATGAGATGAGATGAGATGAATTTTTATGAAAGCATTTATTATTTTGTTATAATTTTTCAAAGAAAAATCTCATTTTAAGAAGTTAAGAAGAAGAGCTATCTTATTTTTGCACTGATGCCTTCTTGCTTAGTAAAACTTGGCCATGTCTGGCTGAAATATAGAAAGAGGCACAGTGATTTGGTGATAATGTGTAATGATATTTTCAGAATACTTTACTGTATTTTTCATATACTCTATAAACATGCGCCTCATGATTGTTGCAAAGTTTTTATTTTAATTAGATGAAAAATAATTTCCAAAATTAGAACTGATGAAATTTTGGAAAGAGCGAATAATGAATCCATCCTTATTTTGGAACTTAAAATTTATCTTCTTATTTCGTTTAATGGGAACTCATAGTAAGCCAAAAACGCAAGTTTTAAGGAAAATAAAATACAAAAGGGGTCAATTCAAAAATCTGAGTTTACTTGGAAAATTTTTTGAATTTCAAAAAGCATTATGTTTACATCTTATAAATCTCGACATAATAAACAAGTGAAATACACCCAGCCGTGGTCTTGTTTACAGATTTACACGATTATTTAATTATCTCAACGCTCACCTCCAACACAAGCTTCCTAAGATATCTATTCCGGTGATATTTTCCACGATTCGTGTCTCACTTGCATGTCCCGAAGCATTCTATAACATTTAACCTTTGTACAATGATTATCTTACCATGCCGGCCCCATTATTCTATTTACCGATCGAATAACATTCTAGTATTACATAAAAATTTATTACGTTGACTAATGTTGAACAATAGGTACTTGTAGCTACCATGTGCAACCTGAGAGATGCAATAGAGAAAGGAAATCTTGTTGTATATGGTTGTAGCTAAGATGCAAAACATACTTTGTGTACAGTTTAATACATGTACGTAAATTTGCTGGGGCTCAACAGTACCGTCACCCTGGCCTAGCTGCATCGTTTACTCACTCCATGGTGCCATAGCGAATTGTTATGGTGATACTTTGTTAATCCTCCGAACGGAGCACTTCATGGATCTTACTCATTATTTCGGGGAACTGTTCCATTGATACTCGTTTTGAATAAAAAGTACGGAATGTTTGCTGGTCGCCAGGTACACGGCACGACTTCAAAACAAAGCTTGGCGTGGTATTTTGATCGAATTCCTTGCATGAAAAAACGGGTGATTCATCGCTAGCTATGTATTTCATAAAATCAAGTGGTCCGTCATTCAGTTAGTGTTGGTCTGCTTAAGAGCAAAAGATTCAGATTCAAGCTCTTTGTGGAGATGGTGATTAGAAGTGAAACTTGAGCCAGCGCCAACAGTACACTCTTTAAGGTAATGGATTCCCGAGTATACATATAACCACCATCACCATCTGTTACAGTTGCTAAAAAAATATTGTTGAGCAGGTTGACGCTCTGCGGTGGTAGCATGCATACTCATAAAGCAGGCGACCAACCACTTACGTCAAAAGACTTGAATCTGTAACTTGAAAATCCACAAGAAGTGGTGCTTTCTGGAGACTCGAGAGAGGCACGAAGATGCCATTAACTGGAAAGGTCCAACAAAAACCCCAAACAAGTTCTTGGAGTGACTGGATTGTATCTGCGAGGCATTTCGTATTCAGATATATTTCGAGTATTTCGTATGCATATATGTATATGTACATATGTACGTATGTATGGCACAGGTGTGCTGCAAAACCCATTGAAAGGTTTCCGATAAATTTGCATCGAGGGTTCAGATCGATAAATTGCTTTCATTAACTCTGAAACTGAATGAGATTGCCATGTTCACCTTTGAAGGTTCCTATGTTATTGGAGGTCTTGAATAACGAAAGTCTACCTTTTTTAGGTGAGAATGATGTCGAAAGTAAATCTTTAGTTCTTCCTCCATAAATAAAGTACCTCAACTTTAAACCAGTTGAAACAAAAATTTTATATCGCCCATATTATATATTTCTCGGTTGGTTTGTTTTCAAAAATAAGATTCATTTTTTAGAATAACTTAATTTGATCGAATCCAGATTTAAATTCAAACATAAAAAATAATGGTGATTTTATTTGCATAATATTATTGAAACACAGCGAAACTTCTGTGCTTAAAAATAGTATATATATCAGGGTCAATGAATGTTTTGCGTAAAAAAAGTGAAAGCTTTATGCCGTAATACAAACTAACTAAATAGCTAGGCATATTTTACGATGAATAAAATTAGGAAATGTTTTATATTTCATTTTTCTTGAAATTATCAATAATCTAGTTTCAGGATATATTCAAATAAGTGCTTCGATTTTGACTTGATTTGTCCAAATTTCAACTGAAAAAATTTAATCAGTTACAAAATAAATATCAAAGAAAAGCCACAAACTTTGACTTAATTACTAAACGACATTAAGTCACCAAGATAAAATTAAGGATCAACGGTGGCATCAACAATGATTGAGCCAAATTGCCAATCCTTTGGTACCTCTTTCAAGGATTAGAATTCATGCAGGCTTCTTCAATTAAACAATAATCTCAATCATATCGCATTGATAAAGTTCTTCATAATTGATGGATTTCAAGTGGATTCGGAGCCATTCAACCCGTTAATGCTTTATGGAATGCAAAACACCCCAGGCTAAATTTACAGCTCTGTATCTCAGACCACCTAAATAAAATCCAAAGACATAGCATCATCTGTAGTAGCCAATAGATACTAATATACATCTATCTATATGTCTATAGTTTTCACAGATCTACAAGACCTTGGTCGGTTTACAAAAAGTGATTAGCAAAAACCTAAATCGAAATTGATCTCTTTGGTCCAAAGTAAGGTTTTTTTCAAACTCTAGTAAGAGAGTAATTTCTGTCTCCATTTCAAAAGTACAATCCTAAATTTTCATGTGAAAACATTGTAAATTAAATTTTATAGTAATTTCTTGATTGAATCTTCATGTGGATCAATCGTATGGATGTAAGAATGTTTTTTGAAAGTAATAAAAAACAAGCCGCGAGGTGCGACCCTTGAGGTCCACACGGTCAACTTCCCAGTAATATCTACATAAATATTAAAAATATTAAACACAAAAATATTTATGAAAATAATACTACTTTAAATAATAGTAATGAGAGGTACTCATAATCGTAATAGAAATGAGCTAATATCAATCATATCATCTACCGTAGCGTTCATTGATTACGTAATGCTTTTGTTGGATGCGGGGTGGATTGGTTTGATTGACTAGTCACGCGGATAAATCGGAGGGGGCGGGCTATAAAGCCTTTTTTACGTTATTTGTTATTTTTACATCGATGCTTGAAGGACAAAAGAGCGCTTTGAATAAACTCCATTGACACTGAAATTAATCGAATTCAAGTATATTTTCATTAACATGTTTTGAAATTTTAACTCCAAATGAAAGATTTATCATTATCCCAACCATTGAATAGACTCTTTTCTTTTGAAACCTTTAAAGTATCTTGAAGTTTGTTCTCAATCAGAATCATATTTCTACGTAATTTGTTCTCAATCAGAATCATACATCTACCCTGCTAAAAATCTCTCGTCTAAATTTTAGCTTAAAAGACATCATAGATAGTGCAGTATTTCCTTGTCAATTTAGGTATTCTCAATTCAAATTAGTGATTTTTAAAATAAAATCAGTGGGTTTTCAAATCAAATTGACGCTCTTTCCATTTAAGTAGTTTGGTTTGCAAAAGTTCTGATTTGATTTCGAAAAGCACGAATTTGATTTGGAAAATTGGGAAATTGATTCGGAAAGAATCGATTAGATAGGAAAACGTCTAAATTGAGGCGCAAAGGATATATGTATATGATTGGCTCGTTACTTTCTTCTTTTATGTACATATTACAAAAGTAGTATTATACACTGTTAACCCGTTACAATACTCGATTTCTTCCACTAACACAGCTTTTGAACCGATATAAATTAGACATGGTAAGAATATCGTCTTGCAATCCTAATATCATAGCCTAAATCGAGCCTTACCTTCCTGAAGACATTGCTTTCAGCTGCCTTAAAATCTTAATTGCGATTTGATATTGCGTGTTTGCACGACGGGCTGGTATGTTTTGTATCATTCGTTTCTTCCACATGACCAGACAACTAAAGTCTGAGCAGCTTCGCAGGACCGATATCGTTGATCGTTAAAAAGTGCGTGCAGTCCATCTTTCCCGTTCAAGATATACTCAAGAATTTCCGTCCCTCCAAATATCAGTGATTTTATCAGATATCCGTATCAAGATAAATGTTTTCTGTATATTAGCGTAATCTTTTATCTATAGCTTGTTTTTTTTCCGGTGTGCATTCTTAGATTTAATCATTGGAATGACAAGTCCACTTAATTTTATCTCGTCTTATTCGTTGTCGATTTTTGCAAAGAAAATTTTCTTAAACTGATGACTCCCATCGACTTTTGTCAGATAATTCAAAAGTATGTCATAACTTGTCACAATTTTTAGGTTTAATTTTCATTTCTAGAATCAAACAAGTATTGGCTGGCGTGTAATCGACATCATATAATTATAGCAAATCAAGTCACCTTCCAATAGCGTTATCCTATTCTTAATCAATTAACTTTGATTTTCTATAAATCAAGTTAATATAATTAACTTCCCAGTATATGGGAAGTTCTTGTAATCGCCTCGAAAATCGAAATTGAAATTTTCAACATTTCTTTACGTTTTGAGGTCAATAGAGTATATATAAAGTGTTTTTAGAAAGGGAGATGCATGTGTGTGTGTGTACGTACGTACGTACGTTCGTGGACACTTTTTTCTACGACCATAACTCACGTAAACAAAGTCGTATCAACTTCGTTGAGGTGTCAATCGAAGTGTCTTTGCAATCTTAAGAGCTGATTAGTTTTTGGGATACTTCGGTCGGGGGGGGGGGTTTGTTGTTTTGCCCCTTTGAAGGTCATTCCTGTCATGCGTTATATCTCCCGAACGAAACATACGATTTCTTTGATCAAGGTGTCAATCAACGCGTATTGACATTTATGTGATTCTATTAAGTTTTTAAAAAAATTCTTGGTGCCGTTTTTTGATTTATAAAAAAAAGTGCAAAAAATTAGGTTTTTTTAATAAACAATAAATTTTTAACCTGAGTTTTGAAAGACAGTATTCAATTTTTATAAAATTTATATACTTCAAGCAGTGCTTGTAAAAACAACATCAAAACTTTTTTTCATGATTACGTAAAAAATGAAATAAAAAATCATTAACAGGCATCATGATTTTCAAGGTAATTTCTGTCAGCCGTATATCTCGCGAACCAAACATACGCTTTACATGATTAAGGTGTCAATCGACGCGTATTAAACTTTTTGTGAATCTATCAAATTTTGAAAAAAAATCGTTGGTGCTGTTTTATAATTTAAGAAAAAAAAGTGCAAAAAATTAGGTTTTTTTTAATAAACAATAAATTTTTAACCTGATTTTTGAAAGACAGTATTCAATTTTTATAAAATTTATATACTTCAAGCAGTGTTTGTAAAAACAATATCAAAACTTTTTTTTCAAGTTCACGTAAAAAATTGAATAAAAAATTAAAAATCATTAACAGTCATCATGATTTTCAAGCTCATTTCTGTCATGTGTTATATCTCGCGAATCAAACATACGATTTGCATGGTTAAGATGTCAATCAACGTGTATCAACATTTATGTGATTCTATCAAATTTTGAAAAAAATCGTTGAAGCTGTTTTTTAATTTAAGAAAAAAACTGCAAAAAATTAGGTTTTTTTAATAAACAATAAATTTTTAACCTGATTTACGGAAGACAGTATTCAATTTTTATAAAATTTATATACTTCAAACAATGTTTGAAAAAACTTAATCAAAACTTTTACTGATGATAGCAAGAAACATTAAATAAAAAATAAAAAATCATTAACAGTCATCATGCTCTTCAAGGTCATTTCTTCCATTCACTATATCTCACGAACCAGATATAATATTTGCATCATTAAGGGGTCAATCGACGTGTTTTAACATGTTTTTGATTATTTTAACATTATAAAAATCCGTTTCAGCGGTTGTTTTAATTTAATAGAAGAAAATGCAAAAACTTAGGGTTTTTTTCATAAAAAATATTTTTTTAACCTGATTTGCACAACACAGTAATAAGTGTTTATAAAATTTATACATTCCCATCAGTTTTTGAAGAGAAACCAGCAAAACTTTTTCCATGACTCTGAAAAAAATTCAATTAAAAATGAAAAAAATCATTCAAAGTTACCATATGAAAAGGGTTCTTCCGAATGATATTACCTTATATCTTTTATTCTAAAGACTTTGTTGTAAAGTCAATCAAAGTTTTAAAATGTTTGGATAATTTGAGCAGATTTTTAATAGTTTTTGCAGTCTTTTCATAAAAATAAGTGTCTTAAATTTTGAAAACCATCAAAATTTCAATCAAATTTGCATTTGTGGTAATCGATCATCATCACCCATCCACCAAAAGCCTTGCGTAATCAATGGATGCTCCCGTACATGATATGATTAATATTAACTCATTCCTTTTACTGCTATGAATACCTCTCATTATTATTATTTAAAGTAGTACTATTTTCAAAATTATTATTGTGTTTAATATTTTTAATGTTTATCTAGATATTACTGGGAATTGACCGTGTGGACCTCAAGGGTCGCACTTCGCGGCTTGTTTGTTATGGTATTCATAAAACGCCTGAATGTCCTGTGAATTCGAACTTTTCGTAATATACGATGAATTAGAATTACTACGTAATTAAATTCAAGGATCATTTATGCTGCAATAGTAAGTGCACTAACTATAAAGTTGCATCCATTGTTGGGCTTGTTTGCCAGCATTTAAGCATAAAAATCAGCTTTTGTTTTACAACGTAACTAGCTAACATATGTAGCAATCTAGCAAAACTCTTGACTACCATCAGTAGAATCCTTTCTTCTAAAAGTTCCAAGTAGAGTAGAATAGTAACATAGATAGTTATGCACATGAGCAAATGGAAGCAACCAATTACCATAACTTACCTTTTGCACTATTTCCGGGCCACCAGTCTGCCAACAGTCGTCTTCATTCAAGATGTTCATTCAGACACGCTCAAAGAAATCCGAGCTGAAATAAATATGCCCGCTCAGATACATTAATGCAAGATATTTTTGAAATGTTGTTTATTTCTCTGCGTTGTTGTCTTTCTTGTTGTTGTTTTTGCAACAGACGATGTTGCTGTTGTTTTTGTTGTTGATTGGGAACTTCTGTATTGTTCATTCCGTACGTGATGAAAGACGACGATATCTAACTCCTACACATCGTTGCGGGCATGCATCTTTTCGTTTTACCTTGCGTGTTTGTTCCCTTTAGATTTCAGATTGACAATATTACTACATGCAGATCCGTTTCAGTGGACGTGTATTCCATTATTATAGGAATCTTCTGATATAATGAGGAGAAAGTCACTTGGGATGATTGAAGCGACATGATATTTAAGGAAAGGCCTTTTAGGGAATATTTTGATTTTCGAATTTTGGAGATGATAAAAATATTGTTTATTATATGATTTGTTTGGTAAGAATTGTTTAAAGATTTATAGCTGAAATTCGTAAACTCCGTTAAATGTTTTAATTAACGTGGTATTATTTTTCTGACACTCGTTCAGGCAGAAGCTACTATCGTCTCAATATGGGGTCAATCAGTTGCAAATCAGGCTTGTGCTATGAATCTAAGTATTTACGTAAAAGTGTGAGTTTTTATTTTTCCACGCTCATTATTTTCATTTGTTGGCCGCTAAGATCGCTTCTTTAAAAAATAATCAAATAAATTAAGTATTCCATTGCCTACCACGTGATGCCAAAGTCTAATTTCATTGATGCTTCGCTTGAAGTGATGGAACGAGATTTTGTTCAGCAGTAGGTACATTGTAGCCATAGTCTTCTTTCTAAGAAATAGCTCGTTAAGATCACAGATATCTCAATGTGATATACAAGAGAGGCTTCAAGGATGGCACTAAGAGTCTTGCTGCTGAAAATTATTTTGATTCCCTTATGATACTGACTGTGTTAGTAACACTATTGCCAAATGTTTTTGTGAGGCCTTTAAGGAAGCCTAGGAATTGCATTTTTCTGCTGGAAAGGGCTGAGCACTCATACAAAATATTCTGAATTGTTTTTACCGTTTTTTTTCATCCTGCTGTGTCATTTGCAGTTCATAGTTCATGGCAGTAAATTTTTATAATATTACTTGGCAATATCTTGACACCTAAATGATATTGCTTTCAAATACGCTGTAATGATGTGTGTTCCTATTTCTAATAAAGGTATTGATCTTTTATACATTTTATATTTATTTAAATGAAAGAAGCCAGATGGATCTATCGCCAACATATTGGCTAATAATTTCAAGCAATTAAAACGTCTTGCTTCTGAAATTTTAAATTTGGGAATATGTTGTTAATCCCTTGTTTCTGCTATTAACTAATAAGTCTTGAGCAGTTTTTCCTCGCTATCTTGATTAGTTGTAGAATTTTCAGTAATTTTTAACCATTAAATTTTATTGTGATTTTTTTTTTGAAAAAAATGGAGTACCATTAGGATTAAATAAAAATATTAATATAGCAAAAAGCTTATTTTTTCTCTTCAATTGTTGAAAAATCGTTGAATTCGTGAAATTATAATAAATAAATGATTATGATAAGTTTGTATTGTGATAAAAAAACCAAAAAGTTAACAAGTTGCCTTTCCCGTACAGCAGAAAAATACGTTGCTTGACGCAACGTCCCTATAGTTAGGATTCAAGTAAAAAGATATCAAAAAATAATTTGGAGAAATCATTCATTTTCCGTCAATCTAACGAGACCTTTTTCTCAAAAACGAAATTATTTTGAATCTTGTACAAAAATAAGTAGTGCATTCTTTTCATGGTGTATTTCAAACTGATTCGTAGATACTTTCTGGTTTGAAATTCGTAGTCTCACTTTATTGATTTTATTAAGTTAAACTGAACAATCAATAATCTCGCCTCAATGCTGTTCCTTTGTGAATAAATTCATTATTCTATAACGTTGGACTGCATTCAAATGAGCTTCACAAATAATGACCTGATTGAAGAATGCTTATTTGGAATCTTGAACTTCGGAAACTACGATTCAATGTATCCTAATGTGTTCTGGAATGTGAGATTGAATAGAGTTTCAGGATTTTAGCCTGAAATTTTCATTCATTAATGTTTTGCGAATTTTCGGCCTCAAAATGTTCTGACCGTTGGAGGATTTGATCAATGACGCCCTCCCTACTAGCCTCTTGCCGTTTGTATCTGTAAAAAATTTGATCTGGATATCTCTTCGTGTTCCAAATCATCTTCATCTTTCTAAAAATGGTTGGCAGATGGAATATCATCAAAAAAAGGATGTGTTTGGAAAAAAATATAGTATTGAAAAACCTCTCCACAAAATCAGTAGTCCTTATCACTTGCTATCTAATTCCTGATTCTAATTGGGGTATTTTACAACTTCTTGGGATCGCACTTCCCATACCACTGCCTGGAAGTGATTATAGATCATCCAGCAATGACCGTCTGATAAGTTTGCTTCTGAAAAATTAATAATATAATGAACAAATCGATTTTCAACACGGTGACTCCATCACGCATATAATCTAAATCGCGTATTCCAATGTATTTAAAGTGCATTTAATAAGCAAAATGTCTTTTGGAGAGATTTCGACTCCGTTTGACACACCAGGCTACTACACAAACTTGTTGACTTCATCTTTTCAACTCAATTAGCTAGGCTAATTGAATCAATTTTATCTGAAAAAGTATATTGTTTTCAGTTAACTTTTCGATCTGTTGACATTCCTTCGAAGTCTTTGCAGATCTCGAATCAATAATATGGTTCCTGGAAACTGAACCAGATCTGCTCTTCCATCTTTATTTTCGATGGAAAATCAAAATGAATCTTGCAAATTCGCATCTAATTTCTTCACTTGGAAACGAAGTTTTTTAAACGGTCAAAGCCGATGCGTAAATTTTGTCATACAAATCATTTTTTGAAGCGATATCATCAAGTCTCTACTCTACATTCTTGACAAGTCTTAAAAAATTTAAGGACCACACAGACAAAATTCATATGTGTATAAAAATTCTCTATCTGCTCATTGACAGAATGCCAAAACTGACGACATTTAACAAGATTGCGTTTCAGTACATTATTTCCCGTTTGGGAACGATATGCAAACCATTATAAAGTTAAGTTTCAGATCCTTCAAAATACAGGTAAATATCTGAAGAACAACCTTGAAAAAAATCTGGTATTTATCAACAACCCAGCTACATCTCTTGGCTCAAACCACGCCAATAAACGACCTTCTAAGTAAAAGGCACGTAAAAGAACAGCTGCGGTTGATAATCCTCTACTACTGTTTTCTATACCGTAAAATTCTGCATTTTAGAAATATTTAGATGTTAAAGTAAGATTCAATGTAGTTCTTTTTAGCTGTAAGCACTTGAAAACTAGGTTTTTATTTGATTTCTTTCGCAAAAATGGATTTAATAGGTGACACAAAACGCCAACCCAAAAGACAAGCATCCTTTTCCTAGTATTTTTTCTGCTTAGCGAGTCACCAGTCCTTCAATTCTGTAATTTGGCACCGTGCTAGCGCAAGCCATCCATAAATTGAGACGTTCCGTAACACAGGATGAATTTCAATAAGCTGAAAAGTTCGATACTTTTAAGCTCCGTTAACAAAGGATTAAATCAAAGTTAAAAGGAAAAATTTCGTCATTTTCCTGTTTTATTTTTCTTTATTTTAAATGAACTAAATGGAGCCCTATAATTTTTACGTAGTACGAACTTCTCCTAATCTCAAAATCTTGTGAGAATCACCAATGCTTCCGCAGAAATTATCCCATTCTATTTATACTTTCTTTTTGTATACTCGTACGCGGATGAATTTTAATGAAACCTTCCAAACTTTTTAATCTTGCCTACATTCTTAAATCACAGTGCAAAATGAATAATGCTTCGCATGGATCTTCATTCATTGAAATCGTTATTTCATACCTCAAGGGCATCCGTTAACATGATAAGTATTCTTTTGCTGGTGATTTTTTTCTTTTTAATATAACCTAGCGGTAAAACCTAAATTACCTTATGATTTCTTTCACTTAAAACTACTAACCCAAATTAAAGTTAAATGAAAACAATAATTGCTGCTCACAAAATTGACTGAAAAGTACAGCTCATGCGAGTGAGCAATTAATAACTGATATTAAAAGTACCAATGGCTATTTTGGAATGAGAAAAGAAGAAAATAAACAACCTCCTATTTCATGACATAACAAATTTCATCTATCGCTCATAAAGACGGAACAATTTATTTTCCACTTGAACAATTCCACTGTATTTATCGGACATGAAAACAATTTCATTTTCGGTAGCTCATCATTATCACGTTAGTAATTTTCCTTGCTTTTACTTGATGATGTAATTGTTTTGCTTTGGTGTTTTATCAGTTTCCTTAATCGATTAAACCTGACTTTGCATCCGATAAAACAAATAAAAATATGGCGGAACTTGAAATCTTAAAATCCATTCATCATTTCCATCTTGGATTGCCGCTTTGCCATGTAACGTTTCCCGTCCAATCAAACATCCCATACTTATTCGCAAAATTGATCATTTGATGATCATCATTTGCGGAAAGAAAGTTTTTTTTTCATTTTGAATCTTCGGCAACAAGCGAACCAGCATTTCAGCTGAGTCTGCGGTGCAATTAAGTTTTGTATCTATCTTTAATTGATTTTTTTCCTACATCAACTTGGCAAAGTAATGGCCACATGGAAAGTGCTATTGGACATTGCAACGATATAAGCAGTCATGGAGTTTATGATCATAAGGATCGATTGTCGTGAAACACTCACGGATTTGTTTGATTCAAACTGCAGTCATAGCACACTAGAGAGGTAAGACTGAAGTTCGAATCAAACGTGATTTCCAGAGTCCATGGAAGTTATTACTATCCAATCGAGTCATGTTTAACTATCTTCAATCCGTCAGTATCTGCTTGGTGCAAAATGCGAAGAGTGGTAGATAGCTACGCCATAAATTGTAACAAGTGAAACTCGTTGAGGAAGGAAAATTAATGTGAGGTGTATCATGCTGTTTTGTTGAGTCAACAGTGATTGAGGTCTGTATATACTTCTGGAAATTAACTATTAGTGATCTTTAAATCGCAATTCAATCTTTTCATTTCAATTCGAAATGTAGGTCTAGTAAAGAAAGCTATGTAAAAATATGGATCAATCAGAAGTTGTGTTCTCTGTATGTGGCAGCAAGATGCCATTTTCATATTTGAATAGCCAAATAAATTGTCATCTGCAAATCGTAAGATATCTTATCCACAATTCAAATATAGGTACCCACTAACTGTATGAAATTCTATCTACTTTGAAATCCATTTGGCATTTTATTAATAAAATTGTAATCTTAGACCAACGACCCACGATCACATTGCGCATGGATGTATCCAAGATCTTATCTTATTGACTATAGCAAACATATCTAATATAAATGGCATACATGTAGATACTTTATTTGAATCGTGGCACGATCACCTTTTCAAATCGCATATGCTATAATTTATGATCAAGTTATCTCTAACTTGAGGCGATTTTGTCGCTCGTCGTACATAATAAATAACTTTGAATCAAAATCAAACGAACCACACAACAGATACGAACACACGACACATACGTGCGATCGTATAAGGTGGTGCGAAATTTAAATTAGCTTTATATGAAAGTGGTGGACGAAGAAAACTGATGTTGAATGTAAGGTCTTGGTAAATCTTAGAATGTGGGCGAACAATTAATTATGAATATTATGAAATCGTGGTAAGTTTAGCAATAGTTTTACGATGTAAAAGATCAACAGATGCTGCTTAAAATGATATTATGTAAATAATGGTTGTTGTAAAATTAAATCATTGAAGTCTTGTCGTAGGTTTCCAATAAATGCTTGTTTTAATTGGAACCGGTAGATTAGATGCGAACTTGAAGTTACAATTTGATTGAAACTTGTGATGACCCATAATTAACTTCCCAGTATATGGGAAGTTCTTGTAATCGCCTCGAAAATCGAAATGGAAATTTTTAACATATCTTTACGTTTTGAGGTCTTACGAGTATATTTTAAGTGTTTTTAGAAAGAAGTATGTATGTGTATGTATGTGTGTGTACGTACGTACGTGCGTTCGCGGACAGTTTTTCTACGAGCATAACTCACGTAAACAAAGTCGTATCGACTTTGTTAAGGTGTCAATCGAAGCGTCTTTGCAATCTTAAGAGCTGATTAGTTTTAGGAACACTTCGGTCGGGGGGTTTGCTGTTTTCACCCCTTGAAGGTCAATCCTGTTATGGGCTATATCTCGCGAACCAAACGTACGATTTGCTTTATCAAGGTGTCAATCGACGCGTATTAACATTAACATCATTCTATCAAATTTTTAAAAAAATCGTTGGAGGGGGTTTTTAATTTTTTTGAAAAAAAAGTGCAAAAAATTGGGTTTTTTTTCCAAAAACATCAAATTTTTAAATTGATTTTCAAGACGCAATAATCAATGTTTATATAATTTATATACTCCAAACATTTTTTGTAAAAAAAATCATCATTTTCATGATTACAAAATAAATTAATAAAAAATAAAAAATCATTGAAAGTCATCATGACCTTCATGGTCATTTATGTCATTCATTATATCTTGAGAACCAAATATAATCTGTGCATCATTAAGAAGTCAATCAACGCGTATTAGCATTTTGATGATGCTTTTTAATTTTAAAAAAAAATCTTTATAGCCATTTTTTTCATTTAATAAAAAAATATTGAAAATTAGTGTTTTTTCATAAAAAATTAATTAATAATTAATAAAATTAGCATCGTGATAATAAATGTTTATAAAATTTATAACCTTTTATCAATTTCTGTAGAGACTAGCAAAATATTTTCTCATGATTTCAAAAAAAAATGAATTAAAAATAAAAAAAATCATTCAAAGTCACCATGTAAAAAGGGTTCATACGAATTTTTGTACCTTAAATCTCTTATTCTAAAGGCATTGTTGTAAAGTCAATCAAAGTTTATTATTATTTGCATAATTTGCGGAGATTTTTAATAGTCTTCACAGAACCGTGTTTTAACTTTAATAAAAAAATTGTTTAAATTTTGAAAACCAATACAAATCAAATCAAATTTGCAATTGTGATAATCAACGTTTTGAATGGTAAAATGTTTTGTAGTCAACACTTTTTAAGATCATATGCTTTGAAAAGCTTTCATCAAATAAAAAATTGTAGTTTTTAGGAGTTTTGTTCTTTAGTATTCGTTAGATTTCAATTACTTCCTTCATCACTTGTAATACATATATTTTACTTTTTACATGCAATTGAACCTATTTTTGACTGCATAATCAATGTTTCTCAAAATCAACAGAAAATAAGAAATAATTATTAGATTCATTGATGAAAAATCGTGAAAAAATACAAATTCAGTGATTATGCCGAAGTGCTAGCGGTTTTGACCGCAACTATTCAAAATGGCCATCACGCGACAAAATCTCTTCAGTTGTCGTAATAACAAAAACTGCATTCATTTTTGCTAGCGCTGTTTTGTCCTTCAAGCATCGATATGAAAAAAAAACAAATAACGTAGAAAAGGCTTTGTAACCTTTGATCCACGTGAATATTAAATCAAACCAATCCACGAAAATCTTTACGTAATCAATTGACGCTCGCGTAGATGTTACGATTAATATTAAGTCATTCCAATAACTTTTATGAGAGGTACATTTTTATTATTAAAAGTAATATTATTTCCATAATTATTATTGTGTTTAATAGTTTTAATATTTATTTAAATATTACTGGGAAGTTGTCCGTGTGGACCTCGAGGGTCGCATCTCGTGGCTTGTTTTAAACTACTTTTTTGACAGAAATGCTTATTTAATTTTTCAATGCTTATTTCAAAAAGAACTATGCAAATAATTATTGTTTGACATTTTGCCTGATTAATTTTCACTGCAAGGCAATACGAAAGTTTTAAATTGATAATATCAGATATTTGAACGTTGAAAGATTAAATGCAAAAAACGTTAGTTACTGACAATCGTGATAGAGTTTATAGTCCGTTTTTGATTTACCTTACCAACTGAAAAAAATGAATTTCGCCCCATAAATTTCAATCATACATACACAGAAAACAGTATAAAATAATGATAAGCAAATAGAAATATGAATATTGCATCAAATGACCATATCAACTGTGAAAAGAAATTTCAAATTTATTTTAAACCCTTCAAATGTTGCTTGCAATAACTAATTCAAAACATTCAAATTTAATTAACTTTAGTCTCTGAAAACCTTTTAAAATTACAACGTTTAAAGCTTTTATGTCTGGCAAGCGGATTTTCATGCAATAAAATTAGAATCTATAGTTTGTTGTAGCATTTAATAATACCTATGAAATTCAAGCAAAAAATTCGACACTTAAACTTAAAACCGGGGTCATAAGCCGCATCGAAATTTTCTAAGAAAATACTCAAATACTCGAAGAATAGGATCTCATTCTTAAAAACCCCATCCAGAATCTTCCAAATAGAATCGCAGAATTTGTATTTCAACAATTCCGTGGCATGCATTAGACATTCTTAGAGCATATCGTGAAGGGAATACATTACATCTGGCCACGTTAAACTCCGCAATGACAATTAGGAAAATAAAAATATTATATTTTGTAGCGTAATATAATATTTGTTCAGTCAAATTGGAATATAAAATATTTAACATAGAAATAAGAAGGCACTAGCTTTGTTCCCGCTATCAAAAAAAAATAGTGAATTGAGTATATTGCGGAAGCAAAGTGATTTTAAGTTCAGCTATAAATTTCGAAGCTGTTGGTTAATTAAAAAAACCGTAAAAGCCCAACACGAGTATGACACCATCAAAAATTATCTGAAAATGAAGGGTGGCGATGGAAATTGCATAAGGAAAGTCGCTGTAGCTACTTGGTAGATGCTTTCATATGAATAGCAATCTGTCGAAAGAGTAGAGTAGCAGAATTCTAAAAAACTACAGCTATTACGATTACCGGGGTCCTGCATATTTCTTTGGCAAAGTCTTTACTTATTCTCCTGAGCTCTCTACCAGATAGCAACGTAAGTGCTTTTGTAATTAATTTTTCTTTAAAACGGCATTTAGTAAGTCTCCCGAATCTATTTATCTGAAATTCATTGACTAATCTGCCAGGTTACCAAATACCGACTTGATCAAAAAAATTACCAGAAGTCATTCAATATTAAATGTTTAAGCTGGACCTCCTCCTATTTTACACAAACAATTATTACGCGCGCATTCCGAGAATAATATCGCGGTCAAGACATAGCCAAGCATACCAACCATAGCAACTTTAATCGTTTGAAATCCCGAAAGCAAATACCGATATTACCTGAAATCCACTCGTGAGCAAACAAACTACAGGACGACGAACATTAGTTGGTCTCGCCAGGCATAGGTCAAGCTGCCTGGGCCCATTCACTATGGGCAGTTGCTTGCAGTTTTGCATCTTTTCCGTGCTTGGGCTCACAATGAACTTGCTTAGTCAAGGTGGTTTTGACCTGTAAAAAATTTAATTGGAAGAAGAAACGAGACTCAAGAAAACTCTTAAAAATTATGTTTTACTACTTTTTATTCATTTCTATTACATTTCAAATAATGAAATAATTACGAAGATTGACAATGCCGATTTAAAAATTAACTCATGAAATTTTTTATTTATTATATTGAAAATAGGTCGTACATTTGAAAATGAAATGTAACTACCAGCGATAAAATAAACCCATTTTATTATGCTGCATTGCAACATTAAAAATATAAACCTATGAAATCAGCTTTTATCATATTGGATGATTTTTAAGGTCAACTTTGCCCGATGCTTTACTGGCATAGCTGACAAACCAAGATTTTATCTTCTGATAGTGTAATATTATTCAATGAAAAAGTAAAACTATATTTGATAGCGTCAGTTTTACCAGAGTTTAATTTTTTTACCAAATAAATAATTCGTTTTCTAAAATTTCATTTTGGATAGAGTTTAATTCAATTGGGATAAGATTTGATGCAATGTTCAAAAATGATCGTTCATAAGATTAATGCTAGATTGAAAACCATCGGAGGAACAAGTAACAACTCGTACCAAAATTCTCAAAGCAAGGAGTTATAACGATTTAAAGGAAGGAAAAAGCAAAAAGCGTTTTAAGGACATAAGATTTTATAGGCAACATTTTTAGAGGCACGGGATTTTAATAGCGAAGGATTTTAACTCTTCTTTTCATCCCGTTTTGGTTTCAAAAATCCTTCTCAATCAATAAGCAACTGTGAGATTTTATACGTTATCGTAAGCCGAATTCGATAGAATCACCCTGTACCTGATTTGATAATAGTTTTCAATTTGGAAAAGATTCAATTCGTTTGGGAAAATTATTTTTGACATTTAGAGTTTTTGTTTTGGCGTGAAGATCAATTTAATCGGAAAATGCTATAATAAAAGGTTTGATTCATTGTTCCAAAAAAGATAGGATTGAGGCTAGATTAAGAACTATTGGAGGGACTAGTTTATTTGAATATGGAATAAACTGCTCAAAGCATTGTACTCGTTTAAGTTCAGCTGAGGGTTAGGATAGTGTAACTATCTAAACGTCTTATCTAAATCTTCAACGGTAGGTAGATAAACAGGTAGATGTGACAGCCTTCTAATTATGAAATGGCTCAACTAGACTCATTGTTATGCCACGAAAAAAGGTTCAAGGACGACACTAACAATTTTATCTTTCGGATGCTGAGAACCATTTTGGTTAACTCATGTAATGTTAGTGTGATTTTCCAGAAAGAGAGATCCTAGTATTTGTATTCTTCTTCTGAAAATATTGGGAATTTAAACAAAAAATGCTGTATCGTTTTTTCTCGCCTTCTAAAGAAGACGATAACACCCAGCCAATTTGCCTCCCTATTTACCAGTGTTATGACAGTGAGATTATAAGACTAAAGGTATCACAACTTAGAGACGTTGCTTGGTACGTTTGGAGTTAAATGCGTTTGCCTGGTGGTCCAACAGGATTTTTTTCTCCGAAGAATTTTATTATTTACTTACTTTATATCTTGCCGTGACATCTTTTTGATACGTGACTGTCCTTTAGGAACCAGGACGATAGTCTTAGACTTAGCTAATCGGAGAACATACCATACTCGACCTATATATATTACATATCCTTGTTTTGGCGACTGCTGTCTAATTGCCTTCATATTCAATCAAGAGCGGTCCCAAACAAGTTAAATTTTTGGGTGAATGTGTTGCTTTCAAGATCGTTAGAATATTACTAATAAGCTGTATGTAAGCCTAAAACCACTTATAAAGAAAATCATGACAATAAGTACGATCCGTTCATATATAATATGATAAATACGAAAGAAAGTGTAGGCTTCCAGTGGTGATGAATATGCTTGTTCTTTGATAAATTGCGGTGCAACCTTTTTCAGCAATGGTTTGTGAGTTCCGGCAAGTTTTCTAGACATTTTGGAAAAACAATATATGAAACTAACCCATAGAACATAATATTCTTTTCAGTATAATCAACAGCAGAATGGAACACGACTTAAATACTGTTAAAAACTAACAGACTCAAATTGGTTTAGTTCTTTCTCAAGTTTATTAACAATGGAGCAAGTGAGTGCTAGGAATACCTCTACGATGGAGAATGGTCAAAACAGCGTTACAACCGCTGAGGTCATCATAACCAAACCCTCAAATACTCTCAAAAATAATATGGATCAAAAGGAAGATGTCCCGCGTAAGCGTACATCGATTAAAATTGTTCCACATCGACCGGAAAGTATAATCTCAACGTCGTCATCACACTCATTATCACCCTCGCCGCCTCTATCAGCTACTCTTCAGGACGATATAGCCAATTTGAAATCTGCCCTGAACAATAACAACCATGAAAACAATTCAAATGACGACATCATCAATAACGCATACAGTCAGGACGAAGTTGAGGATTTGAAAAATAAGAATGTCAGCAACAGAAATTCCATTGCAAGCATGATTAGTTCAACATCTGTAAAATCATCATCGTCATCAACAGCAACGTCTGCATCAAATGGTGGCCAGGAATACCAGGATAGTGTCGATGCTGACTATGCGGAACATGATGAGGAGGAAGACGATCTTACCAATGGCAACAATACTGAAGACGACGATAAGAAACGCCTCTCAAGTTCATCATCGGGCGATGATTATTACTTACGAGAGAAATTTCAAAATATTGTTAATGAATCGTTGGCTGAATGTGCAGTAAATAATATGAACAACAACTATAACAGCAACAGTCAAAGGAATAGTGGTGTAAGTAATGGTGGAGTGCCACAAGATGCAATATTGAGTCCTCATGAAGGACCAATGGGAAGACGATATGCTGAAATTGTGCAGTTCAAGAACACAAAGTGGTATGTTTTTTCCGATTATCATTTCACGGACAGATTTCTTTGCTTGGAATTGTTGCTTGAATATTTTACGGTTGTTTTGAAAAATTATAACTATGATAAATCAATGGTAAAAAATGAGTATAAAAATTTACTGGTTTGAATTTATAGAGTTATTAATCACATCAAAGCACATATAAATTTAATTAGAAGTGAGTTTTTTCAACCAACTCACTAAGCTATCTTACTGCCCGCAGTATTTTACCAAAATTACCTAATTTTTTTTAATCTAATCAATTATCACTCCAAGACTATGAATTACCTCAGCAGTTATTATTTTCTTATGTAGCTTTATCTATCTAGGTACCTTTTTATCGTATTCTTAGTTTTCCAATGAAAGTGCCGTAGTGTATCTATCTCCCAATCCAGATACAAATGCACTATTTTATGTTTTGCCGTTGCGCATTTAATTAAGGCTCCAAAACACCAAATAAAACTTGGATATTCTCTCTGTCTCATGTTTTCCAGCCATTAATTATGAATAATTGATTTTCACAAAAGAAGTTAGACGCGGTTGTCGTTTTGTTTCATTTTCGCCGGCAGATTTTAATACGTTTGAAGTGGTTTTTGAAAAGTGTGCGTGCATAAACCTCAACAAAATTGTGTAGATACGTGAGAGTTAGAAGGCCTTCACAATTCTGAGAAGAGGACAACAAAATGGAACCAAAATAATCGAACAACAGATGTTGAGTGTTGTTCAAATTGTTGGATAAGAAGATTTCCGTCTTAACTGGAATTATTTATGCATTAATGATGCTGGGGATTTCAAGTGATTTGCACTTAATATAGAGGAAATGAAATTCGATCGAGTTTGGGTGTGAGATTTATGCTAAGGAGAATTTGCAGATTGTATTTAAAGTATATCATCCCTTGATTATACCAAATTCTGGCATACAAAGAATGAAATCCGTTCTAGGTTTTGTTTGTAAATCGGTTTGTCAAAGGATCAAAACCAAGAATAAGCATAAGCATGGAATTTTTAAATATGTAGCTTTTCGATAATCTTAGTTACAAACATGCTGAAATGAGCGATAGGTATACTCGATTTTTATTTGTGTTAGTGCAAAACACTTCTATTGAGAAAAAATAGTATTCTTTCATGTTAAATTTACTGAGTGAGGTACCTTACAATGTATGATATTAAGGCTTAAGTACAATCAACATCCGCGAAATTAAATTTCCAAAAATAGCTTTTAAGTAGAGGAATTTTTAGTGAATGAATTGATTTTTATGTACAATATATTGCTTTTTATGTACAATATATATTAATTATAGTTTAAAAATTAAAAAAAATTGCTCACACTGTCACTGTCAAGATAACCCTGGTCATTATCTTTAATGGATATTTCTCATCAACACGAATCAAACGAGTTGAGACAATGCAATTGGATACGTTTACAATTTTTTAGATTGATTCGATAAGTAGAATTAAGTGAAAATCGAATTGTTTAATTTGTTCACGTAGTTACGCACAAGGCAAGCTAATAAAAGAGTATCAAAAACTGTCAATTTTGATAAAATTTATGTTGCATATCTACGATTTGGAAACAATAATATATGCATTATAAGTTTATTGTAAAAAAATCATTATTTCATTTTGATTAAATTCTCTTAATATCAAAAACTTTCGAATATCGTGGAAAGATACCTATAAGGCCGTTCAATTGTTGCTTGTAGCATGTGTAGCCTAGTGAATATCACACAACTTCAGCATCTTCAGAAGTAATACCTTCATCGTCACTATCTGTTTCGGCAACAGTTCTGGGCATCACATTCTCAAGTACTTTATCAAAACCCGGATAATCGCAAAACCATCCACGTCTGTGTGAATATAGTCCTGAAAATTATCTCCATCTGAAACTTGAATATTTTTCAGAACAAATCAGCCTTTAATTGAACTAAATTTAGTAGATGCGAACGCTCAAGCCCATACTCTTTATGGATCAGCCTCCAAGCGATTCGACGTCTAAATACGTCGGTGATACAGTTGACGGTATAGGTGCTAGCTGGTACATCGTTCACCTAACGTAACTATCTATTGAAGGGTTTATAGCGGGAATACTGCCAGAAAGTGCATTATAATATCTTTTTGTTCAAAGTCTTGTCGGAATTGAATGGGATCATCACCACTGTAATCATCACCAACCTACAAAATAGAAGACGAGAAAAACTCTACTACAAATATTTACATAAAATTAATAATCTGAAACTAAGGGAACATATAATTGATTTATTGTAGTTTGTTTATTTAAGAAATTTGTATAATTTCAGTGTGCTTCTTCATCTCCTTCTTTAACGACTTCAATTTTTGTGTGTCATGAGCAACTTTACTCCAGTTTGGCCATGCTGTCTGGTTGGTTTTTCATCTTGTGGACCTCCTTCCAGGAGTCTTTTTTTCCATTTCTCGTCTCAGATTCTGTCACCTGCTTGCTCCTTTTTTCTTTTGTGTCACGCATCACGTGATCTGTCCACGGCCAATTTGGTTGGTATTTTTGGTCAGGATACTCGTAGCTTTGTTTTTAGACCGAAGTTCAGTGTTTTTAATTTTGGCTTATCTTTTGTCTCTTTTCATTGCTCTTCGGCATGTTGCGATCTTTGATTGCTTTGGCGAGCTCCTATGCCTCAAACCCGTATCTGATACATGTGACTAAACAAATAGTAATGAGCTTTCTTTGTACTGCCATAGTCAAGTCTTTAAACTTTCTTACTTCCTCAACGAATAAGTGTTTCTTCCATTTAATAGCATGTTTTCTTATTTTTAATTTGATCATATTGATGTTGATTTGAAATAATTACCCAATAGAATAATCTGAAATCTGTGAAAGAATTTGTTGGGTTTCTGAAGCGTCTTACATTCTTTTTCATATCTCTAGTCAGCTTTAGCCACAATTTGGGCAGCACCTTTCAGTGATTATGGGAGGCGTAAAGATGTAAAAGATTTCTCGAAACGAGATTTTGGTCCGAGCCGCCAGTGGAATCCAATTCTTTCGAGGTAACTAACTTGAAGATATTGAAAGAGAAAAAAGAAAAGACACTCCACTCTCAAGCTTATAATTTATAATTAAAAAAAAACAAGATAATTTAATGGAAAGTGTGGTTTCGGAGTGTCGGATGGCATCCTCTTCAGGTGCTGTCATTTACCATCCGTCACCAGCCAGCACGACCACGGTTAGGCTTGTTGATGGGTTAAGCTCGTTATATTTCAACTATTTTAATATTTGTATCTGCGAATTATAACGACTGTCAAATTGGTTCGTATATATGCTTACGTCGCTATTCTATATAAGTTTTAGTTTATCATGGGTTAGAACCTCCTAGTCTAGTCAACAACTTCGTCTTCTAGTTGTGCTTTTTGGTTAGCAACTCACTAACACTATTATTGCACATTAATGGGGGTTCTTAGCTTCCAGATTTTATGCTGGTTCATCGTTAATTTAATGGAAAGTGTGGTTTCGGGGTGTCGTTTCAACACCAGTGCGCTTTTCGCTGCTAGTCTCAAGTACTGCTTTGTAAAAAAGCTGTGCGAACTTTGGTCCTAATTACCAAACTGATTTTCGATGGTGGTTACCATTATCTGAACTGAAATCATTCCCACAGGCTCTGGACGACAAGGTCAGACAGTTGGTTTAAGCGTTTGCGTTTCTTATTTGAATTCGTGTTTTATTTGCTGTGGTTGTCTTGACGTGGACATTTACTCACCTGCAGCCGTAATTGACCACAAAAAAAAGACGAACTGCCTCAACCACCTTTATTCATTCATTTTCGACTCATTTATGTTTAAACCAAAGCCGTTCTATTTCAAATTACGGAAAACATTTTCTAAGATTGCAAAGGACAGGTTTGGGGATAAAGAATCGCTATGCCTTGCCCCGTTGTTATATAAAATTCTCTTCCCAAAATCACCAATTTGATTCTGGATTATCTGGTAGCATATATAATTTTTTAAATATTAACAAACATTGCTGATATATTTTGTAGCTCTAGGGTTCCCATTTACATATATTCATGGCATAAGCTGGGAAAGACCTTAGTGTAGTCATTAAAACAAAATATTATGTAGCGACAAATTAAATAAGAAGTAGCAGAAAATCGTTCTGGGTTTCCTTGAGGACTTTCACTTTTTCAGAGCCCCGGTTGGGTCAGTATAGCCACACGTATCATGCGGTAATGCACGTCGAAGACCCAAAAAGGGTGAGCACTAGGAGAAATAAACAAAAATTTAGACAAAAGTAACATACTCGGCTTGGTTGAGGATATTCAAAGATTTTTAGGGAGGGTGAAATTAATATAGGATTTTATCGCATATATTTTCTTGCAACAATGGTACGCGACCACGCCAAGCTTAGGTTATTCGCGGTCTCGAGTAGGAAAGTCAGGGATAATAAGATACTTGTTGCAGGTTTTGATGCGAGTTGTCAATCTTCCTACAGTTCAATAATTTAAACTGCTTTTTACTGAAGTATCAAGTTTGCAGATATTTTTAGAAAAAATGTGGTTAAAATTGGCTAAAAAGTCTTTAAAAGGTTTGTAGGCATTGCTGATGATCGCATTCTTTAAAAGGAGGTGTACTTCGGTATGGAACATTAATATGGAAGATAATAAAAACGTTATCTTTATAAAAACGTGGTTTTCGACCTTTTCTCAATTTTTGCGACCGGAATGAAGCTGCACACCTTGTTTTTATAAAACATGATTTTTAATCAAAATGTGTAGTTTTTCTTCTCATGTTTAAGCATTGTAACTAAAATCGATAATTTCCCAAGTAGAAGATTCATGTTGTCGCTCACCAAGATAAAAAGTATCACTAATAACACAAGTTAATGGAAAAGGTTGAAATATATCTAACCTAGCAACATAAAATTTTGAAGTAGATTGTTTCAATTTCCCGAAGCAAGTATTCTCAGCATGAAGACAAAAACATAAACCACTCTGCTAGGTTAATTTACAAATACATGACCCATCTTTTTCTTCAATATATGCTCTTTCTAACTTTTTCCCCTTCTCATTTCAAATATATCACATTGAAATTTAATTATATTTTTGAATCAAATACAAATCAAATCAAAATTCTCCAAAAGAAATATTGTTTTCAATTCTCTCATACACCCAAAATATTTGTCGTCTCCATTATTAAAGTTTTTAAGACGACAACGACGACCCTTGTTCGAGGAATCACAACACCCTTAAATCATAGCCTAAAGCAATGATGTCATGGCATCGACGAGGAAAATGTTAGGAAATTCTTTTCTTATTGAAATACCATGTTCCTTAAATTTCTCCCGTGGGTCGCAGCTTCCATTGGCAATTGGATGTGTTTTATAGATTTTTCTCAATTTGACTTCGTACAGTTGTTAAAACGGTTCAAAGACATTTCCTTTATCATATTAATTTGATGCTATTGTCGAATTAATTATGACCCGAAGAGCAATGTTATTTTGTTTTCTCTTAGATTTCCCTTTCAAGGGTAAAAGTATATTTTGGGCATTTAGCAAAGTTTAGATTGAATTTTGAACTAGGAAAGCAAACCCTTCAAAATAAGCAAAAAAGTTAAAGGCCAAAGAGTATTTCCAAAGAAAAGTGTTTATTTCATCCCCTTTTGTGTAGTGCCTATCAAGCAGTATCCTTATATATCTCCTTCAAATGATTTCCCTAGTAGTAAGATAAATTGCTCTCTGGTAAATGCAAGAAACATTTGTGAAATATTTAAGCGAGGTTGAATTCGCAGGATTTTATGGAGCGAATTTTAATATTTCTGCAATTTATCATAGGAGAAGCGCAAATATGATGGATACCAACACTTAAATGTGTTTTATGTCATGTTATTCTTATGAATGATTTGACTTTATTCAAAAAGTCAGAAGGATTTGAATGGAAAGGATATTAATGGAAGGGTATGATATTTATTTTAATAAATATTAAATGATGCAAAGTGCAAGATGAATCGGTTTCGTTACTCGATTAATTAACAATGTTTGTGACAAGGATTATTAATCATTGTGATGGTGATAATTAGTTGAGATTTTGTTGTACATCAGAAAGGGGTTTGTTATTGGAACATTAAACATAAAGGGTTATCATAAGCGTAAATGTTATATTGCAGCTCTTTAGATTGCTAAATTATTGATGTATTTCTATGTCTACTATTTTTAGCTACATAAGTTGCAATTTAAGATTTGTAGCTCGATTTTTAGGGCTTTAGTAAACCATTCAATTTTATTTGAAAATTATAGAAATCTTCCCAATGCAAGTGTTAGTATGTTCAAACTACAAAATGCAGTTTGTCGGTTGTATTTTGCCCCAACGGACATACGTGTACTAGTATACTATAATTATAATCCATTCAACTACAACAATACAATCAGTAATGTCATTCACGAACAATGCTAAAACAATTCTGCAATAGCATTGCAAATGATTTATTCTGCCGTTAATTACACTCTGCATTCGATAAATAATGAAACCAACTAAGAAAAACCAAATAGAAATCGATTTGTTGATATTTAACCGAAATCCAGTCGACATCATTTAAATTTCAATTAACATTCGACACGAGAGACCATTAAAATACATATCACACATCTGAAAATAGCTCCCATTCCATACATTGCTCGAATACAAACATATAGGGTGCAAATAACAGCTTATGGTTTACCATAAAAAAAACTCATGGTGGTGGGTGCTTGGAATACCAATCGTTGAGTAATTTCCTTGCCGGAAACACGAGAATCTAAAAAAATGCTGCCTGGGCCTCCGAAATGAGGAAAGAAGTAATGCTGTTGGATTTTAGAATGCTAAGAAAATTCTAAGAATATTTACCAATCAATTTAATTGCACCGATTACTGATATATGTAGGTGCTTTACATGAGGGTGGCCTATTTTCCTTTACAAATCGATTTTAATGAAAGCGTTTCTCCAAGAATACATACATACATGCATATATGATGCAATGGATGCATTTCTTATTATGATTCAATTATTTTTAGAAAGAAGTCTCGGAGGATCATAAAGTAGCAGATATCCGCTCAACAGCTAAGAAACTGTTAAAGTTGTTTGTTACATTTAACAACTGTTTGTAGATTATTGTGCTTTTATTCATTAATGGTTTAATTAACAGAAGCTATCAAAATAGAAAGCTCTTCTTCATTCTTTGACTTTGCACCTCAAATTGTTTTCACATAGAGAAACCATGAAATTTAATACGTTTGCGAGGACTTTAACTCATGTGTTACTGAAAATTAATCGGATTAAATCGAATACTATACGATAAACAGTTGATGTAAATCTATTCGTGAATTTTATTAGATCGGTCGCTGTAAAGTTATTTTTTTAACATTCAATTACAAAAACAAACAGCCGCAAGGTGCGACACTTGAGTTCTACTTGAAAAACTTTCCAGTAATATCTGAAATTACTACTTTGATTGAGACCTCAGCGATGGCAATACAATTTCACTTTCGTGAGATATCATTCTAGAAAGAAATGACCACGTACGTACATATGTACCAACGTATACACATACATATTTATTCCTAGAAATATTTTTAAATTACACCTAAGCGCTTGAAAGCTATATTTTCAGCTGAAAGTTTCCAATTCGATTTTCGGATCATTACAATAATTTTCCTATATACTTGGAATTTAATATCCACACATACTGGGAAATTAACAAAAACTTTCCAGATACTGAAAAATTCACAATCATTCAAATAATAAAACAATATATGGATACATTTTGATTTACACATTTTGGATGGATGCTTTTCAGTTATTTTTGTGTTATCCCATTCATTTTTTCATATAACAAATTCACCAAGTTTTTTTATTCTGTTCGCTATTGTTAGGTTGCGTTCGTGTACATCTTTTATATAGTATTACACGGACTTTTCATCTCGTAACCGCAACTTGTTGCACAGGGAAGGTAAGCCAGTCTGTGAGGGGCGGTATAATCTATTTGGATGAAACCCAATTCGTATGTGGAGATTATCTTGGCATCAAACCCTCATTGAGAATGGTTTCGCCTATGAAAAACGACCGTCATGAACCACTTCTTTACATAAAAAATAACGGTGTGGCTTGAAGTTTTCGGTAGATGACTGAATCTTCATTTAGACACAGATAACCTCACTGAGGACCATTATTCGTGAACGCACTCTTCTATGTTTTTGTTGTTTATGTTGCTGCACGTCGGAAATTGTGTGCCGTGTGTTGATGTCGCCGTCACGATCAAAGCTATCATGTCATGAAGAAGTTGTTGCCTTCGTTGTCACCGAGGGATCTGGCATGGGAAAGACTGTGAATTCAGCGATGGCGATGGAAAGCGAGCCGTGTTTCGACAAAGTCCCATATGAGATCGGCTTTGCGGACTCCAGGTAAACTTTGAAGGTTGATTCTTTCAAATTAAGTGTACATAGAGCTCTCTCCTGGTCCTTCTTGCCTTCGTGGTTATTTGGCTTTAGCAGTTTCAAGAGTTTCGTAAGGTTCGGCTGTTGCAACGATGAAGGCATCAAGGTGCGATGTGTGTGTTGAGCTTTCGGCTTGCTCTAATACCGCGCAAATTTTTCGGTATTAACTGTTCTCCGTTCATTGAGGTTTCACATGTGTAATTATGTATCTTGATTTCTTTCTCTCTGCAATAATTTCGCGATATCATGATCAACTGCTTAAGTGCTTCATGATTTTGCTCTTGTTTCTGGTATTTGAACAGGGTAGGCTTATTCTTATCTTGTTGAAAATTTAGCGCTAATTTCTTATTAATCCAAATATACAGTAATGTTTACCAATTCAATGCTATCATCTTAATCTCTACTCTACCACTTTCAATGGAGTGGCTAGTATTTAAATTAATAGTCGCTACTACTCACCAAAAGCGACTATCCTTGAAACTATTAACAACTCTGCTGAGGATCGTAAAGATTCAAATTACATTATTTAATTTGTGAATTAGTGTCTATTTCGATTAATTACAAATGAGAACAAATACTATTTTCCCATGGAGTAGTTTGTGATTTTTATCTTAGCCTTGGGAAATTTTCGCCTCAGGAAAATTATTTATGGTGAAGGCGGTTTAAAAGATTGTAAATTTTTTTCTACCGTCTAACTTGATTATTAAATATTCGAAATACCAATTATTTTATATATTTTCCATTTCTGTTTGAGAGATGTGAAAGTTTAGTGTAAAGGTCTGCAAAAGTTTGTTTATAACTAAACAGTGCGATTGCTGGTAGATTCATCTAATCTTTTTTTTTAGTAAAGAGCAGTCGTAAGTTTTGATAGTCTTTTCAGGACACGTGTAGTCTATTGCAGGTACGTAGGTCGCATCAAATGCAGAGCAGGTTGTTCTTCGCCTTGCAATGAAGGCATCTATGCATTGACAGTTTCTATTTGATTGAAACAAAACCTGTCATCACCTTTGTGAATCTTTGGAGTTCGCAACCACACACAAGCCACCAAAGTCGGCGGGTCTTTCCGGAACCTCTGTGGCATAGGGTTGATTTCTAGCAAGGCTTCCTGAGAGAGCTTAGAAAGTAACGTCCCCGATCTCACTTCAGCTGTTTCTCTATTAAAGTAAAATAAAAAAGGAATATCATTTTGATTGGACTTGTTAAATCGGATTTGATAACATTCTTCAATACATTTTTTTGAGAAAAGATAGTTTTCACTTTTTTAAACGCTTAGTTATCAAGAAAGTCACCTTTTAGTATAAAATGTAGCCAATTACGCATGAAGCTGATTTGTTAATCGAACCCAAGCGGCATTTGAAAATTTGCTTCTCAATTGGAGGATGATCTATCGCCGACCCACTTGTCAGTCGTACTACCCACTAGTGAAGATTTCGATGCTGTATAGATTTTGGACGAACAATTATCTTGTCTCGTGAACGACACAAGATATACATTTACAATGATATACAGCATATACAAATAATAGTTAATCGTCGTTTTTAGATAGGCGGCTACTTAGTTTTTTTTTGAGATCACAAAACAAATAAGCCAGTCCTTTTAAGGGGACTGTGATTTTTCTAAAAAAAAAAACAGGAGAATTATTCACTTTGTAAAAATTGTTCCAGACAGAGACTTATGACCACTTTACACTATCGGTACTGCTAGCCGCACTTCTGTATACACTTGGAACGTTAATCGTTGCTCGTGGAAACAGTGGTAGCAGCTGGGAATGAATCGCAGAATTTACCTCATCCACGAGTTCATTTTGTCGGGTGATACTCCGATGCAAATCCTCTTATTATGTGGATGATAAATCATTAACGAGGACTGTACAGTGCAGTCAATAATTGGTTGACTCTTTTTCAGTACAAACTGAAGAAAAATACCAGCTACGTAGCCAAAAGCTTCAATTCAATTTGCACAATACGTACAAGAAGAACCATGTGAAAGCAATAAGCTCTTTTAAATAATCCAAATGTTCAGTGACACTACATTTCAACAAGAATGCTCTTGGGTTACACCCACAATTATAAAAGAATTCCAATCGTAAACTATCAAAAATATCATTGATCGAAGAATGTGTAAAATAAGAAGATTGGAATTAGTTAAAAATAGCAGAAACCGAAATTTAAAATAATATTTTTAATGTACAAATTTCGTTTTAAGCATTATCGTCTTCCACTGAGAATTCTTGTACAGAAATGTATTTTCTGTATTAACTACGAGCTTTTATTATATTATTATTTATTCTTTTTAAAAAAAATTACCTCGCAATTTTTGATTGAACTTAACGTAGTAAAATATGAAACAAAGCTTTTCTTCTGTAATTTCATAGTTGATGTAAAACGTAGGCCATTCTACCATACGCATGAAGTAGGTACACTTCACCTAATAACAAAATCAATAAAGGAAACACAAAAAGTGTTCAAGTAAAATAGGTCGATCATAATCCACGATTTTCATTGTTTCCTGCTAAATGAGCCCTTGCATGACTACAACCCCTGTTCAACAGGCCACAAATAAGAAAATCCCCCTTTTGGACGAGTTAATAACGATGTTGAACGAATAATACATTTTGGGTTACTCATAAATAGGCCATGCAAACACGTAAATTTCCCCACGAAAATTACACTTGATTGAACATAGATTCGAGGTATTAATGTGTGCAATTACTCTGCGGCCTACCTAGTTATAGCTGACTTATATTTTCTTGATGATTTATTTTTCAATTTCACTTTCGCTGCAGAGGTGCTTTTCACTGCCTTTCTGGTTAGGTTTTTAGTGTGTTATCGTTGCAAGACAATTTCAAACAACAGCTTTTGCTGTTAGCACTGTAATTAACAAAACCATGAAGCTGCAATAAAATCTATGTTACCATTCGAAAACATCTTCAATCGCACTTTAATTGGTAGCAAGATGTGCTTATTTTCTGATCTGTTAGGTTTGATGTTTGCACAGTAGTTTTTTGCTTAACTAGCTGGTGAAAATGAGTTACTTAAGTATTGTTGGTATCTAGGTTTTTCAGATAAATTTTGAAGAAATGATTTGCTCGATTCAAGAAATTTTCTAGTCTTCTTTAAACTCACTTCGTTATAGCCCGAAATGAGTTTAAGAAATAACATCGCATCAAATTTATCGTTTCAAAACACTTCGTACAATGCACAGTCTTAAGTAGTCCAAATCGACGAACTCTAGACTGTTTTATAATATTAATGAAAAAATCGGTATATAAATTATTTTTCTTAATTTTTTCACGACTGAAACGCAAATTTAAAACTTTTAAATATTTATATTTTGAATTTACTTAGAGTACCTTATCTAGTTTATTCATGGAAACATTAACACATACGTTACAACACCGGCATTTTCCAAAAATGCTTCGATGGGTGCATAAACTGAAAAGTGATTGCAAAATATTACCTTTTCGAAAATCCATTCGTAACAATCTTTAACTTCAACGAGGCGTCAAATTTTGACGAATCGTGATTAAAGTCAATATAATCTTGATGCTTACCGTAAACAGCGTGCAGCAGTAAATATTGTGAATGTATCCAATTAAGGTACAATATTTCAAACTGATTTGTATGATATTGCAGTAATAAATTAAAATTTACAGCTTTGAAGTATAGTGCTTATATGTATCCAAAGAAACGGTGCAATAAAAATCTATGGTAGCTATGCAGATTCTAGTACCTACTATTGCTTTGCTACAAACAACATTTAATGAACGGTGGGTTTGAAATTTATGTAACTACTCAAGGTGATTTTTTGGATTTACGAATTAGGCTTATACACCTACATCCAGACTGTTTGTTTGCCTCTTCATTATTAGGAGATATTGAAGTGCATGGGACAATAGATGTGTGCAGTAGCGTACGCAGGATTTTGATAAGGAGGGGGTCATATTTTTGAAGTCTTGACTAGGTACGTTTGCTAGTGCTTCGGTGTAGATATGAAGATATAATTATGTAATCATACTTAATCATACTTTTTCACCGGTCAAAGTTGGAGTCCTCCAAAAATAATTCTGGCAGACTTTAGCCCATATGGGTTTTACTGTGAAAAAGATCAAAGATCTAATTGCGTAGAGATACTGAATCTCACTCAACTCCCACGTTCCAGAGTGTCTCGGCGAATAATTGTTAAAGTGGGTGACTTATTGGTAAACGCTAGTTCAAGGCTCCTTGCCGACAAATAGTTTTCGGGGATGAGATTTGATACCGGACTATCATTTCACTCAGCTGTGAATGACAACCTGAATCAAATCAGGGTAATAATCACGGGTGAGCGTGTTCCTGACCACTTCAAGGGGGGTTTGAACCCGTAAAGCCCCCGCCCCCCTTGGGTACGCTACTGGATGTGTGGATGTGTGACTGCTCAACATTAATCCGTTCAAAGTAATTTTTTTTTTGAATTTATAAATAAAATAATCTTTATCTTAGCGTTCTTCAAAAGACTGAAATGCGTTTGTTATATTTGACTCATAAATGTTTGAATAAATATTATTATATTTTCATTGAAAATAATTTGCTGCATTTTCCATGCAATAAAAAGTCTAATTTTTCTCAAAAGTCGATAAC
This sequence comes from Oxycera nigricornis, assembly GCA_963942545.1. NCBI lineage: Eukaryota > Metazoa > Arthropoda > Insecta > Diptera > Stratiomyidae > Oxycera > Oxycera nigricornis. Next base: position 86,352,862 of record OZ012662.1, read on the forward strand.
CATAAGGATATCTTACGTTTGAAAAAACAGCAAAAGCCGTCGGTAAGGTTAGACGTGTTATTGTTATTTAGAAGGAAATGTTTAATATGTCGAGGGCAAATGTATTGAAGTAAATGTGTATGTTTGTTAACTTCCCAGTATATGGGAAGTTCTTGTAATCGCCTCGAAAATCGAAATTGAAATTTTCGACATATCTTTACGTTTTGAAGTCTTACGAGTATATTTTCAGTGTTTTTAGAAAGAAGTATGTATGTGTGTGTGTGTATGTACGTACGTACGTGCGTGCGTTCGCGGACAGTTTTTCTACGAGCATAACTCACGTAAACAAAGTCCTATCGAGTTTGTTGAGGTGTCAATCGAAGCGTCTTTGCAATCTTAAAAGCTGATTAGTTTTTGGGACACTTCGGTCGGGGGGGTTTGGTGTTTTCATCCCTTGAAGGTCAACCCTGTCATGCGCTATATCTCGCGAACCAAACGTACGATTTGCTTCATCAAGATGTCAATCGACGCGTATTAACATTTGCATGATTCTATCAAATTTTTAGAAAATTTGTTGGAGCGTTTTTTTAATTTTTTGAAAAAAAGTGCAAAAAATTGGAGTTTTTTTCAAAAACATCAAATTTTTAACTTTATTTTCAAGTCGCAGTAATCAATATTTATAAAATTTATATACTCCAAACAGTTCTTGTAAAAAAACCACCAAAGTTTTTTTTCGTGATGCCAAAAAAAATTAAATTAAAAATAAAAAATCATTAAAAGTCATCATGTCATTTATGTCAATCATTATATCTTTAAAGCCATTTTTTAAATTTCATAAAAAGATATTGAAAATTAGTGTTTTTTCATACAAAAATTAATTAATAATTAATAAAATTAACATCGTAATAATAAATGTTTATAAAATTTATAATCTTTTATCAATTTCTGTAGAGAGACCAACAAAACATTTTCTCATGATTTCGAAACAAATTGAATTAAAAATAAAAAAATCATTCAAAGTCACCATGGAAAAAGGGTTCATACGAATTTTTATACCTTAAATCTCTTATTCTAAAGACATTGTTGTAAAGTCAATCAAAGTTTATTATTATTTGCATAATTTGCGGAGATTTTTAATAGTCTTCACAGAACCGTGTTTTAACTTTAATAAAAAAACTGCTTAAATTTTGAAAACCGATACAAATCAAATCAAATTTGCAATTGTGATAATCAACGTTTTGAATGGTAAAATGTTTTGTAGTCAACACTTTTTGAGATCATATGCTTTGAAAAGCTTTCATCAAATAAAAAATTGTAGTTTTTAGGAGTTTTGTACTTTAGTATTCGTAAAATTTCAGTTACCTCCGTCACCATTTGTAATACATATATATTACTTTTTACATGCAATTGAACCTATTTTTGACTGCATAATCAATGTTTCTCAAAAGCAACAGAAAATAAAAAATAATTATTAGATTCATTGATGAAAAATCGTGAAAAAATACAAATTCAGTGATTATGCCGAAGTGCTAGCAGTTTTGACCGCAACTATTCAAAATGGCCATCACGCGACAAAATCTCTTCAGTTGTAATAACAAAAACTGCATTCATTTTTGCTAGCGCTGTTTTGTCCTTGAAGCATCGATATGAAAATAACAAATAACGTAGAAAAGGCTTTGTAACCTGTCCCCGTTCCGATTGATCCACGTGAATATTAAATCAAACCAATCCACGAAAATCTTAACGTAATCAATTGACGCTCGCGTAGATGTTACGATTAATATTAAGTCATTCTAATACTTTTGTGAGAGGTACATTTTTATTATTAAAAGTAGTATTATTTCCAACTATAAAATAATATTTTATTTTTTAATATTTATGTAAATATTACTGGGAAGTTGTACGTGTGGACCTCAAGGGTCGCACCTCACGGCTTGTTTGTTTTCCATTTGATTGCTAGAAAACCTTTGATAAAAACGTAGAACGAAAAAAACGAATGTTTTCGTGAACAAGTAAGTTATTCAGTATGTCAAAATATACTTCTGTAATAAATTGTTTCTTTATTCATATAAAACACGCACATTATTTTCACTCACGTGTGGATGAAATTCACATTGGCCACTGCTTCGAAAATTTTGGCAATATGAATGACGTTATGTACGGGAAAATGCATTTGGGAACCAGTAATATCATACCGTGATTCTATATACCTTAAAAAGAGACCTCTAGAAACTCACTGACAGCTAATCAAAAGTATACAAGGCTAACTTTTACGTTACCCTTATTAGACCAGGGCGGATCAGTAAAAAACGACTACATTTGGTCGTTGAGGGGAGCACACTGATTTTTGCAGGAAAAGTTGTCGAATACCTAGTATAACAATAATTGACTTATTCTCCATCGCAAAAAAGTTGGGAACATTAAATAAAATCGACATGTTTAAATTTTTTTAAAAAAATCGTTTTTTTCCTATTTTTGCACTCCTAACTTTAAAACGGTCCATTTTAGAGCAAAGTGAAGGGGAATAAAAGTTTCGTAATAAAATGTTCTATAAGATAGGATTGGTTAAAAAAAAAAACATTCTACCACTGAATCCACAGCCGCCCAGCCCTGTTTTAGAGTTTATTACCAAGATTAGCAAAAATTTCCGAGGCTTCCTTAATAATTCGATTTTAATTTTGTAAAATGCATTTGATATGTAAAGTGCTCTTTTATATGTGAAAAAATTCAAACTTCTATAAACTTAAGTTTCTGATTGCAAGCTTTCAATTTTTTTTGAATTTTTTTAAATAAACATAGATTGTACAATTATTATGTATCGATTTTGATAAATATTTGTGTGCGATTTTATTATATTGTAAAGATTTTCTACGTGAAACTTGAATAAAAAAGGCTTTTTTCCCTTTATTTTTAATATTTGTTGCTATTTTGCGAAAAGGGTTAAATGTTTTAATTTTTTTAACCAATCGTATCTTAAAGAAAATTTTCAATTATTGTTTTACGAGTTATGCCACAACTTTTCCTGCAAAAATCAGCGTGCCCCCCAAAACGGCCAACTGAAACGCCCTGGTCTATTATATATTTACTCGGATATTCAGGTATGCGCTTAATATGCAACTGACCATTCATATAAATTCAGTCATAGATACAAAGGGAAATGATGATAAAAACACAAATTCGACAAATTTAAAACGCTATAGTTTTTGTGTACCAACTTGATTAAAAATCTCTGCCTTTCTTAACTTAAATAATGGTTGTATTCCCTATTGTCCGTTGTCGTCGACTTCGGCCACGGCCTAATCAATCCAACCCGGCGTTCATCTGCACGATGAAAAGGGAAAATGGGGATGAAAAATATGAAGAATGCCACCTGTTTTTGAACCAAAATTTCAAAACGGGAACTGAATCCATGCCGACATGCAATCTCCTGAAGCGATTATAATGAAAAGATATTCTGCAAAAAGGGAGGAAACACTCTGCACCAACTCTATCTACAAAAGTCAGTTCGAAAACATGAGAATTTCAGCACACGTTAACGTCGTTAGTACAAGTAAATAAAAGATAAAAGACCAAAACACCTAACTTGCCCTACGATACAGTTAAGACTGCTTATAGTTTTTCCTTTCATCGTAAGTCGTTCCCACTTGCCTGATTCGAAAAAACTCCTTCAACCGCTGGGAAACAACCTACATCGGAGCTCTTTATCTTTCAATCTAAAACGGCTCGCAAGAGAAAATGACTGGTCCCTATCGACTACCAATCCCAAAACGAGCGGCAAATAAAAAATAAATCAATAAAACTATCTGCTTCCTCAATGCTTAACTACCGACAAAACGGGCTACTTTCTGAACGATTAATTTCCATACCAGCTGCTTCTTCAACAATTAACTACCACAATAACCGAGCTTCTTCGTCAATCAAAAACGACTCACTCCAGAAGAAGCCCGTGAATTTCACTGCTATATATGTATGTCTTTTATGGGTCCCGTTGCTACATCACCAGTAGTTAACTCATTAGCTTGAAGTTTAATTTGAGCGCACGCGTTCCATTTTTCCGGGCTATGGTGATTTTCGATCGTAGCTAGTGATCGAGTTGAACGGCGATCTTAAGTCGTTGCATCCAGGCTAGTTGACGATCCAGTGAATCACACCGGGAAAGTCAGCAAATAGAACACAATCGTCTGGGATGTTTCTTAAATCATTCCAGATCAACTCGGACTATTGGTACTTATTTTAAGGAGGCACGATAAAAATGATTCTCGGTTGTTAATAATCATATCCCGCACGCTACGTCGCGTGTACGGATGGTCCGATTGGGGCTGCTTGTTTAGGATACTGACGCACGACAACGGCGTTTTCGGCGATACAAACTATTTACTGTGAATCCATTTTGCGGCGATTCGATAGCTTCTTATGCTTATTTTACGTATACAATTCAGAAAATTTAACTACAAAAATCGATTCAATGCTAATTTAATAAAATACCATTCTATTGACTTGGGTGTAGTATGGCACACGCACCCTATTTTAATTCTACTACTTTGAATTGCACGGTATACCGGTGTTCGCTAAGATTTTTGAAGGGAACACAGCCTAAAGTCTCGCCTTGAATAATTCTCGCTCCCAGTGACATTTGTTCAAGCCATTTTTTTAACTTGAATGTGGTGATCGTAAAACGTTTCAAATATGTTTACTTTCGAAAAGTAGTTCGAAAGAAGTCAAATGATAACAGAATAACATTTGCAAAATGCTGACCAATTTATTCTCGAAATAAATGTTGACAGTTGGACTATTTTTCATGGAGAAATGTTAAGGATCGTTTTTACTTCAACAACTTCGTTGTTACTACAACAACATATAAACTAACTGAATAACGGCGTGTTCTTTTCAATAATGTGTGAAAGAAAATTTCATCACTATTATTTGCCTAAAAATTATCTAAATTATTATTTTTATTATTTATTATGTTTTTAACATTCGAATACGAAAGCCAGCAAAAAATACCGATCATATCTTGCTTCTCAGCATGTCCTTTATAACCATACGAACATGGCAGGTCCTCCACAGTTATCCATCCCAAAATATTTCTTAACTAATACAAACTTAGGAATCCTTTTTCTACGTTATCATAAGCAAATCTGCAAAAAAATATACCGAACATATCCTGCTTCTTGGCATATCCTTTATATTCATACAAAAAAGGACTTTCTTAACATTTACTCACTGCAAAATTTTCTAGATACAAAGAAACTTAAGTATCTTTTTGAACATTGAGAAAAAGAAACTTCAAAGAATCAATGCAACCATACAATTTATTTCTCAATAATAATATATGAAACTATGGCACAGCTACATATACTATATATGATTACCATGACAAATTATCAATTTTTTCCCCTTCATACTGTTAATAAATCAAACATTTTTAATATATCTTTCATTTGTTAACTATTCAACATTAAAACAATTAAACTACACATTGTTGAAGCTGAAATTCTTTCGTCAATTTTATTGATATATTGAATGTAGTCAGTTAATCATTCAAGTTATCTAGATGATTAGTCACTTAAGTTCTAATAAATCTTTCCCTTCTGTTCTGTGTAACACATATAAAGCATTTAAAGTTTTAAATAGAATGTAGCCAGCAGCATCGAAATACCATTACATGTTCTGCATGAATATTTTCAGTACAATCTATCTTCAGAGCGCTCGATTCAAAATGGATTAATTGACATAAAAACAGTCTTCCCCCAGTTCTAATGGTGCGTTGCTAATGACACAAGATTGCGTCCGTTAAGTAGCAAAAAGCACCGATTTATGTTAAGCACCATGTACTTCCATCGAAAAAATATTCTGTAAGATTCATCCACCCCTCGACCTACCCATACTACGAATCATAAAACAGCCAGCTGCATCGGATTAAATTCCTTCCTATCATCACATTATTATGAAAGTCCTCATGATGAAATACACCAGGAAAAGGAGTTTTTGGACCCTGGATTTTCCCAGAGACTTTTTCATCTTTTTCCACATTATCTCCATGCCAATGGCAGTCAGTACTTAGCATACTTTGTCGTAGTATTGTTTGTTGAGATGGCATATAGCAGTTCTTATATCGTGGTGCTGAACACGTTTACGCCCAGCCACGCCAGAAGGCAATCCATGCATTAAAAGGTATAATCTTAAACTTACGTACGATTCAGATGCGTTCGAAGGCATGTATGTAGGTTGAAATCTACAGCACAGCATGCTGTTTGATTGAAAAATGCTTAATGCCATAAATAGCTTTGGGGCACCTCCACTGTGCTCCCCAATTCACTTTGTATACACATTACAATGCAGAGGCCCTTCGAAGGCTTTGAATTTTAGTTCCCAATGTGTGTAATGTGTGATGTGCATTTTCAGTGCTGAGTTGGTTGCGTTGAGGCGTCATACATGTAGTAAAATTCATTTATTGCTATTTAAGGTAAACTCAGGTCTGCTGTTTCCGCACAGTTTCTTCAAGTTATTTAAGTTATGAAAACAAAGAAATTAGTGTTAAACAGCTAACAAATAATATATTTTTAAAAATATTTAAATATTTCTTAAATCTAGAAATGCTATTTTTCAATTCAAGGAAATTTTTTTTTGGGACCTTTCCATTTATTCCGCGTATTAGGTTCCGTACAAAGGGGTTATCAACCACCTTATATGCGTTTCTCTACTTATTTTGAAAATTCTTTTCGGGTTTAGCAATTTCGTTTGTTTTCTTTAGTGTTTTCTTCATTTCAGCGCAATATCTTTCGATTGGTCGAGGTTCTGAATAGTTTGGAGGGCTAGCTGCTTTCGGTACCACGGAGATGTTGTTGTACACTTGATTGTTGATCGAGCGTAATGACTTGTCGCTAAATCTGGCCAAAATGCTACAGATGCGTCGTGTTTCTCGATAAATGATTTTAGTCGCTTTTCTAAACACTCTTCAATGTATACTGCTGAGTTGATGGTACCCTTCGCTACAAATTCCTATGATCTGAGACCACATCGACATATTGCCTGCCAAATCATATACCGCTTGGGAAATTTGGTGCTTTTTAACTTCCCAGTTCCCTATGGGAAGTTCTTGTAATGGGGTCGATTTTGCGAATCCCAAATTTTGACATATCTCCACGTTTTAAGGTCTCTAGAATCCAAATCCATCGTTTTTAGAGAGATGTCTGTGAGTGTGTATGTACGTATGTGTGTATGTGCGTATGTGCGGATGTGCGTATGTGCGGATGTGTGTATGTGCGGATGTGCGGATGTGCGTATGTGCGTTCGGAATTATTTTTCGTCTCGATTATCTCGAGAACCGAAGATCGGATTGACGTGGGACCGGTTTTAAACGACGCGTAATTACGTGACTTAAAACTGAATGACTTTTCAGCAAAATCAGTTAGGCAGTTTTTTATTTAGGATGAAAAACCTAAAAAACGACTAAAAATTGCTTATTTTTAAACTGTTGATACGCACTATTAATTTGTGCAGATACCAAATACCTTCATAGTAATGTTGTTATTATTGTGCGTTTTAGCAAAATTGTGATCAAATTTGTAAGAAATGTTATTTCAAAAAAAAATAAAGATTAATTTATAAAACTGCAAACTTTTATTATCAGGTTTGGGTGAATGGGAGTAGAGACGCTAATGCAGTTAATAGTTGGATATTGTTATAAATAATTTAGTATTGTTGATAACAATCAAATAATATTAGTTATAATCGGATATTTTATATATAAAGTCAATTATAATTATTCAGTAACGGTCAAACAATCTTAATAACGAATGATTATTGTAAATAATAAATAAGTACCCTCAATAATAGTTGCGGATTCCAAGGCCGAGATGGAGAACGAGGTTGAGGACGAAGTGGAGGACAAGAAGGATGATGAGGACGAAGAGGACGAGGTTGCCGAGGCTTTGGTAGAGGATGAGCAGGTGGTGGAGACGTCTTCCTCTACCAAAGCTTTTATGGTTAGATAAAAAATTGATAAAAATAATAAAAGTAATTATAATAATTTAGAATAATAATGTTTAATAATAATAATTATCAATAATAGTAATAACTAATTAAAACAAATTATAGCTTTTTTATTTACCCCACTGGGAAGTTAGTCGTGTGGGCCTCAAGGGTCGCACTGAGACCACATTTTTGGTTTTATGTTTTGGGCTAACGCCACCTGCTTTATAGAAGTCCTGACCAGGGAACTGTGCGAAATCGGCCTTCACGTATATTTCATCGTCTAACACAACACAATCGAATTTGGTCAGGTCATCTTTGTAATGCTTTCTAGCCCGATTTTTCGCTTCTTTCTCCTTTACCTCGGATCGATGGGGTACTTTTTGGACTTTTTATGATTTAAGATTATAATGCTTTTGAATCTTCTGAATCAATGCGTTCGATGTTTGCACTTTTTGAGCCATATCTCGAATGGATGTGTAAGGACTCTGCAAAAATTTCCTCTTTACCTTTCGGCTCAAATTTGTATCGGATGGACCTTTTTTCTACCTGATCCAGACTTTATGGCAACAGGTAGGCCCTTTTGTATTTTATAATCGTACGTTTCACTGTTCCAATTGATGAATTGTTCTCCTTTGCTAATACCGAATTTTTACGAAGGGAATTTTCCAGGTATTTGCACACAATTAAACTACGTACTTTTTCGTAATTTGATGACATCTTTTCAAGAGCGATCTGATAATACGAAGGGATGAGACGTTCTTTTTTGTCGCATTTTTTAGCTAATTTTGCATACCTAGTGAAGACTTAAACTTACCCCAAACAGGAGCTATGCAGGAGAAACTAAAGGTAAATTTTTTCCGATACCCTTAGCACAAAAGTTGGTACAACAAGGTAACGTAAATTAAGAGAATTCTATTTTCATTTTCATTTTGATCAAATTTTAAGAAATGAAACAGCAACACAATTCTGTCAAGTTAGGTAACGGCTTTTTCATTTTTTGTGAATAAAATACCTATGAATATTTGATGGACAGACAGATAGATTCAGAATAGCCTAAGAAATACTCAATAAATTTCAAAAGAATTTAGCTTTTCTTCTGTCGAATGCATCCATGGAAGCTCTTAAATATTTTGTCGTGTAAGATAGTCTCCTTTGATCTGAAGTGATACATAAGTTTCCATGTATGCACCATCTAATCTTTTCCTCGTATCCACTATACAGACGCCACATGTGCCACGTGCTCCAATTTCATTTTTAAGATATAGATCCCATAGTGAGTAACAGTGGAGGAACACGGTGCATCATCACATAACACGTTCATTGGATAAAATGCTTGAGTTATATTTTTAGGTCAATCTTGTTGCATTTTTACGGCCGCTTTCATTCTGGAAAATCCAGAACACATCGGTGGATCTGCCAATTCTTTCTGCTATTAAAAATTTGAAGCATCGTTGCAGTAAATTTTCCGACATGGTCGTAGTCAAGATGTTCACGCATTTCCGGTGAAAATGTGTGTCACTCGGTTGTCGTTTCATATTCGAATAAAATTATGTTAAAATAGTGAGCAAAGAGGAAGGAGTGGAAAAGGTTAAACTGAAAATTGAAATGACATTTGATTTGGTTGTGGTCATTTAAGATCGGGCTATTAGACAAATTAGAACTGACACGGAAAGTCGGCAAGACGTGGGTCATATTGGTTAATGTGGAAATGGCAGCCGTCTGTAATGGGATTACAATTAATGACGGAAGTGGCAAGATAACATTAGTGAGGACATGAAAAACTTGGCCCGTCAAAGAGAAAGCAATTTGTCACGTTGTCGATGTGGTGATTGCTAGCGACTTTTTCCCGTAGAAACGGGAAATGAATTCCAACAGACGCTACCTACCTGGTCCACCCCAAAATACATTCCTAACACGAAAGAACAAATGCTGGATGGTGGCTTGCATGGAAGCTAGGCATGCCCGTCATGTCATAGTTGTTTCGAAGGGCTATCCATCAAATCCTGATGTCGTCCAACGCCATAAGGCACTGAGATTTCGATAAATGATTGATTTCGTCGATTTTGTTATTTTATCTTGCCCGTTTAGTTCTGCTCTTCACCATCTTTTGGGTAAATGTCGATTATTTATATTAGAAGAAGGGAGAAAATAGTAAAGGAATTGGTAAATTCTAATAACTTTGTCGTTTAAGAACGATAAATGACTAAGACTATCGAAAGTGCGAAGTCTTTGACCTGATTCCTTAGGAATTAGTCATTTCTGATTCCCTTCCAATCGTCATCTAAAGTTTGTTCATGCGTTAAAAGGCTGTCACAAAAATCGATTGTAAATATTTCCGCTAAAAGTGCAATTTCTGCCTTAGCAAGCTTGAACACGACTTTTCTTTTTACTGAGGTCGAGTTACAGGAAGAAGCGAATTAAGATGCATTCGTAACAATGCAAACTAAAGTGTTTAAGTCTTCCACCTCCATAAATTAAGGTCAAGTAGTTTAATCACAAGCTAAGCAATTACTTTGACCATGGCAGCATAAAACCCCTACAGTTAGTCCACTTTATAATGCTCGGGAACTCCTCCACTCGCAAAAGGAAAAATGTGTTCTTAAGAAGCGGAAATTATGAGCCAACACGAAAGGATGAATGGTTGAATGCTTGACGGCATATTTCCATGGAAATTCCCGTTCGTAATGCAACGATTTGCATGCATGCCGAAAGGCATAGAGCCACTGAAAAGTATAATAAAATCTCGCCTTTCCATGCGGGGGTGCATGGTAGCGAAGCAATGGTTTGCTAGAGGCAACATCACTACCAGCAGTCTTCAGTTTCACAATCTTTTCATCGCAATTTTCAAACGTTTGTCGGAGATTTTAATCGTTGACCCGAAAGAACAAAATCTGAAAATCAACTGACTCTAAAGTTTCAGTCGTCTTACCAAAAGAAGTTTTCTGCATGGTCTACTGTAGAGCAAAATAAGTATTTTATTTGCTCTGGTCGAGGTCTATTTTGTATATGTGGGGTATGGCTACATCGAATAGTGAAGTTGAAAGGAAATGAATGGGAAACGTAATCTAAATTCTAGTTGGAAAACTGAATAAATTAGCGAGTCTTGCGGTTGTGATTGCACTTGAAAAGATTTAATCGAAGATGCAAGAATACTTGTTTCATAGCGAGTATGCATTCTGCGCGGTGATATCTAGGATCTTGGCAATATAATTAATTGGTAACTATTTTAGGATGAGATGAGTCTGGGGATTCAATTTTCTATAGAATGTTCAATTTGACTTAGCGATTAATTATTCAACTTGTTCTTTAGGCCATATGATATTTTCATAAGTGATTGTGCTGGCATTTGTGATTGAAATTTAAACTTTGCACATGCACATAACTGACAATTAGAAAATTTTCATTGTCTTTCGCATGGTTACAATATCTTCTACAGTAAATAATAACGATTCTAAGATTTTTTTCTTGATTAATTCTTTTATAAACCCTGCAAAAACAGGCAAGATATTTATAGCAAGCACTTTTAAGTAAAAACATATATTAAATTGGAGACGCATAGTCATCGATGTTTTTATTTTACTCTGCAACTATTAAACAAAACACAATTAAAAAATAATAATAAATGCCTTTGTACAGTTGACGTACGCCTAATGTCTCCCACCATTCTAGCTTATAAAAGGAACAGAATTGGTTCTAACTTTTTATATTTTTTCCAATTTGTTCTTAAAACAACATGCCGTGCAACTGCAAAACACAAATTCACTCATCATTAAAAAAAATTAAAATATTAAATTACAGATGCAGGATCGCCCTGTGAGGATGTGAATTCCTTCCGCATCGAAGGTTTTCTTCTCTCCATGGTATGATAAACTAAAATATCTGAAGTGCCGCTAGATCGGCACAATCCAAGTCTTTAGGAAGCCGAGAAGGATAGTCACTATATGATACTCCGTCAATAGATGTAACAGAACTATATTTTCTGTTTATTTCTATTCACTATTTATATAAATTCTTAATGCTAACATCCATAGGTAGTCAAACACTTATGACCTAATTATCAATACATAATGTAAAAAAATCTTTCCTCAACAAAAAGGTCATGCATTAATCGATGCAATACCTAATCACTACTCGTTAATTTCCCTCTTGACTCCAGCAACCAAAAAAGGGAGCAATATCTACATCAATGCTTACAGTGCATTGAACGCTGCAGCGAGTGGCGTCGAGCTCGTGATCGTGTGCCGTGATCGGATATGAGTGTTTCAATTACAAACGTTACATAATGATAAGGTCACGATGTCGCGAGGAAAATTTACGAGGTGGTAAACAATATTTGTCCATTCATGAAGAAATGTGTTTATTTGGTAATAAATACATCACTTTAATGTTTGAAAAGTGGGTTTCTGCATAGATTTTTGTTTGGATACGTCACACAAATCATCATTAGTCAGTTTTGGGGTATATTTTGTGTAATTACCAAAAAACGTTATACATATGTATATCCCGAAACAAGAATTTAGATAGAATTCAATAGTATTGAAACTTTTGCCAGTAAATATAACACTGATCCAGAGGCCGCGACCTTTGTTTAATTTCATTTTAGCGAAATCAAATCATTTCAAACAGTTCTTTTTGTTTGTTTGAACGAATATTTGTTGACAATGCAATATTTATAATCGACTCTCTTTCGGCATATATTTCTGGTATTTGGGTGAACTTTTTTACATCGTCTACAGATGTCAGCAGCTATAGTGCATGTAAGCAGCTTAAGATTTTTTTCAACTGTAATCGTAATTTTTGTCCTTTCTTTAAAATATCTGCTAGCACCCGAATTTAGTTTAATTTTCACTTTTTTTGGTTTTGGTTTAAACTCACACAGACATAAATGATAACCTGTGTCAAATCAGGGTTAAAATCACAGATGAGCGTACTGTTGACCACTTTACCTCCTGGTTTCCGTTGGTGAAGTAAATTAGGAAATTCAAGGACATGGCCCAATTCGAGCTGTTGCGTCGTAGATTATTATAAAACTTCATATAAGATGCTCAGACAAACTCAACCTGTGAACGACGTCCAACCAAGCGTCCTGCTGGAATTTAATTCGTATGGAATATCTTTAATGCATGAAAACACTCGGAAACTGACTTGTGTGGCCTGTAAAGTCTATTTTTTCATAAAATTGTTAACCTCAACGTTCAGAATATATCCATTAAAACAATCTATATCAGCTTAACTTTTGAATGATCGTTCGCAACCCCTTGAGCTGTTTTTTGCATTTGTTCCTAATTAAAGTGAAAGATGACCCGGCTAAGCGACTATCCTACACTAGTGCAAGATATTGCTTCCACTTGGATTCGCTGCACCTCCAAATCAATTTTCTTGGGAATCAATTCAACATTTAGCAACTCTGAACTTTTAAGTACATATATGTAAATCAACTAAACTTCGGTCGATGTAAAAAGAATTTGGAAACTATCCTGTGGGTATTTGATCCGAAAACTGCACATCAAGAAGAAATACATTCTGCAGAATAGTTTATTTTCCTGGAAATATACTTACCCTAACACCAAATCCTCTCAATGCAAATTAGTTAAAAATCATTCTGCTTGTGAAGCAAACGGGCCATTTTTTGAGCTAATGCAGTTTTGCTATTCGATTGGCAGCATTGCAAAATGTTTAAATAATGCACACGTTGATTTTAATTTTCATTGGAAATTTACATACATACATATGTTTGTATATACTTCGAGATATGCAACTATATATTTCACTCGAAATAAATAATATAATTAAATTATGTCACAATCACCCGTCCATCTAACGAGACAAGTGTAACGCTAGCCAAGACTTACAAATGTCTTCAGTAATTCTTTGACTTACAAAATAGATTGTTTTAATTATCTACATTTGATCAAAAAAAGTGGATAGCCTTGAAACACTACTCGTTAATCTTTAAACCGCAACCACAAAGTCTAAATTTACGATTGACTGCAAAACACAACATCAACATTTTTTGCCGATCTTTCATTTTTCCGGCGAATTTAGATAAGTAACACTCAGACAATGATACAAGGTTACTTCGAGGCGTTTTAATTTGCATCGGAAATTGTTGATTTGGATTTTAAAAGCAACACTTTTCACTCTAATAACGTAGAGTATTGATTCCACTTGAGTCTTAAGTATTTTGGGGACAAAATTAAAAGTGAAAACAATAATATTGCAGATGTATAACTTTTCAGGTGTTTTGACAATCATGCAGTCAACTTTTAGAGTATTGAAAGAAATGAACGCTTGAGTATATGTATGAAGCCAGTGAACTACAGTGAAAGTGGTACATAGTTCAGACAAATTTTTGAATTTTTTGTAATTTTTTAAATTATTATTATAAACTTGAATACATAAATTTAAATAAATTTAAATACTTTATGTATATTTCATTTGCAAGCATACAATTTCAGTAGATAAATCATATTCGAATAGTATTTTCTTAATTTTCATTGATTGTAGGCTTCCAAGAATCGTTTTTTATAATTTATAAAAACTGTGGTTTCCATGATATAATGCCAAACATTTTTGAACTTTTTGAAACTTTTTAAATATATTTTATACATTTTTTTGCGATTTAAAAACCATAGGAATATTTTAAAAATTCACCTTAAAAAATCGGGTACATTACTGCAACAGTTTTAAAATGAAAGATATTATTTCATTCCGCATTGGAAGTTGTTTCTGCCACTCTTTGCGAATGTTAGTTCAATCTGTTGTTTGTTCGGAATGTGAATTAGGTTCTATTCTAAAACTGCATACGAAATTATTAATAAGATTTCCATATTAATTAATTGATCGTGATTATTCGTGCTGAAATGTTCGTTATGCTTAGTTATCCTGCATTTTATTTTGTTATGAAATCTTCATATTATTTTATTTCCTTCTTCATTTTATAAGAAAGTGAAACACATTTCTGTTTCAGTTGATTTTAGAAGTCCTTATTGAAGTTTTTGGTTCGTATATCAAACCAAATATTTTTCATTTCATTTTTTTCCTTATAAAGTCAAAAATTAGTTTCGCGGCAGAGGAATTAAGCATGCCGTACATGCAATTTAGTACTGAAATTGGAAATTTTTTGAAGTAAAGCGGACAGAAGTCGAATCACTATTTCAAGACAATCAACTAATATCAATCTTGAGGATGTACACAACTTTGTGAGAAAATTGGGCAAATTTTAATTAATTGTACTCCAGATTGTCTGGTTTGAGATGCAGCGTAATAAAACACTGGCATTAAAAAATTAGCAATAAAAATAGAGGACGATGATGAAGAAACGTTGACAATCTAAGAGTAGCATTTAGTGATTTGAAAATCAGCAAAACTGATAGCTTCTTACTTTGGTCGGTTTTCAAAATAAATTTCCAAATAAAAATTAAACAAGAATCAGCTCTATGGGCAGTGTTTGATCTCATAAAAAAATATCGTTTCCAGTACGAACATATTACTTTTGACGCCAAACACAACCAGTGCTTGGCAGCTTTTGGAGTGTTCTAAAGAATTTCAAGCTCCATTATCTATTCATTATATTAAGGGATAGGCTGCTGACCATTAACCATTGATGCATGTATTTCATGAGCAGAAATATAACATTTCCTGTTTCGATTTATTTCTATCCCGAATGAAGAAATAATGAACATTCTTAAACGGAAAGTATTAGACGGTCCATAAATTTATGAAAAGGATGAAAATATCGGGAAAAATTGTAAGTCAATGAGCTTATTAGATTATATTTAGTGGAATGATGATGAAATACATATGATGATCGAAAAATATTGATACGAAGAATGTAAAACATATGGAAAAATGCAATATCCATTAAAGATCAGAGTGTATTTTGATATGCTTCAAATATTCCCATTTCAGGTTGAAGTTCAGTTTCCTACAAATATCAAAATTAACGCACAGTTTTCTTTTTCCTTGATTTTTATTTTTAAAAACATATCGTTGAAACCTATAAGTCTTAACCGAACTGTAATGTTTTTTTCTAAAAATGAAAATCAAAAAAGGAAGCAGTTCGGGCTTACTGATATTTGTAAAATATAGCAAAAAGGCACTCAATTATTTTCTTTTTGAAGTTTGAGTCAAGAAGTTTTACCATCTATTAAATTTTTTGTTAAATTATGAAGTAAGCTTGAACTTCATGATGACCTAAAGTCAAGGAACCGTAAAACTTACATGTCATAAAAATGTAAAACAAAATTGTAAAACTATTTTTTCGACTTTAAACTGAGTATTTATAAATGAAAGTACGTTATTGTAACTGTGATTTTTTGTGTAAACAATTTCTCTGCTATAATATTCTTCGTATTTAATGTTTGTTCTAATTTCGGGCAGGTTTGCAATTCCTACTGCTTCAAATAATTTTCTTCTTTTGTATTCTATGGGAGAATATTTTTGTAATCTATGAGAGAATTTTGACAAGTTTTGAGATACGCTGATTCAAATTAAAACAGAAAATTTTTCCATACATTCATTAAGCTAAATCTCATCAAGTTATTATACATCAATTTGCTTTCTTTCGAAGAAAATAACCAACATGATGAAAATGTCCGTTGAAAACTTCTTTCCAAAAGTTGCATTAATTATTTGATCAATAATAATTAATAATCACTTAAAATAAGAGGAAATGATGTTTGCTTGTAATTTTCAAATGGTTTGATTTTTTTATTTTGTTTTTCTTTCCCATTGAATATTGTATCAAAATTTCTAATGCGAAATAATATTGAAAATGGAGTATTTAAACTGAAAAGGTTCTTCTGCTTATTGTTAATATTTTAATCATCAAATACTTTTGATTGATAGTTAGTTTTCCAATAAAAACTTACAATTTGTTTTAAATGTTAATTAAAAGGAAATTCAGACGATGAAAAATTCAAAGAAAGTATCATTCACGGAGAAAACTAATGCTCTTAAGGAAGCGTTTATGGTATCGCTTATTATTTTGTTCAAATGGATAGAAAATACATAATTAGTATTTCATTTCATTTGAGAAACGACGGCAAAAAATATTGAAATACATTTTAATAAAAATTATCCATTGAATTATCTGTAAAGGAAATCTCTGGACAAATTTATCTATAGAGATAACATTGTATTACTCTACTGTTGTGGATTAATTCTTCCGCGTATTATTCATAAAAAGTAGGTAAAACAATTTTGGTATTATTAAAAATGCTGTTCGATAAGGATAAGGATAAGGATTTAAGGATATGCAATTCGATTCAAATCTTGTTTATTTTTTCACGAGAGAAAAACAGATTGTTTTGGTAAAGAAAAGCTTTCAATGTTTATTGTTAAAAGCTGCTGAACAGAAAATTCCAATTACACAGTAGCAAAATATTCATTCAAATTCGCAGTTTGTATGCTTCTTAAAGACTAATTGCAAAAAAATTATTTCATCATAATGGCTACTAATAGTAGAAATTTTGAAAGATTCCTCAAAGTCTTAAAAAGCGCCCAACGTGGGCTTGAAGTCTTCACGACACATTAATTAATGAAGGTTTTGAATTTAAAAACCTATAAGCCTTCAAA
Source organism: Oxycera nigricornis (assembly GCA_963942545.1). Classification (NCBI taxonomy): domain Eukaryota; kingdom Metazoa; phylum Arthropoda; class Insecta; order Diptera; family Stratiomyidae; genus Oxycera; species Oxycera nigricornis. The sequence continues at coordinate 86,370,397 of OZ012662.1, forward strand.
AAACATAACTTGTATCGAATTTCATGATTATATTTGCCTCTGGAGAGATAGATAAATAATGTTTTATATATTTATTATTTATTTTCATTATATATCGTGTAATTTGTACATCTATACGTTATACGTCTCTCTCTCTCTCGCTTAAACAAATCGTTATTATCAAATTTTAAAAAAATGTACATTGTTTTTTTCTTATCAAACGCTTATTTCAATTTCTGCTAGTTTCGTCTTCAAAACCTCATAATTTCAACCAATTGCTTGTTTGGATATTAGTTTTTCCAAGTTGGAGAAAACAATTTTATTTTAGGAAACTGATTTTTTCATTTGGGAAAAAAATTTCACTTGAAATATACATAGATTAATTCAATCCGAAAATGCTTTGTACAATAAAGTTAATTATGCACTCAATTTTATAAAGCTGTTTAGAAAAAATTGCTATTCCCGCAATTCTTGTAAAATGCTTTCAAAAACCAGGTGACGACATACATGCAGAGGATACACGTATGACATCAACTAAAGGAAGAGCTCGTGCATATAACATTGAAATGGATGACTTTTTCTTGTTAATGAAACCGTGAGGGTTACACGTCACTCGTCACTTTAGAATTGAAAGATGAATATAATGATGACGACTCCGAAACAAAAGGTGTTCCATTATCACAATTTTATATTATGAGCTATAACTATGCGAATTATTGGCCGGAATAAATCAGATCATTTGCCTGCAGTAAAATTTATGAAAAATAGACTCTAAAACTCTGGTGCAAGTATATTTTTCTAATCTGTCGTTGAAAATATCAAAGCAAACGTTTATTTCAATATTGTTTGGAACTACTCAATTATTATATATTCAATTTTATCATACACATTTATTTTCATTTACAATTTCTGAATAAATTTTGCTTGTTCTGTATTTGTGTGCGAAATAACACAAACCCACTATAGACCAAAGCGGATCTGTTTTCAGTTGGCCGTTGAGAGGGGGCATGCTGCTTTTTGCAGGAAAAGTTGTGGAACAACTCGTATAACAATAATTAATTTATGCTCCCTATCAAAAAAGTCGGGAACATTAAAAATCGAAATGTTTGAAAATTTGAAAAAAAACATGTTTTTCCTGCTTGTCTCACTTCTAACTTTAAAACGGTTCATTTCAGAGCAAATTTGCGTCATAAAATTTTCTACAAGGCAAGATTGGTTTAAGGTTCTAAAACATTTAACCCTTGCCGCAAAATAGCAATATTTTTTTTAAAAAATGGAAAAAAGCCGTTTCTTATTCAATTTTTGTAATCATTTTAAATCAACTTAGGACTTTCATAGTTCGCCTAAAAAATCCTTATAATAGAATAAAACAGCACACAAATTTACATTGAAATCAGTAGATTTTACATAACAGCTCGTCAATCAAAATTTATTGAAAAAAATTCAAATTTTTTGGAAATCTTGCAATTCAGAATCTGAACCCCATAGAAGTTTGAATTTTTTACATATACAAGAGCACTTCATGCATTGACTGCATTTTACAAAATTAAAATCGGATTATGTCGTTGGCCTCAGGATTTTTTCGAAATCAAACACAGCAACACAGCGTGTCGTTTTAAGAAAAACATTGAACAATTCATCATATATTCATGGAAAGTCTAGGATCCTTTCGATGGTCAATATAAGAAGCATTTTATATGTCTTCACACTATCAACAAAACAATTATTCGAAACGTTTTCTGTTGATCCGTAACAGGAGCTGCCAATTTGCGTCCTCTCTGCTTACCTGAGTAGAAAGTACGAACAAAGAAGGCTGATTTTTATAAAATTTGTTCTGTAGTTCAATTTTTCATAGGCTTACACAGTTTAGTTTTATTGTTAACTAAAAAAAATACTTACAGAGTTTTCAGAAAAATTAAAAATAAACTGACAAAATTTGTAATAATAATAAATAAAAGGCATTTCACTTAAGATTCAGTGCTATTTCTTTAGTGTTTTCTTCTGGTGAGTTTTTTTAAAACACGTTATTTTCGCTAGGTGAATTCATTTTCTTATCTCATACATTCTACGATCCTATGTTTCTTCAAAAATAAAAGTTTTTGGTTTTCAGTTTTTTGCAATATAAACTTCGTAGAGAACCAAATAAGGTAAAAACAATAGGTAAGTTTATAGCAGAACATCATGATCTTTTCAAAAATTCAAGGAGAAATGATATTAATCGTGCATTTTAAGGATAAAAAAGGATTGTTTCCTGTTTCGTACTGTGCCAAAGATACGATCAATGTTCAAGTGATTATTTTCAATAAGTACAATAACATGGTGCCAATTTGAAACTTACAAACAAACGATATCATGCAACCTTTTGTCCTTAAAATTGTTATAAATCCTTATGAAAGGCACAGCGTCCTTTCATGCATACTTTTCGTTAGCAAAAACGTTGCAAAATCGTCTATTTCAAGAAGCGGACGATTTTTTAAAGCTTACACAATGAGATCATTTTTTTCTTTGATTTCTTTCGCTTTACAATCTCAGATAAATGATGAAAAGAGAACTCTTAAAATACATAAGAATACGTGATGGATATGTAAGGCAGTTATTATGGACATTTTCATTATAAATGCAAAAAAAAATTCTGTTAATTTAAAATTTTAATTTTAACGCACCCTTCAGTGCAATTCAAATATGCAAAATTATTGAAGATTCAATTCACAATTTGTATTAATCAATTTTGATATAAGTAAAACATACCCATGCCATGATAACCAACAATTCTCTCTGTCATTGTGCACCGATCTCCCTAAAAATCAACCAAAACACACAGCAAATATTCATGCCAATATCTGCATAGATAGATTAGATAAATACTCATGGGAATTTAATTTTGAAATGATTCAGCAGTACAGACGAACGTTGGACAATTCTCAAATGATTCAATGAGTAGTTGATTTATATTTGCAGGCCTAAATCATCTCAACAGCCTCTCATTTTTTATCACGAAAGTACGAACGCAAATTATCAGCACTATTCTATAAAACTTATTGTCAGAACATAGCTTCAAACTTTATGATGCTAAATTCAATCAACTATTTCCATCTTCTCTTTGCAGGACTGCAGAAACAACAACCACCACACATCATCAACACCATCAACAGCACATCACAAAACCACGTCGTCTACCATTTTGTGGTGGGAACGATGCTGGAAGTGATGTTGATCCGCTTGTTATTGGGGGTGGAGGAGGCCTTGGTGCCGGTGACACACTCAACTCCTTGGAAGTTGATGGTGATGGTCTTATGGAGGATGATCTACAGGCCTTGTTACCAAACTGTCGGCAATTATCGCGCGATGAACTCAGCCAGGTGAGATTGACACATTAAGCACATCTAAAATATTACAATATAAATAGAATAGTTCATGAAAGTCTACGCTAAGGACTAAGGTCCAAATAATATAAGTTCCTTATTTTCAAGTGGAAGCCAACTAGATACTTCATAAATTTTTATTTAATTTTCTCTACAACCTGGGCGTAGTCATCGTACTGTCCACGAAGTCCATGATTTCGTATCCTTCGTCCGCATCGGGGTCGTTGCTGCCTGCAAGGCCATTGAAAATCTACTTAGTGCTTGGAATACGAGAACATGAAATTACTTTTTGAAAATGCAATTTAACGTTCTACTTAACTTTGACTATGAATCCCGATTTTATTTTATTTGTGTTGAAGCGTGGGATGGGCAAATAGCTAGTTCGTATGAAATGTAAGTGGAAGCAGGAAAGTGATAGTAATGCTATCTATGGTTTATTTATTGGATCAACTCAATTTAATTCTTTTTTTGCTAGGAGCAATGTCTCGCAGGATACACATAGCCATAGATGTCGTCGGTAGGAGATGAGAATGAGCAGATGATCCTAGTCTTTTATCCGCTTTCGACTGTTGCAAAATCTGAGCGAAGAAATTGTGCCTGAAGCAATTCATAGCTGTTCTGAATGTTGAATGCACAGTGCAATTTGAATGAAAACTTTCACGTTGTGTTTTAGTGTACAAAATATTTGGAATGGAGTCGTTTGCGTCCATATTCCACAAATCTAGTTGCAAGAATGTGATGGGTACCTTCTTCAATTGCTCGTAAAAAAAGACTGCATGACGAAGCAAGAGCCACAGTCAATGGTAGCCGTGTCCAGAAAATACAAATTGTTTGTCCAGACATTTAATTTGAATCACATTCGTCTGCTACCGTAAGACATCCGTTTCAAGTCTAACCATTAACGTGTATTCGAAAAAAATAATAACTTTAATCAGAGAAGGTAGACACTGTCTTTCAGTAAAAGGTTTCAGCTATGTCTCAGAGTTAGATTTAACAGACGGCAATTATGCGAGAAGTCCTGTTTGAATTTCAGACAACATATGGATTTACTCTATTATTGCTACGCAAAATATTATGTCACATATGAGTTACGAAATTCGCTTTGATAGTCAGTGTAAAGCCTACAATTATCGATGGATCTTTGAAAAGAATTAATTATCAACTATTTATTAACCATTTCAAACACCCAGCGAATGTATGCCTATGCAAATAAACTCATTGCACACAAATGTACCTCTTTCTGCAATACATCTCGTGTCCCAGGACATCTACCTAAATCCACTTAAGCGAGATACCTTAGCATGTCGGCGTTTCTTGTTTGTCAAGTCAATTGAAATCGATGCTGGATGATTCACAATTACATCAAAGGGTGAATTCTATCCCTTCTATATGCAAGTTTGATTTTAGTTCGCCTGAAGGTTATTTCGTTCACGAGGGTGATCGCAAAAATTTATGCGACACGATAAATAATGCTTGGTTGTATGTTATAAGATTAGACGAAAATGTGAAAGTCAAGAGTCCTTGTGCAAATAAATTTGTGGTATAAGGATGTATTCAACTTTAAAAAAACGATTTGAATTGAAATCGTCTTCAGAAGTCATTGATGTATGAATTCGAGCTTTGTCGCATGAAAGCGCTCTATATTATTTCATAATGTTGAAGCATTTTTCGTTTAACTATTATTTGCAATAACTCATATTTGTTCACATAGAATTTAATATATCTTTTATTGGTCCTCCCCTTTGATATCTAAATATGTTCGTCTGTTTCAAGGAGAATCTATGATACATGCATAAACCAAAATGAAATTAGGCAAAACTCGAAAATATTCCTTACGTACAATTTACCGCTTATCAATTTCGTCGCGTAATTATCAAAATAACTTAAAAATATTTCTGATATAGATATTTCACAAACTATCTACTATATTACTACGGTTTTTCAAAATTAAAAACACTATAAGTTTTTTCTTTGCCAATTTGTTTTATTATTTTCTTTAATAATGATATTTGTTCCTCATAAATTTCTAAAAAAATTACATCGCCGAAATTCTATTTACTCCTTCTAAGGTTTTCATTGATTTTCTTTAACATTTCTTCATTTCAACCATTCGGGGGATCTTGAATTATGGCGGTTTCGGGCAGCTATGGAGATTCGTTGTCTTGGTTTGCGTTTTGATGCTGCATTTTCCTACCAACCATTTGCTTTTGCTTAATGGGTTGTGGAAAAATTTGGAAGAAAACTTTGCAAATGCTTTTCAATTCTTTCTTTTTAGCACTATTGTATTCTCTTTTTAGCACTGCTCAATATAAATTCTGTTGATCTCACACCACACTTGCATATTCTTTGCAAATATTATTTTTATTTATTTATTTATTTTATTTTATTTTACCACGCAAGGCATAACGATTACAATTTATATACTCATTGGAGCTTTTATCACATTTTGAAAGCTAATTGACAACTAGGATAACAGGGCCATACTTTAGTTGGGGGCGGGCTTCTTAATTATAATTTAATTTGCTAATATCTAACACTGATGAGACTTCTGATGGCGTCTTATGTAAATCAACAGCATAATACCATTCTTCGTGACGCATTTGGAGTCAATTTTAAAAGCACAAATTTAAATACAGGTGCTGGCAGGTTTTTCAAATCTTCTAGATTTTAGAGGTTTCTCAATATGAAAAACGAATTCTAGTCTGCCGCTATGGACTTCGAAAATCGAGTTCCAAACAATGAGAGCATAATCAAGGAGAGAACATACGAAGATCGTGTGATTGGGTTTTAGTTACTCACAAATTTTTGAACTTTTAGAACGTCGTTTTATGAAACCAAATTGTTTATAAGCCCTCAACATAACTTTGTTGTAAATAAAGTTGAATCGAAGCTATTTATTCAAATCAATTATTGGACGATGTCAATTCCGTAAAGTATTATTTGGTTAAAGAGGCATCCATTATTTGAGATAGTTTTTATTAGAGGGGCTTATTATATAACAATTAATGTCGTTAAGAAAGAGTTTGTTCCCTTTGCTCTCGAGCATTGTTTGTCAACCTTTTTAGTTTTGCAATTCCCTGAAAAGCCGCAAATAATGGAAAAAACACACGATCCTCAATAATATTTCATGCGATATTATTAAGTAGTATGTGTAACACTTGATTAAAGCATGAAAATCATTATCTAAAATTTTTTTTTGTCGTATTCCTTATTTTTTGTCAGAAAGTGACCCACTTTGTTTTTGATCACTAACCCAAGAGGTCGCGAACCACCGGTTGGAAACCATACTCTAGAGAGTTCTAGACATGGGTATCCGAAGATATGTAAGCAGACGGTTCGCCTGCGTGATCAGTGTACTTTGGATGGATCAAGTTTTTAATTTAATTCGACCGGTGAAGACAACAAAAAATGTACTTTTTGATTAATAATTTATGATGCTGTCATGCGTAATTTGACTTAAGGGGTTAGTACTGGTTATAATTTTGAAAAATCAATTTTTCATTTTTCAATTCATTATACTTTCAGAAATCACGTCTTAAAATTCGATTGAGATATTCCCAAAAATAAAGAAGTTACGGCAGTTTGAGCGCGCACGCCTTTTTTTCTTTTTCAAGCGATATTTTTGATAATCGAAATGCATTTTTCTGGAAATGACGTGTTTCCAACTGCGGACACTTATTCTCCGGATTGGCCGAACCAATTTAAGTCAAATTTGGTTTGCTACTTTGTTGAAGTATATTGTGTGGTAATCTACTACAATATAAGCCAAAAATCAATGCCAAGTATATTGGCAAGCAAAACAAAGTGAAAAAAGCGATTTTTCGAAAACAAAATTTGATACAACCGCTGTTTTTTTGATCATTTTTTTTTCAAAATATTGTGGTAGATTACCACGTAAGAAACATTCTTTTTTAAAATGCGGTTTGGTTTTTTTATTAAAAATTTTTCATTCCTGAGATTATCTTTCCGCAGTGGGACGAGGCATTTTTCAAGACAGGCGCCCTCTATCAATTAGTAGAAAAATGAAATTTGAAAATTAATTTTTTTCTTATTTTCAAAACGTGTGTTTTACTCATGCAAATTTTCAAATTTATCTACAATAAAGGAGCTGAAAATATGTATTGAAAATTAGGCTGTTTTTTTAGCATTCTAACCGGTACTACCCCTTTGAGGGTTATTGTAGATAATAATCTATGTTTTAAATTACATTATGATAACGTTCTGGCCAGAGTCAACAAGCAACTCGGACTCATCAAACGACGTGCAAATGAGTTCGAAAATATATTTTGCGTCACATAAACCATTTATACTGTATTCGTACGTCCTTTACTTGAGTAGGCTTGCCTCATCTAGGATCTGTTATTTAATAATTACAGAAGCCGTACTGAATCCATTCAGAAACAGTGGAAGCTTTTTCGCTCGGAACATAGACTGAAGTCATGGTAAATAGAAATAGAGGTAGTCGCACTTTTAAATCGTCATTCTATTTCGCTCGCACATTTCACGCACCCTACGTCATGGATTCAATGAAATAAGGGCTGCCAATGGAGCAAATTACAGACGGCGCATATGGCAAGACAAAATATAACGACATGTCACATTTGAATCAGTCGTTTATTAAAATTTAGAAAATTGTCAGGCAAAGAAAACGAATAGGCACTGTAATCAATATAAAAGCTTAGGGAATAAACAAATATTCTCTAGAGAATATTCAAATGGTTGTAGCGTTGCAAAATCAAAGAAACTTTTAAAAAGCGAGCACACGTGATGTGTTCTAGTATTTACGAATTTCGACGTATGTAGTAAGAAAACCCAACGACGGAATAATAAATTGCACTTTGATTCTATAAATACGATAATGAAGTAGAAAATTCAGTAAAAGGAATCGTCCCCGGCTTATTCTGGAAAACTCATATCTTTATTGCAGGAAACACGCATGTGGGGTTTTTTAATAAACACAATAATAATAACGCTTTGTCGAGCAGAATATGGAATATGTTTATCCTCAGCAGACAATATTTATGAACACAAAATTGTAATGTAACAACTTTACAAATATTTTTTTTGTCTGTTAAAAAATAAATAAATATTTCAGTGTAAGATGTATAATTTTTACACATTCTCATGCAACATATGCACATCATCTATCTTTTCCTTCCAAAACCTGTCACTCCACCCAGCAGGAAAATCACATCTTGTTTGCCGCAAAGTGTTGCTGAAATTCAAACTGGGCAAAATGTCTGAGTCAAAACTATATTTTAGAGTCTAGTTTTCTTACATTTTCATATGATTTCAATATTTTTCCCGCCTATGATTTTTCATTTAAGCATACTTCCAGTTTATCTTCCGATTATCTTCTAACATTGAAAAATTAGTTAATTTTTGAGTCCATTTTCAGTTTCATTTTTCCACTCGAACTGCCCGGAATACAGACTTCTGATGAATTTTGACTGCACGTCACTGCTGGCTAGGATTATTGAATTTATTTCTTGTTCATTTAATTCTCACCCTGTTATTTATTCTTATTAAAATTTAAAGTTTAATATAATATACTATGACCCGCTAAACATAAAAAATTTGCAATACCTATAAGCAATAAAAAATAATTGCAAATTTTTTGTCAGTTTCTGCATCCTGACCAACATTGAAGTAATTAAAGGTGTCATTTAAATTGTTTGTCATATATTAATATCTTATTTATTTTCCTTATTCTTACATATTTCTCATAACTTACACCCTACTTTAAGAAGGTATCCCTCATTCAAATTGTCCTGATCGCTAAAATTTCAAATTGTCTTAATTCTTTTAATCTGCTAAACCATATCTATTTATCTTCATTCTATCTTAAAATTCCCCAATCACGTTATCCTTAAAATGACTTCACGACATAATCCCTCTTCCGCTTAATTAGTCACAAGTAGGCGTGCATATCAACAAGTGAGTTAATTTTATATGATTATCATAAATGCTTTGTTCCATTCTCCAACTGGATATTGCAGCATAGCTCACCAGTATCCAAACAAGCATTATTTTGCATAGACATTATGGAAGTTTGCCTGTAAGCACTTACTAAACCTTCAACCTTTCGTGGCAAGCTTAATTAAGATCTCGTTACGGATTCCTTATAGAATGCGTATGCTAACAATTTTCTTTGCGGTCCTTACCGAACTCGCTAATTTTCTTGTCTTCAACAAGCTGTATCTTTCATCAGTCATCATTATTCGTGGTGTAGATGGATTAGTGGTAATTTTTTCACATTGGGCCAAAATAAATTTGTCTTGCTTCTTTCTTTCGTGGACTTAAAGGAAGCGTAGAAGCCAAAGAGTGATTAGGGTGCGCGTTAAATAGACAGAAGCTGTCCATCAAAGGCGGTTCGCAGGGCAATCAACCCTCGTTGAAAAATTCTTTTAATACAACCGAGCCTTCAGAGGTTATTAGTTTTGGCAGATGCCCGTTATTGATTTTCAATTTTCTATACAATGGTGTTCCTGCCAAGCCAAAGCTTCCTAGCAGTTTGCTGTAGGCAAGATGATTTTGGGGCGAAGTAGATATGAGGAATCAAAGACTGCTCATATCTAAAGGCAACGACAAAGCAAAGAGTGAGGCTAAAAGCATGCATTGATGCGCAATCAACATTCAATGTAAAGTAAAAGTACCATCTGGCACATCCGCATTCAAACGGCTAACCACCCCAACGGGCTCGAATTGAAAAGTGCTGAAAGAAGCTTCAAAGTATTGTGTTGTATTTCGGGTAAATATATTTGGTTGAGGTACCTACATACGAGTAGGTATTTTGAGGACACAATGTCTGCAGTGGCAAGCAACAAATTTTGAAATGGGGTGCTAAAATCATAGTCACCGACATGGTTAGCATCTGTAACATGTCGACCTTGTCTAGTCCGGGCAATATCCGTGCTACAACGAGGTTGGGATGTGTGAGATGAGAAAGACTGTCATACTATGTTACTTACCGGTGTCAGCATTAATATTTATAGTACATGAATTATTTCAGTATAGCATGTGAGCTGTTTAACAGTTCAAATTTATATGCAATATGCAAAACTATAGTCAATCTAATGCTAATTTTTAGTTCAGATCTGTATTGTCTAGCTCACGGGATGGTTTCAGTCGTCATTAGCAACTTCGGCTATGGTTTTATTTTAATATTCGTTTTTCATCCAGTTCTCTATGGCCTTTATAATTTTTCGTGAATAATATGGAATACGAAATGTATTTCACACTAATTGAATCAAATTTACTAGAAACCATCCATCAAAACCGCCTTCTCATTTGCAATGCTCATCCTATTAAACATGACGGTGATATTTCGTCTTTCGTGTCGTACCACCGATACTTGAGCAAATGCGGAATTGTAGATAAGCATGTTGTGTTGTGACACCTTTTTTGGAAAGCCATAATCCTGCTATATATTGAGAATGAGAGTATATCTGTCACCAACAAAGTTACCCTTGCAATGACCAAAATGGCAAGGTGGGTGCGATCAAATACATGATATCCTTTTCAGTGGCAGACTCATTGCGGTATTTCGAGACCAACAAACTGAATCTGTCGCGTACGACACATGTGCTTAGCCTGAAACGTATGCATTTTTTAAAGGATTCACCGCCAACATTTGGATCTACGTTCTGCTTGTCCATGTTGCTGTGATGTTCGTCGGCAGGACATGTTGTAGGTGGTAAATATTTGATTTCGTAGCTATGCTATACGATTTCATGCTTTGGATGCTACATATGTATAAATGTACTTCCATACGAGGGGATACTATTCTAGCAAAGTTTCAACAAGTTCTGTGAAACTTAAATATGGCTAAGTGCAATGGTGACAATTAGTATTAGCAATTTAAAATGTATATTCCGGAAAGTTTGCACGGCTTGTGGGAAGAGCAAATGTACTGAGACGATAACGTAATTAAGTTTTAAATAATTGAGTTGAGAAATATTTAATGAGTGTCTCGCAAGTCAAGTGTAGTTTGATGTTCGCGATGATTACTCTTTCACAACCAGCAATCAACTTTCAAGAAAAATGGTAAATAATCCGAATGCAATTTTAACTTGAGTTCAAGCATTTTAGTTTGATTTCAACTATTTTCATAGGAACTAATTTTCCAATGCAATTCATTTATTTATACCATAAAAACCACATGATTTTCACATGTTTGTGAAATAGCTTCTCTATTATGTATCGAAATAATGTAGTATTTAGAAAGAAGGAAAATATAATAATAATTAAATCACATAATTGGTGAAACAAAACTTCCTCCACTGCATCATCTATCACTAAAACTAACTTATTACAACAGTTTATTTGATAATCCAATATAGACTCGTCATTTAAACTTTCGCAACAGTGTGTTTTGATACCGAACTAAATTTTCTACTAGCTGTATATGTTTGTTGTATTAAATAAAAAAATGAAGTATTTTATCTTTTATGGTTTCAGCATGGAATGATTGGTATAATTCTTTGTTTGAAAAATTAGTAATATAGATCTAATCATATCTCAAATATCTTATTTTACTTGGCTTGCGAGAAAGAAATGTGACAATTTACACATTGGCTCGACGAAGATAAACCAGAAATCATAGCATTATCGACTGAAATATCGTTTTATTTAGCTTTTCCCAGACCTCTTAAACTTTTACTAAAACCTTATCCCATAACGCTTAAACTATTTCCTAAGCATTCAAGCCAGATTAAGGGTTTTCACCCTAGCTGAAGGGTATTCCTCGACACCCAGGGAGAAAATCAGAGAAACAATATTATCTAGGATTTTCAAATCAAATATTTTTTTCGAACTAGATTTTTAATTTCACTCTTTTCGACAGACTTGAACAATGAAACTGAAAACTGCACATCATACCATCCAAATGAAACAAAACTAGAATGAAAAGGGGAGATTCCATTACAATTTATAGAAATGCCTTTTTACATTTTTTTGTTCTTAAATATTTTAAAAAAAATCACATTCATTCTGAAGTTGGAGCTTATAAACGCAACTGACCACTGTACGGCTTGAAAACACGCAGCAAAGCGAAGCAGTTTTTCGAAGCCACTTTTTTTGTGAACCGTGACGATAAGACAAGACAACCCTTAAAGTATATTTTTAAATTTCGCGTAACTTTAGAAAGCATAATTATTTCGGTGTGAACCTAAAATACGGTGGAGATTTTGGAAAAAAAATTCTTTGAAAATTTCATATAAATTCAATTTTTCTTCAAACCCGTATCAGTTATCGATGTTTCATTTTTCATTTAATTTTTTAGATTCACATTGAGCGAATTCGTCCAATAAATCTATAAAAATTCTTTCTGATGTTTTACATGAAAACAGCTAGGTCCTACGTCGTGAAACAATTCGCGCAGAAACCATTCAGAGAAATTCTCGTACAGCTTTTATTTTAAGAAAATCAAAACAAATCAATTCTGAAAGTTAAGACATGCGTCAATACGGAGTTTCAAGTACATCGAACAAATAGTTTTACCACAAAAATGTCCTACAAAATTAAAGCTCGAATTTTAAAAGTACCCTAAATCTCTCTCTGTCTCAAAAACCTACCTAAAAAACGCGACTCTGATTTACTACATATTGACTGCACGAATCACACATGTTTGCATTCTGTAATTCTGGCTTTCATTTATTTATGCATTTACCTTTCGAATATGCAATAACTCGAACCGTAAATTATCGATCGGCTTGGTTAAGGATATTTCGAACTTTTTTAGGCGAACATGTTATTAATCTAGGTTTTTTTTGCGTGTACCATCTCGCAACACTGTTTCCAATTCATTTAAAAGGGAGAGATTTAGAACTTTCATAAACGCTTTGCGTAGCCTTTGCATAAAATATTTTACTTCATTTTACTTTTGGTATATGTGGAGTAACTTCTAAAATTTTAGAATCAAATACACAGTTGTTTCAAACTAAAAACTTCTGAGTCCACAAGATCCCCGCTCGCAAAAAAAGGACCAGACGCAAATATTTTTTTGCTCAAAACCACTTTTCTGTGAATTCACAACAAGATAACTAAAACACTATCGATAGTCACAAATTTAGATAACCTAACTATTGTGGATGTAATAATTTTCAAAACTAACAATTTTTTCATTGAAACAAATTTTATGAAAAACCCCACAGTTCACAAATTCGAAATTTAACTTTTCTGTCAATTTTTAAGATTCACAAAGAGCATGTAATGAATCTGAAGAAATTACATGCAACTGTTTTACATCAATGTAACAGACGCTAGGTTTTACGCTTTAAAACAACTCAGGCAGAAATTGTTTCCGATGAAACTCCCTTACAGCTACCATATTTAATAATGAAAAACTAAAAATTGGTTTTGAATGTTAAAATATCTGGTAATACGTATAATAAATTTTAATGAAAAGGTATCTCGCAACATGCTAATTCGAAACAAGGGGTGAGGTTTGTTAAACACCTCCTTTCTAGATCAATTCGGTCCACTCGAGGAACGATATGATTAGCACCATGTTACGCCCTAAGAAATCTTAATTACCTCTGACAAATAGTTTTGTTTCAAATAATCCTAAAAATTTGTTTCTTATAAGCTGCTTACGATAAATGGATTCTTCTTTTTAAATGTTTTCCCAAAACATTTAAAACTTGAACCAAACATTTTGAACCTTTTCCAAATCGCTTAAGCCTTCGTTCGAATCATTTAAACCATTTAATAAAAGTTTAAATGCTGCCGAAATGCCGTGAGAAATTGGATGCGTATATAAAATTGCGTATCTTCTGAAACACTCCGGGAAAGCTAAATGTTGGTATGGACCTAGATATTGAGATCCTAAAACGGTTGCCAAAAGTCACCATCAATCCAAATGTCGCTAATAACCTTATGTGGGGTCAAAAGTTACACCTTTTTTTTTGTAAGTTTGCGGAGAAAAATATTTTGCAAATTTTCAACAAAAACCAAAAAATTTGCTACAAAAAACTTTAAGTAGCTTTTATTCGTGGGATTTGCCGTTTTGGAGTTGACGAGATTTCAAAAGTTGTGTACTTTTTGTTTCAAACAAAACACTTTTCTGTTCATTCGAGTTCTAATTACGAGGTATGTTCAGAAAATAATTGAACTTTATTTTTTTATACTTTATTATTAATTTTGCAGATTATTGGTCCCTATCCCCTTCAATGTACTATAGTCACAATTTTTTTCTACTGATGTGTCCATTTTGCAAAGCAGCTCTAGATAGCCTCATTTGAAATGGTCTTAATGGTATATGACGAATTCGCTTCGACGTCATCAATAGTTTGAAAATGGCACCCGTTCAGCATTGATTTTAATTTCGGAAACGAGAAGAATCGCAAGCGGGCAGTACATGGCAGGTTCGTTAGAAAGGAAGCTGAGAAAGCACAGTGATCAAATTTTCGGCACAAAACTGACGAATCGATAAAGCCGAGTGTCGTGGTGCAAGAACCATTAGTTATCTCGCCGCAACTTTGGTCTCTTTTCACGGATTTTTTAACGTAATCGTTGTAAAACGTCTTCATAGTATACACGATCACTGTTCTCCCTTGTGGGAAGAATTTAAAATGTACAATCCCATTAAGGTACTAGTACACTTTCGAAGGCCCAAAAATAGCGAATTTTTATGAAATTTTTCTCAGCACCTTCATTGAATATGAACATGAAATTTTTTTCAACAATCTTTTGAGAGTACAAAAATATTTTTTTTCAATTTCTCGTTATGAAGCTGTTTTTTAGAAGGCGCCAAAGTTTGTAATAAATGAAATTTGTTGTCCAACGATGTCATTTCGAAATTTTAAGGCAAAGAAGGTTGTACCTGTTGACCTGATGGACGTGAAGTCCCCGGGACGAAGCAACGAACCCTTTTGAAGAATTCGGGTTCGGCCTCTACCTGGCTGGAGATTCGAAGGCTGCTGGCAGGCCAACTCAGTTCGACGCGTAACGTCGTGGGTACGTTTCTCTAGCAGGTTCTGAATCTCATTTACTAAGATTCAGGCATCTACTTGACCGATACCGAAATTTCGTCCAAAAGAATATCACAAAAAAACATCCAAACAAACATCATTCTCTAAGGTGAGGCTATACCTCCTACTTTACTCTACAATGTTCCACAAAAATCCCGCGCGCACCGAGAACCCGAATACCGCGATCCGAAACCTACCCGAGAGAGTAAACACATCTGCTACTTTAATCACGATTCGCGTAATCGATCCGGCGATAGACGAGAAAAAAAACCTATTACTGCACGAGCAAACAAATCTCTCGGGCGGCAGTGTCACTCCCGCTTAGAAGCCGAACTTCAGCGGAGCTTACCAGGCGCAGATGTGTCTGCCTGGTCCCACCCTACCTCGACCCAGCGCTTGCGCAGTCGCATATCTCATGCGCGCTAGGTCCACCAAATTACTTACATTGGTCGAGTTATTCCTCTATCTGCTGGAAGTTGAGGTCATTAAAGAGGGAGAGCCCTCAAGGAAACTCTGGATGGTTTAAGTCATTATAAATTTATTGATAGTTGTACTTCTAGATTATTTGTTTGAGAAAAAATGTTATCAGCTATCTTAATTATGATCAAACATAAATAATGATTCGGAAATCTAGTTCATACCGAACAAAACAATTTTTAACAAGATTATTATAGATACAAATAATATTGAATTTGCAAAGAAACCCAAAGAGATAACTCACCCTTTAGTCTCTGGGCGACGACGAGCGCTCTTCATCGCTTAAAAAGTACCCCATCGCAAGGCCGACAACTAATCTCAAAATTTCGAATTCTGAAACAGAAAACCCAAAAAGGGTTTTATAGACTAAGACCTCTTACGAGACAATTCACCATCGTTTATGAAAATTTGTTTAAAAATTTTTTTGGAACAATAAAACTTTTATACTATTCTAACTTTCGATTTTTTTCAAAAGATTTTAAGAGGTAATTGCTAAAATTGCGAGGAGAAGAAAAATGCAAAGGAAAAAAACAAATCAATATTGTGAAATTTTTGATGTGTACTGGTACCTCAAAGTGAAAAAAACAGTGAGTATCTTTTTGACATTGGATCGGCCCTGACGTGTTTTCCAGGTGTGTGCGTCAATCCTTAGTGACTTTTTTTTCGTTCAAAGTGGTAGCCGTAAATGCAGCCTCCGTCTCTCGTTATGATTCTCTGCAAAATTGTTTCATTGTCATTGGCTTGTACAAAATTTTCCGACAAACATCTACTTGATTTTCTTTTTGTTGACCGAGTAAGGACGAACAATATTTACTGCAACTTGATGCATACTCAATTTTTTTAGTCAAAATTTCATAACGCGGCTGGTGAAGATGCTACTTTTTCAATTGTTCTCACAGTCAATAGGCGATTTGCAGACGCCAGATCATTGATTTTCTGACACTAGGAGTTATTTAATGAAAGCGAAAACCTTTCTAGTCGAAGATCATCTTCGATTGACTGACGACTTCTTTTAAATCGTGAAAACAATTCGTAACATTGTTTGCAGTTTAGAGCATCATTTTCGTAAGCTGTTTCATAGATTGAAACGTTTCTGTGAAAGTTTTTTCCAGTTTTACGCAAAACTTCATGTTGCATCGTTGTTCTTGAAAATCGCACTTTTCAACAAATAAAACCGACACATGAGGACGAGGCACTAAAATAACAATATCACGAAAACTAAGCAAGAATCGAAAATCATTGCTGCCAATTGCATAACACGAAATATTCTCGTTGGTGCGTAATTCAAAAATATCGTTTGTTTTCTAAGCAAATCTCCAAGGTGGAAATGTGTTTTTTTAACAAAATTATGATGAATTTTTGAATTAATTATTTTTGGAGTCAAAGCAGGATATTCTGATATAGGAAACAGCAGAAAGCAGCAAATGAAAAAGAAGAATTTATTCATAAATTAAAGACAACATAGCTCACTAGATGCATTACAGCTTCTAACACTTTTCTAAAACATGATTTTCTTTTACGAAGTGGATTGTTTCAGAAAATATGTAGCAAATCCAAGAAAAAGGCAAAGTGACTTTGGCAATGGTCTCAGTGAATTAGATAAAAGTTCAAGTGGGCTGAAAAATAATACCTACATTAATTTATTATCATCCGCATTTAATGTATTTTGAATCATAATGGATATAGTCTTTTTACCATTACATACAGTGACCAAAATTTAATTAGAACCATATTTTTTTTCTTCGTTTAAAAGAATCCTGTTGCCTGAACAACCTCTCTTGATTTTTTTTCACCACTTATCCGATATGCTTCTTACTAAGTTTTCAGGCCAAAATATTTAACTCTTCTTCATGGTTGCCTGAAGAGTTGAACGTAAGCTTGACTTATGATTTTTCGTTCAAAGTTTGTAAAAGTTAAACATTAACATTTAAAAAAATTACCGAGCGTTTAGCAGTAACGGTCAAGGAACAAAAAGGGACGAAAAGATTGCCTTGAGCAACCTTTTCCAAATGTCGAAACAGACAGGAAGATTGGAAGATTTTATAAATGTGTTGGATTTAATTAGAACAAAACAAAGAAGTTGAAGAGGAATTTTTGAATAACGCAAACAGATCAAAGAAAAGTTTTAATGCTCGCATAATCCAAAAAAAAGCCATAGCACTAAAACTTGACAGGATTCTGAAAATATGTACTTTTGTTCGATGAGTTCAACACATTTCAGTAGTTTTAAAACGGTTCAAATGAAGATAATGTTCGAAAAAATAGTATTGTGGATCTTGATCGGACAACACGATTTCAGTATACTGAAAAGAATCTAGTCTTCGGAGAATCCATGGGATTTCGAATTTAGAAATGTCACTAGAAAAAATGTTGACTCGGCTGAGCTCATGACTTAGTGCTAACATAAAACTCTTACACTGATAAAACTTTGCATGATGAAACAAAGATAGTTGGGAAAGTTATGTTTAATCATCTTGAATATCAGCTTAGCACGTCATACATAATTAAAACCCTTTCAACGGTGACCGCGGTTTTAAACTCTCATTTTAAATAAATAAATAGATAAGATTAATTGATAAAAGCTCTCTCAACAAATGATTGTGACGATGATTTAAAACCACATTTACTATTTATCCTTAGTGGTTTACGGTTCAAACATAGTCTCTTATTCCGCGGTGTTTGTATGTAACTTTTCTGCATATTATGAGAAATGACTTTGTCTTTGAATATTGTCGTCAGTTCAGAATTAAAAGCTTACAAAAAGAATTACTTATCCAGCTTTGCCTACTTTAAGAGAATACTTTGCCAATAGATAAGTTTATAAATTTGAAATTCTCAATAAGTATTCACATCGAATATAATCCCTTCAAGCTCATCAACATAAATCGCATTGTCTAGACAAAACAAACGTTGAAAACGGAAATTTCTCTTACATCCGTTTCTTCCTTTCCACTGGATGAAAATCACACATCCATGGAAACATTCAAAAATATAGATTCCAAGAATAACAAGGAAGATATTTTCTGTAGCATTAAAACATCATATTACTACTTCTCTATCTCTCATACGTTTTCAAGTCCCAGCAAACTTAAAGACATTCAATACGTGCTTCTGGAAAAATCTTATTCATACTAACAATTCATAGAAGAAAAGAACTCCCATAAATTTTTGCAGTCTATTCAACTGTGTCTGAATTGAATGAGCATTACGCGAAATCTTTTTATTGCGAAAAGTTTGATAGGATAAAAGAAATAATTTGAAAAAGGATTATATGACCGAAATTTTTGCAAATGGAAAGTAAATGCTTTTTATACAATATGAAAAATGCTTTTCGTGGATTTTTTGCTAAAAAATTAATATCTGAAATTTGTAATCGCTTCATATGCCAGCAAAGAGTCAGATCAAGTTTAATAATTCAGATATGCATGGTTACTTCGAATCCCTTTCGTAATTGATTTAGGGAGAAAAAAAAGAACTTTCCATATTGAAAAAATTATAAATAAATAAATCTGAATCATTTGATTGTAAGATAACTAAAATGGCTTTTTTACGACATTGTTTGCCTAAATCTCAAACGGTAATTGGATACTTGAATTTCGTTACATATAAAACATCCTCATATTTGAAGAATTCATCTTGTTTTTAAATTGAATTGTTCATCATCTTTAATTATATTTCAAGTACAATTTCATTATATTTGAAAGATTCTCCTTGCTTCTAAACTAAACTTCTCACCATCGCTTTCTACGGGGCCATTATTAATTAACTTTTTTTAAGAGTTTCCATAATATGCTCGCAAAGCTTTCGTCTTAATTCATTCTTTCACGCGCTAATCATCAAAGAAGCTAAAGTAGTTTGAACCCCTTTTTAATAATTCTCCGAAAAATCAAAGTGTTACAAAGTCTGAAAACTCCCAAAAAACCTTTTATAAGATTCTACACAAAGAAATGAACAGTCAACGAAAATAGCGAAACTTCAAAGGTTCTCTCGTTTCCCGGAAAATGGAAAAGAACAACTTGAATTTTTACGTTTGGCGATAGACAAATAAAAAGTAGGATGAAATACCCACTAATTTTCTCTTTTCATCTTTGACTTTTATTTATATTCTCTTGCGCTCGTTTCAAGGATTTGTTCAATTTTTTTTCACAGTTGCTTTCATGTCTTTCGTTAGTCATTTTCCTATAAAACGAAGCTACTGTTGCCACCGAGAGGAAAAGAATCCGAGAAATAAAGTAAAATGTTGGTCATAGGATAATTTAAGATATGCCATTAAATTAAGTCTTTAATTTATTCGAGACTCCTTTTGCAATTTTTGAGATAGTATAACATCTCAACAGATTTGCTTTCATTTTTTATTGGCTTTTAAGTAATCGTTTTTGTTTAGATTTTCAAACTCAAGTCAGTTTAGCATACGTATTTATGTTTTCTTGCTAAAAACCACGCCCGTTTCATTCAAGGATTCCTTTATCGCAGTTGAATACATGTATATTTAATTCGGAGCTTATTTACGATTTTAAATCACAATTTAATAAAAAGCAATCTTTACATTGTTAGAATTGAAGATAGTCTATTAAATCTGCCTCTTTATTTCAAATATTTCTCAACTAATTTGGGGACTTTTAAAGTAGCACTCAATCGAGTAATTTTTCGAAAGGGTTGTTATAAGCTCTTCTAAAACAAGTATAGGGTTGTATCGGTTGATGCTATGCCAACAAATAGAAGTAGCCTCTTGAAAAGATGATGATGGTAATGACAACTTCTCGAAACCGGATATACGGTCAAGGTGAAGTAGTTGCTTTGTAGATAGGTATGCTATTTATCTAAAAGGCTCTCAAATAAAAATCTATCATTTGTTCATTTTTTTTGGACATTTTTGAATGTTCTTGATCTGATTCAATTGCCTGTAATCCCAAATTTTACGTTCTTTCATCAAAACTTTTAGTCGAGAGCTATTGAAATTTGTTTTGATGGTACAAATGGTACCAGATTAGAAGCAAATTATATTTGATGCAAGAAAAAAAACTCCGCTAATATATAATACTGGCTAGTAAACGAGTTAGTTTAAATTTCTTTTTATGATCTGTTCTTCGTTTCAACATATTACTCTTTAAATCAACATTGCTGTCGATCCCATTCACAAAAATATATACAAAAAAAATGGATGAAAAATTAATTTTTTAAATTTCAATACCAAGTTGCTTTTTTGGCATTTTGCTTTTCATCGTTTCTGGTTGCTAATTGCAAGCATCGTCTTAAATTGTTCTTTAAGATCATTTTATAAATGCTTGTGCGCACAAACGTACCTACGGATTCTTTGGTAAATACAAATGTCTCAAGTGCAAGTGTCTCAGAATGGTTTTTCGATTCTAAATAATGTCACTATTTTCATGTCTTTACACTTTTTAATTGCACCTTATCTTTTCGAAATAAGTTATGATTTTTAAAAAAACATCACTATTTTATATTTTATAACACGCAGAATTATAGCATAAATTGAAAAGTTTAAAATTCTCGGCTTCTTTTTGAAGCCATAAAACTTTTCCAAAATAAAGATTTTGACTTCTTCAATCTAATAAAAAAGTAGCTTTACTGCCACAATTATTATGTTAACATAGTTCGGTGCTTTCTACAATTCGCTAAAAAAATGTTATTTGTTGCAATTAAAGTGTTCAAAAAAAGTTGGTACGCCTTCGTAACAAGTTTTACATATTTTTTAGCTGGCCGACGTCCTCTCCTTGATTTTAGGATCGTTTGATAATCTTACGAACGCGTCTAGTATTTTTAACATCTTTAACCAAATATTGTTGAATGTTTCTAGTGAAGTGATTCCTCTTACGGTCCTCGCACCAAACAATTGGTGTAGTGCATTTATATTGTCGCGTTATCCACTAACTTTCCTTAAAGTGTCATTCTTTTGGCGATGGGCCAAGTGATCTTGCGGTCGCCTCTTGGCCGGGATAGTTTTGGATGACGATGTAACAAATATTTTAAAAACAAACAATTGTTCCAAAGCAGGTAAAATTTTATTCTTTACTCGGACACATTTTTCGCCAGCATCCCGACTTAACCATCACGAAACAATGCTTTTTTGAAAACGAAAATTACATTATACTGTGCGAGATCCGATACTGCACGTTTTATCTTACACCATGTGACTCCAGTTGACCTCGCCAAGCATTAAATATAACTGCTTGTGTGGCATACCGCATGCAATGCCGGATAACAGGCGCGGTTAGGCTCTTCATTAAATGTTTGAATCAGGACACCCTCGATCCACTTTTTTCAACGGACGTGGCCTACGACACCAATTCGCGTTATCGTTAACTGTGACTGTCAGTTTAGAATTTTCCGTGCAATTTATGATATCCTGATGTTACAAAGTTCATATTGTCTCCTTATTAATTATAATGTAAAAAAAATTAATAACTGTTATCATGTGGCTATGAATGGATGAAAATCATGTTCTAAATAAATTACTTTATAAATCTCTTTATATGCTTGCATTTCATTTCATTTTGATGCATGATAGGTAATTTTAAGAGAGGGCCAAATATACCAACAAAGGGCATGCAATCCTCGCGCCAATTTTCTAAGCGAATAGTTCATGTGTCCATTAATGCATAAAAAGTTTCCATACGAAATTTATCAGGAACTAGTTTGATTATACCTTATATAAGATAAAATATCAATTGAGATCTCTCATTACGAGGACTGTTGCTGAAGGACAGCCTTTTTAGCCTGTTTTTAATCTGGTCGTTTGAAAAATGAAATCTTTTTGTTTCTCTAATTTTCCACAATTTATTTCTACGTCTGGCGTCTTCTCTGAAGGTTTGATGGTCTAAGGAGAAAGCACATGTGAATTGGTTATACAACACATTAGGTCATATTCGCTTATGATGTACTGAACTATATTAACTGCATGGATAATTCCGAAAAACCAACAAACACTACCAAATAAGGATATTTAGAACAATACGAAAATACAGTAATTAGAAAACATGGCATGTTTCTCAATTACTAACACAAGTTTGTTGGAAATATGTCCTGGCTGAATTTTTATTAATATGCACATTTCAAATGGAAAAATAGTATCGAATTACAAAATTAAAACAATTTACACAAACTCCCATACACAATCATTGACTGACAAATAAAGCTGACTTCCCACTTTGGTGTTCTGTTGTTTTGCGGAGGACTTACGGTATGCCATATTGAGCGAATGTGCCATAGTACTTTTACTTAATCTACTTATTAGTTTTGATGCTGACAAATATTCACCGCATCAAAACCAAATTAAATCAAAGTATTTACGAGGGGTGATCAAAAAGTAATGAGAATCACAATAAAAGACGGTGATGACAGTTACAAAAATAATTTATTTTTCTACATAGTCTCCTAACAAGGCAATACATTTAGTCCATCTTTTTTCTAAACCCAGGATTCCCTGAGAAATTTTTTTTTGTCTTGACCCTCCCAAAACGTCTCAACAGCGGCCATCACTTCACTATTATCTTCAAATTTCTTGCCTCGGAGGTGTTGCTTGAGACAAGGAAAGAGGTAGAAGTCACTGGGAGCTAGATCTGGCGAATAGGGTGGGTGTTCCAGCAGTTCGAATCCCGTTTCTTGAATGGCAGCCATTACAACTGCGGCTTTGTGAGCCAGAGCGTTGTCTTGGTGAAACAGCACTCCAGCTCGCAGTTTGCCGCGTCTTTTTGCCTTAATAACTTCCCGCAATCTTCGTATTTGGTCCGCGTAGTAAGAGCCCGAAATAGTAGCTCCTTTTCCAAATATTCCACAATAATTATTCCTTCGGCATCCCAAAAAACGGACTCCATAACCTTTCCCCGAACTTGACACTTTGAACTTCTTCGGTGTTGGTGACGAGGCTCGCTTCCAAGTCATCGATTGTTGTTTGGTTTCAGGATCAAAATGGTGGATCCAGGTCTCGTCCATGGTCACGAAACGTGACAGAAATTTTTTCCGATCTGCTTGGAACTTTTGGAGATTCACCCTTGAAATATCGACTCGTTGTTTCTTTAGCTCGTCGGTTAACATTCGCGGTACTCAATGCGCAGAGACCTTTTTCATCTGCAATTCGTCCACAAGGATTGTTCGAACGCTACCGTATGAGATACCCGTGACCTCAGCTACATGTCTGACGGTCACTCTTCGATCTGCCAACACAACATCTTCGACCTTTTTGACGTTAACTTCAGTGTGGGACGTAGATGGGCGTCCTTCGCGGTGTTCATCTTCAGTGGATGTTCTTCACAGCTTAAACTCCTTGGCCCAGCGTGCAACTGTGGAATACGGAGGAGCAGAGTTCCCCAATGTTTCCTTTAAGTCGCTGTGTATGTCTTTGGTGAACATTTTTTCAAACAGAGGTACTTAATGACTGCTCTAATTTCGTTTTTCTCCATTTTGATGTTTTCTCTTCGCCGGTTCGTATTCAACTGAATGTCTCTCCCGTGAATCGTAGTCTATTTATATGATTTTTTCATCCTGACCTAGTGAGTCTATAAGCAAGCGAAAAAAAATTTTGTTGGATTTTTATGCGGACTGGAAATAATCGTTTCTCACTACTTTTTGATCACCCCTCGTATTTCAATATTGTACGTTCCCTACAATCTCAAATGTTTAAAGTGCATGCTATAATAAGATTCTTAGTACAAACAAACATGATAAAGACTTTACAAAACATATTGTCGTCTAGAAAGTGACTTATTTTTCTGTTCGAACATGAAATGCAAACTTTTCCTGAATATTTGTTTATTTCTTATCGTCTTGCCTCATGTCATCTCCTAGCTATACAAAATAAAGATACTCTTAGGATAGTCTAGAATCCCTGTCATTTGATTAATTCTTTGTAAGTGTTGAAAATTTCGTTTTTTACTTTTCTCAGTTTATTCGCTTCATAAGTCCATCCTAAAAGCTTTCAAAAACAAATATACTAATTTGCTGCCTTCTCCTTTATAATGCTTATGTACATGCAAAGCAAGTAAACACGTGAAGAACATGAAAAATATCCTTTAGTGTATATTCTTTATACTACTCCAAGAATGCCTATTGGCTGCAGAGTTTGAATGAAATATCTCACTCCCTCAATGTGTTTTGCATGTTTTGTGATGAGCCCATCTTTGAATGAATAATCTCTTTGGAAAAACAACATAACGTTGAAAAGATACTTGCCAAATAATGGTACTACTAAAAAGGGGATGATATACTTTAAAAGGGAGTGCACCATGGGGTGGCGATTAAGTTGGCTGGATTGAAAAAAATATCGATAAAAGAACTTCTAATCTTCGGTTTGCAGGTGCTTTTTTGGTTAATTTGGATGATAACTAAATTATTTGTTTTAACAATAAAAAAATGTCGCATATTTTAGCCATCGAAGCTTGAGAATCAATTCAAAGTACTTTAAAAAAATGTAATGTATGCGTTTTGAATTTTAAGTTAGTCGTCACTAGATCCACATTTCGAATTCTTTACTCATCGTGAAAACACAAAAGCTCGTCAACGTACATTATGCGGCTTGTTTTCCCATTTGAGAATACTCATCTATCTACAAATACGCTTCTTGCACGAGTCTCGCTTCAGATAAAACCGGCAGTAAAACTTCAAAGTAATCTTTGAATATCAACTTGACATAGTTCACTATCATCTGCCTTGTAAGGTATTCCCAGTCACTAATGCCAAAGGATATGGAAATAAGTTCCATTCCGCTGTGAAATGTATCAGACAATTCTTGTGTTTCGTGGAAACGCGTTATTTTCTTTCGACACATGACGATATACATACATACGTAGCCGCAACCATAGCAGAAATCAAAGAAAGTTTTCACCAAGAATATATGTAAAATGTCAAGAACATCCATGTAGTATGTAATCAAATCCCTGTTTTGAGATTTGCACTAACTTTTCATAGTGCGTCCTTTGAAATATCCTGCAGACATCCGACCACATTGAAAGTAGTATTGCCGTTTATTTTATTAGCCCTCAAAAGGAAGAACGCGTCAATTTATTGTATAGTTATGGTGGTATTTCTTTTGTATTTTCAGTCACATACATCACTGGTATCGAGTTCTGATGGGGGAATTCTTGGAGCCGGGGAAACCTCAAGTGAATCATCGGAAAGCTCTACAAGTCCTCCCTGTGATTTGGGTTTAATGGAGAGATTGTTGCGAACACATCCTGTTTGGTTTCTACCTGGTATTCAACGAGCTGGTGCCGTACATTTGCTGCAGGGAAAAGAAGAGGGCGTAAGTTATAATTTGCTTTTGTAATCAACTTTATCTATATAAATAGTTAGAGTTTTCAAAAATTTGAGGCTAGAGAGAAACGCAAAATTTTTTAAATTAAGTTTAAATTAAATGAAAAGGCTGCTAAAACTAGAAACTCATTAGTTAAATAATTTTGTGGAAGAAGAAATAAATTAACAGTCACACTAATTTACGAAACGTTAAAACAAAACTCGACAATGCTGGCATATCACATTTCTGTAAAGTAAAATATAAATGAAAGCCTTAAACAGCATCTATCTCATCCTCCCAATCTACCAGTGATGGGTGTCAACTACTAAAAATTCACAATTAGATACCATCAAAATAAGATACGAACACTAATGTAGGTATAGAATATAACATTCTAACATCAATGTCGAAAATAGATCATTATATTACCATTAGCTCAACTCATATCATTGAACTCCGCACATATATTGTCCATGTGCAACAAACTATGACCAAAGTTAAAT
Source organism: Oxycera nigricornis (assembly GCA_963942545.1). Lineage (NCBI taxonomy): Eukaryota > Metazoa > Arthropoda > Insecta > Diptera > Stratiomyidae > Oxycera > Oxycera nigricornis. The sequence continues at coordinate 86,396,939 of OZ012662.1, forward strand.
CTGAAAGCCATTCAACTGTGAACTTAACCAACATATCTGAGTATCTTTTGATGTGATTCATATGAAAGTCATATTAACGGATACTACAGTTTGTTGCTTCGATGAAGCGTCAAGGTAAAAGTGTCTTTGATAACATGTTGGTAGATGCATAACATTCGGATGCAGTAGTTGTGGAAATATTTTGACCTAAATGATCGTTCCGTGACGAGATCAATCGATTAATTACATACAGAGTATTTGAGTATTTTTTTTAAATGTTTTTTTTTTCACTAAGAAGTGGTTCTTTTAAATAAAATGCGACTTCAAACTAGAGTATATCTACAAAACCAATAAAGTTGTCAAAAATTAGATTCTTTTATTATTTATTTAATTCTGATTTGTGCTTGTGGCAGTAAGGATTTCGAGATGCATCGATGTTTTCAGAACGATGGATTTTCATCTGAATGCATCGAGTTAATTCGATGCATTTAAAAAAGTCTGTATGTTTTAGCAATGCATCGAATAAGAGTATTTGTCACTGATACGACACATTTTATTTGTATATGTATCTCAAGTATCCAATCAATAAAGAAACAGATTAAACGGGAAACGGAAAGATACACTTTTTTGAGTCTTTAAAAATACATTTTAGATATTGGACCATGTTGAAATAAAAGTCTTATATTTTCGTAAATAAAAATTGTGTTTCTTGTTTTTAATTTTTTTTTTGTGAAAAATTGGATTCATTCGATAATTGAGAACTACTTTTAGTTATTCACCATTGACTGTCACCCTGTGTATATGTTACTTCAGGCTACATCTCTTTCCACTATTTATTTTCGGAACGTATATCAAATTTATCATAGCTGTCGGTGACAGGGTGACATTATGTCATCCCAAGCCGACTACCGGGCTCGTACGTCAATTGTGGTCAGACCTATTGGGTGTATAAATATGACCTTGCCCTTTTTTGTTATAATAAAAAAAAATGCTTGTTTAGAAAATTAAAGTGAAGTTTATTGAAAGTATGATCCATCGGCAGCTACATACTTGGCCTATCTTTCAAGTAATTTACGTATTCCTTGCTGGAAGAAATCCTGATCTTTTGAGCTGATCAAATTATCAATCCAAATTTTGAAATTTTCGTATGAAGTGAACCGTGATCTCGTAAGATCGGACTGCATTGTTCAGAATAAGTGATAATCCGAAGAACCTATGTATGTCTGGCGAATACGGCGGGTGGAATAGCACTTCCCAGTCCTGTCCATCTAAATATATTTTCACGTCTTGTGCGGTATACGGTTTGGCATTACCATGTTGAAGAATTAATTTACTGTGCCTATTCCTATTTCCTATATGGCTCGCTTCAAATCCAATAGTTATTGTCGGTCAACGTCTTCATTAATAGTTTGAGCGGGTTTGAGCAACTCATAATGTTGAACACCTCTCTGATCCCACAGAACGCAGAACATAATCGTAGCACAGTGGATATTTCTCTTTGACTGTGATGGGCCGGGTTCACCTGACTTCAACCACCCTTTTACCTTTAGGACTCTCATAATATATCTATTCTATATTCGATGCAAAAATCTTTTTCTTTGCTGCCTTTGAAGTAGCATTCCACAAATTGTTATTCGTCGTTCGATGTCTCTTTCAATTCATAGGTACCTTTTTAAACCATTCTCATTGCTTTTAAATGCTTTGCAACAGTCGATCGTTCTACATTTAATGGTGCAGCCAATTCGGATTGAGTTTGGCAAGAATCCACTGCCAATACTGCTTCCAAATCGGCATCTAGGAATTGGGTGGTTTTCCATGTTCTTTGTCCTCAGTGCCAAAATCATTATTTTGAAATCGTCGCAACCATTCCTTACACGTTGTTTTAGATTGAGCATGCTCATCGTAAATCTACACAAGCAAACGATGAGTTTCTACTGCACTTTTCTTTGCAATAAAATAAACAGTGTAATAACACTCCCCGCAAATGATGTTTACTTGGAACGAAAACCGACATTTTCAAGGAGGTAAAAACACTTGTCGCTTACACTTCAACCAAATGTCACGTAATGCGTTTGACAGCTGACATAAAGTCCTATCAAAAACAAGTGTTGCCATTTATTAGTCCATGCAAGCAATACTAAAAACGACATCTGTTTGGAAAGGGCGGAGTCATATTCACACACCTAATAATTTTTGGGTATAAATTTCAATAGATATAGCTCTTGAAAAACACTTTCTACGGTGCATTTTACTTTAGCACACTAACTACCCAAAACATTTATTAACTTTGCATCAGACTATACGTCGAATTCAAATGAAGGAGAAAATATTCTCGAAATATGAGGTATCTTACACTTGTTACATGCCACAACCAATTGATATTTTTGTTCACAGGCTGATATTGTGACCATTTCTATCGTGCTAAATCCACCACAAAAAGGCAATTTGATTGTTTCGAGCAACGTCGCTGGAAAATCGAATGGTTGTTCTAAAATCCGATATGCATCCTTCTCCCAGTAAGATGTTGGATAGGAATAAACACCGTTTACTTTGCAACTGGAACAGGTCAATATTTTGAGGAAGTAGTAAAAAAGGAAATTAAATGTGAGCCGGCTGAATTGAAAAGGAACTTGCATCCGTAAAGTTTTGTTTTTTGGTTTCGAACTAAAACAAAAGTTCATGCTGTTGCGTCTTCGTGTTTTTAACATTGACAGTGCGTGGAGGATTCAACAAAGTATTACAATCAACGTATGCCAGTATTTTTTACTCGCAAGCATTAGAAATTATCTTTAGCAAAGCATGCGCTCTCATTGTGATATTTGTAAGGTTTAGAAATGCTAGCGCATGAATCATGGACTCAGTCAAATCTTATCCACGTATAATCGTTTCGAGATGCGTTTGTTTCTAACGACTAATTAAGGCAGGGACACCATCCGTCGGTATTGTTCGCAAGACCTTTGATCCGAAAGAAGAAAAAAGCAAATACCTGATGATTACTTATTGTATGCGATGACCAGGGCTGTCTATTTAATGTATATTTTTATTGTACAAATTTCAAGTTCTTACCACTAGAAACTCTATGAAAAAAAATCATGAAAATTCAATCGGGTTGCGAGATAAAAGTCCCATTGTAATCGACGTATTGTGTTTAGGCAGTCGATGAAAACAAACAGAGCCAAGCAAAAATTCAGGTGAAAGCTTTGCAAAGATGTTTAATATTTATTGTTAACTTCCCAGTATATGGGAAGTTCTTGTAATCGACTCGAAAAATCGAAATTGAAATTTTCAACATATCTTTACGTTTTGAGGTCTTACGAGTATATTTTAAGTGTTTTTAGAAAGAAGTATGTATGTGTGTGTGTATGTGTGTGTTTATGTACGTACGTACGTCCGTACGTACGTGTGTGCGTTCGTGGACAGTTTTTTCAAAGAGCGTAACTCACGTAAACAAAGTCGTATCGACTTCTTCGAGGTGTCAATCGAAGCGTCTTTGCAATCTTAAGAGCTGATTAGTTTTTGGGAAACTTCGGTCGGGGGGTTTGGTGTTTTGCCCTTTTGAAGGTCATTTCTGTCATGCGTTATATCTCGCGAACCAAACATACGATTTCCTTGATCAAGGTGTCAATCGCCGCGTATTAACATTTATGTGATTCTATCAAGTTTTAAAAAAATTCGTTGGAGGTGTTTTTTAATTTTTTAAAAAAAAGTGCAAAAAATTGTGATTTTTTTCAAAAACAAGAAATTTTTAACCTTATTGTCAAGTCCAAGTAATCAAAGTTTATATAATTTACATACTCCAATTAGTTTTTATAAAAATGTCATCAAAATTTTTACTCATGATTACAAAAAAAGTCAAATAAAAAATAAAAAATCATTAACAATCATCATGCTCTTCAACGTCATTTCTGTCATGCGTTATATCTCGCGAATCAAACATATGATTTGCATCGTTTAGGTGTCATTGTACGCGTATTAATATTTTTGTAAATCTGTCGCATTTTTAAAAAAATCTTTGGAGCCGTTTTTTTCATTTACGAAAAAAACTGCAAAAAATTAGGGTTTTTTCATAAACAATAAATTTTTAAGCTAATTTGCGAAAAATAGTCATCAATCTTTATGAAATTTATATATTGCAAACAATGTTTGTAAAAACACCATCAAAACTTTTCACCATGATTACGTGTAAAATTAAATTAAAAATAAAAAATCATTAAAACTCATCAAGATTTTCAAGGTCATTTTTATCATTCACTATATCTCACGAACCAGATATAATATTTGGATCACTAAGGTGTCAGTTGACGTGTATTAACATCTTTGTGAAGTTTTCAACAAATATAAAAATTCGTTTCAGCCGTTTTTTTAATTTAATAGAAGAAAATGCAAAAAATTATGTTTTTTTTTATAAAAAATATTTTTTAACCTGATTCGCACCGCACAGTGATACCAGCTTATAAAATTTATACATTCTCATTAGTTTTTGAAGAGACACCGGCAAAATTTTCTTCCATGATTATGAAAAAAACTAAATTAAAAATAAAAAAATCATTCAAAGTTACCATGTAAAGAGGGTTCATACGAATGCTATTACTTTATATCCTTTTTTCTAAAAAAAAATGTTGTAAATTCAATCAAAGTTTTAAAATATTTGCATAATTGAGCAGCTTTTTAATAGTTTTTATAGTCTTTTAATTAAAAAAAACTGCTTAAATTTTGAAAACCAACAAAAATTTTGAAGATCAAAAAGGCCCGCACCAATTGATCCGCGTGAATATTCATCGACCAAAAACCTTACGTAATCAATGGACCCTCCCGTAGACGATATGATTCATATTAACTCATTCCTGTTACTATTACCTCTCATTATTGTAATGTTGTTGATGTTTATGTAGATATTACTGGGAAGTTGACCGTGTGGACCTCAAGGGTCGCACCTCGCGGCATGGTTCTTTAGTATTCGTAAAATTTCAGTTACTTCCTTCATCATTTGTAATACATATATTTTACTTACTTTTACGATTAATATCAAGTCATTCCAATAACTTTTATGAGAAGTATATTTTTATTAAAAAAATTAGTATTATTTCCATAATTATTATTGTGTTTAATATTTTTAATATTTCTGTAAATATTACTGGGAAGTTGTCCGTGTGGACCTCAAGGGTCGCACCTCGCGGCTTGTTTAGTGTGCTACCTGTGTTGTAATAACACACAATTTTGCGTACTGTCGCACTGTTGCTCCACCACGTACAAAGAATTTCCTATTCATACACAGTATAAGTACCAACAGTTTTCTTACGATTGCTTTATGATTGATACATACTAGTTTGAGTGGGAACTACTTAAACCTCAGTCAATCTGTAGGCTACGGCATCCCTGTTGATTTACAATACCACCTCGGAAACCCAAGAACTCATAGGAACTGTACTACAAAATATTGGAAAATATCAAGATGTGTTGCTAGATTCAACTAGAACGCCCACTTTGGTCCACCTAGGGAAGCTCGCCAAAATCGAACGGAAGTTGTCATTACCGAGTTTCATGTGATTGATACATTATCTATACGCCCCTATATGCAGTGAATACATTTTAGAAGATCTATATGAATATTTACTCTTCATTGTTTAACTTCAATTCAATGAAATCGTGCTTACATGGTTCTACTGAGCATTTTTCACCCTCTCGTTTTTCACTGACTTTGGATGGTTTCCACTGCTTTTTTGAACAGAGCTAAACGGTTACGTTACGGAGGTGAAACTTGCAGGGTAAGCTCTATTTTTGCGATAAAAAATCTCAGCTAATGGGCCTTATAGTAATCAGAATACTTCTAAAGGGCTTGGAACCCATTTTAAAATGCGGTAAAAATTCTTTGATTTAAAACAGTTTGTATATGTAGCAATAATTTTTATATGTAACAATAGTTTTTATGTTAAAAAAAGCTTTGAATTTGATAAAAAAAAACCTGAATACTGAACTTATCCTTCTCTTCCCCAAAAATAAATAACTTTCTTTCTCCTAGGTATATGTATATTATAAAAAAGTTGATGATCTTCATCAAATTTCCAAACAATGAAAACCAATCATTCATTATTTCAATACTGAATGCAATAGAATCAATGCACCATTTGCAAAACAATAGGCCGCGTTTAACCAATAATTTACGACCACAATATTGGAATAGCATTCAACTTCCCAAATCTGATAGCTTCCTGCTTCTATTTTACCAACCGGTCGAAAGGATAATCGACTTATCATGTCTATCTATTCGCAAATTTTGAATCCCGGCCTATCAGCCACCAAATACATGCACCAGAAGAGGCAAGTACTCGCAATGATAAAGATTATGATATTTTGGCATGGAACTAACTCAGTGCCAGTAGTTTATCTTTTTTTGGACTCAGTCCAGAATCGATAATCGCGGGGTCATTTTGAACGCTCCAGCATTTAAAACGAAGCTCTGAATGGCTCATGGTCTGTCTAATACAGGAATAAATGTATCCGTGGAGGGATGGGAGCAGATTATTTATATTCTTTGCTGCGACCTACAAGCCTAAAGCATGAATGCGGGTGCTGGTGGTTTTGGTATGGACATTTCAGGATGATTCCTCTTTGGATGTTGCTGTTGTTGCAATGACAACAATAGGTGACTTGACAATAGAAAATTCAAGCTTTGTATCATGTAGGAAGATTTCAGAATTCATTGGGGAAAATGAGCATGCTACATCTTGGTGTACATATTATATACAATCTCTGTTGAATAACAGTCTGTTAGCCCAGACATGCCGTCGGGCAAAAGTTTAACCGTCATAGGAGCAATCCTTTTTTCCGACGGTGCCAGATAATAGTCATACTGTTGATTATTGAAAGTGACTTGTTGGTGATTTATGTCTTGTACAAAAAATACCACCAATGCGACTTGGTGACTTCTCTTTCTTCCCTTTTAGCATTTTCCTCAGGTGTATACAAATTTGTTGGAAAAGTAGCATCACTGGTATTTTTGCTATGGTGTATGCCATAACGTTAATATAATAGCATTGCCAAAAGTGGTTTTCGGTTACTCTTAATGAAATATTAATGGCGCAATAATGGAGAGTGGTACATATGTTGAGTCAGTGGTCATTAGACAGAAATCATTGACATAGCAAGATATACTCCCGGTGCTATAGCAACGTCCATTAACTGGATTGCCTGTGGGTATCTTCCTTGTAAACACTCAATGGTGAAACATATATGCATATAAAAGTGTCGGTGCTGGGAGCAATGAAAAATATAGAGTGTTTTATGTTAATGTAGCATATGGTACATAAGCTGTGTGAAAATGGATGCTAAATTCTTTAGTTAGAAAATCCTACTGATTTAAATGCTCTTAAGAAAATCGATATATATGGTCATGAAAAGTTTGAGTATTTTATTCAGAATACTCCATGTGGCTCCGCTGCCGCGACTTACCAGCGTTCAAGAACATGTATGGCGAGTCAAACAACAATGTCCAGCGAGCATTTGGTAAGCCCGTCTGAATTATAATCCCTCGTACATTTACCGAGATTTTTATTTTGTTAAAAGCACGAAGGAAAATAACAAGTGGAGAATCCTCCATAGACGACAATCCACTGAACAAATCATGAACCCAGTTAAGTCGACCGTGTCTCGCACATTTGTACAATTGGCCAACGTGGTATAAAATGAATTTGTAGGCTTTAGCACTTTTTGCAGGACGTAATTGTTCGTCGATTGCATTTTTGCTAGTATTCGCATTTTCCTATGTTTGCAGGATAAATGAATCGTAGACTGCAAACAAATAAATCATTCAAAACAAGTCCTCTTTCTCATTTTTCTCGGAAAGTGTTGATGCATCGAAGAGTATTTGAAATAGGAAAAAAATTAATCAACAAAAAAATGTATTTTTCTGTTAGGTATCTTTCGAAATCATCGTAACATTCTAACCAAGAAATGTTAATGCTTTCGAATCTTTCAATCAAATTAATTGTTCAATGTGATGATCTCATGTTGATAAAAGGTGGCAACTTTTCTCGGCTCGCACGATCCTACAACAAATATAGAATCTTAGAATGATAAGTGCATAAAAAATTGATTGTACATCTAGTCACGGAGATATTGAATACCATTTCGGATCAGAAACAATTTGTCCTTCCTTTTGACCTTGTCTTTGTTTATTAAAAAATACTACAAAATGGCTGCCAAAAAACTGTTCCGCAAATCAAACAGGTTTTTTGAGGGGGTCCGGGGCACGCAGTAGAAGTGCTCGACAAGTTAATTTGGAATAAAATATTTTTTTCTCAAACGACATTAGTATAGCTATAGAAAAACGTAGGGGATTTTGAAAATGTTCATTTTTGTTAAATTGGCGATCATTTGAAAAAAAAATTCACTTTACTACCAAAAAACGGGCACTCATTTGTACCTAAAAAAAATGAAATATTAACTTATCGAAAATCGGGCACGTGTTTCTAGGTGGAATGTTGTTTTAAAGATGTGATATAAATTTGGAGTGAAAAAATAGAAAATTGTTGGAGTTATGCTGCGTGCCGATTTACAAGTGAAAGTGAAAGTGTTTCGAGAAAAACGTGTTTAAAGTTTTGACTTTACGTAACTTTACGTCTTCTCTCAACGCCAACGCACGCTGTACTAACGTACTTTTTGTTCAACATTCTTTAAAATGTTTCTAATACCACCTATTAGTGTATAAGAGAAGTTAGATATCGAATGGTAAGACATAATACTGTACCCGACGAGCAGGTGTCGTATTTACCGCAGGTAGTCGTTTCGGAGCAGTCAGGAGGGGTCGAGGAAGAGCTCGAAATTTCAATGAAAACGAAATCTGGCAGATATGAAACTGTTTGTTTCTTTTTGTAGAGGGTCCAAAGGGTTTTTTTAAGCCAATAAAAATAAAATCGACTTTTTGAAATTTCTACTGTAGTGTAACACCTTAAAGCAAAACTTATCGCATGAGCGATTTGCTTAGATGTTTGGCCTCTTGTGATGACTTTTTCTTGAAGAACACCTTAAGGGCACTCAAGTGTGCATCAAGTTTGTGTATTCAATTGGGCTGTGAAACTGCTATGCTTCACCGATAACGAGCTATATGTTGGTGATTACTACTACCTGTCTTTCAACTGCTGGCGAAATCCTTGAAAATTATGTTGGTATTGTCCAGATGCCAACTTAACATCCAAGATTTTAAATCAACTGAAGTCATATATCCGAAAATGGCGCTATATCGCCCAAAGTGAGACATATTCATACAGAAGTAAAAATTGCTTTGTTGTATATCAAATCCAAAGAATAGCTCTCAGGATCTTAATATTGCCAGTTTCACAATGTTCATCACTATCGCACCGCTTCAATTACTGATTCTCAACTAGTCGATAAATTCTTTCACCTGAATTTGCTCTTTTGCACTTGTTACATATGCAAGAAACTCATTTGCAAGAAATTGACTATAAGAAGTTGCCCTTCGATACCATGATGCGCTTCTTTTTGAAAAGTGCAGAAATTATAAAACCATGGTAAAGCTTTATAAGGAATCATGCAAAAAGCAGTTATCTCCAAATGCCCAGAATACTACTACAGCTCAGTTTCCTTCCCAACGATTATTTCACCAAAAAAGCTTAGTAAGGAACAATTTGAAATTTACTTTAGTTCTTTCTTTACGTACCCCTTGACGTAAAAACATTTTCGAAAAGTGTGCAGTGAAAATCCAATCCGTATCAAAACCCACTTGCCAAATCCTAGCTTATAAAATACTTCATCAAATCTTTTTATTGCATCCCAAAAGAAATCATTGCCTTTCAATGAATACGAACAGGAAAGTAGCTCATATAAAAATTCGTAATATATATTGACCTTATCGGTATTCACTGGTGTATTGAACGTTCAAACAAAAAGATATTTTATCTGCCTATCTGGATTTAATGAAATCTCGTTCGTGGTTACTAGCCAACCAGCATGAATCCCAAAATGTGGCTTCGATTGCTGCATGTATAAATTCTATTATCCATCGTAAAACCCCAATTCACCACCTCGTTCTCTCATAAAAACCAAATATTTCGCGAAAGTGTTATGGCGTAACAGCCAGATAAGCTAATTTGAAACTGGTTCACTGCTCTAATGCAGATGTGCCTTCAATGACTAAATTTTGCTGGGTAAACCTCCATCCTAAGCTATCAACGTCTGCAATCAAAAACATTGCACCACCAATATCGTAAATTGCATACACATATCTACGACACTCTGTTCGATTCAGCTGGATATCCATTTGGGAAAAGATACACATAGATTACGCGTTACTATGCCCAAATGACTCCTAGCTCATGAATGAATGCCTATAGAAAATGGAAATTATGGAAATGGATATCCATAGGTAAAGAGAATCATTTATCTGAGGATGGGAGGATCAACTAATTCAATAACCATTTCGATGAGATAATCTCACAAATCTGCCGAGCAGTACAAGAACAATCTGTTATGCTATCGAATCCTTAATTAAGGATCTGATCTCTCAATTTCATCAGAACATATGTTTCACATCGTAGCTGGTATGTTCACAAGTAATTAGTATGAAATCCTAGCTGATGGCGCTACGCCCCTCCTATTGAACACATAGTTCGGATCAATATATCCAACAAGTCAACCCCAATTCTAGTGAACTTGATTGATAGGATGCAATACTACGCGGATTGAATGGATTAAATAGTCGAGATACGGTGACCTCCAGCCCCAACCCTACCAGAAAGCTGAAGACCACCAATTGAGATAGAGAGCAGAATAATCTAGAGATAATCTATGGAGCCATACAAAAATATGGTTTGAATATAGGAATACGTAATATAAATGAATATAAATTAGGGAAGCTTAAGGTTTATTAGAAAATTAGTTTTTGGTCTGAAAACGGAAATAATAGTTACTACAACTGCGGCAAATTCTTAATGATTTTTTTAAAAAATTCTCTATTGGGTCATAACGCTATGATTATACTTTTACAGCCAACTGAATATCACGTCCTTTTTTGACGCCCACTGTTTGTATCTTTTTAACAACTCTGCAGTGTACCTACATATATTTTACCACTGAAATTTGTGAATTGTTTTTGCTCCGAACGAAACAATGTATTGCACTGTCAGGATTTTCGCCGATTTGTAAAGGCTCAGCTCGAATGCCAAATAGCATTTCCTGCATGTTCGTCCTGTTAAACGCGTTTCCATTTTCAATTCCATTCGACAATATTCTAATGAACCATTGTTTACTTGCGTAATTGATTGTAATCCGGGGTATCCTTGTTGGATTTAAAACGCACTACCGTCTGCTAGGTTTTTACATAAGCTAGATGACTTGTCGTATCCTTGTTTTCGGTCCAGCGCTCTCGTTATGTTGCACGGAAAGCAGGACTTTTGTTGAAATTCGTAAAGGTTCGTGGTAGGGATTTGAGTTGAGTTGCCGCCTGCACCGGGCAATTTGGAATGAATATATGTTTCGATATATTTCTGAGAGAAAATAATAGTGAAGATTATTTATTTTTTACCGACCGTTACTAACACGGTCGAAAATTAATTCAAAAAATATTCATCGCTGCTACAACTTTGAAGGAAACATGATTCGAAACTTGTAACACTTGTATACTGTTGCTGAATTATCCTCGTTCTGCTGATCTGAATAAATGGATATATTTTAATTAAGCAACCATTGTAAATATTTGCAGTTTAATCAATTGTATCAATTAACTACACAAAATTATACATAATTGATGATTGAAGGGGAAAGCTTTATCAAGTGAGTATCTGTAGAACACGGTTAAGTATTTCATCTCCTTGCAGGAGTATAAACGTAATTCTGAATTGGTGAACCTTTGGATATCGGTATCAATAATTTCAATAACTATTTTTATTAAATGCAGTAGTTGTTGCGTTCTGAATCGCTTGTCCTGTCCTGATGGGAATAATATGTATAACGAGACGATATAACGAAAGCAGGATGGGTCATTTGCATTTTGGCGTCCAGAAGATTGAAATGTCGACAATTTCATTTCCTTTCGATTTAATTTATCAATTTAATATCAGCAAGCATATGTTCAAATAAATTCAAATGATTTTGATGTTACGAATATTGAGATTTGTTGAATTTTGAACGGTTTCTTTTATTTGACTGAAACTGTAATGGAACTAGACTTTCGCAGATGAAACGTTTGATACTTCAATGGTTAAAGAAGAGTAATTATCTTCAACACGTTGCATTCCATCTCCAAGTCAGATGAATGTAAAATGAATAAAAAATATTTTCTATCTGTTTTATTGTTTAAAAAGTCTTGCTTTACCGATATTTACTCAATTGTATTCTAGAACTTTGGTTACGATCTCTTGTTACGAAATTTTTTTATTGGATAGAATTCATAAAATACTTTAATTTGATTCATTCATTTCCGGACTGATGCCCCACAGCTATTATCTTTTACTTAGTACTCCTATTTGCTTTGAAGTCTAAGGAATCTTTTTGTTTGCTGCTGTTTCATATATCTTTTTTTCGCCTTCGAATATTAGCTCAAACAATAACACAGGACGTATGAGTTAAAGCAAAAAAATATTTTGCTCTGAATTTTTGTAGTTCAAACGTATCACATCATATCCACTCCATTTATATGTGGACAGTATGTTCTTGGAGCAGAAGTTACCTTTCAAATTCACCTACGGACCCTAGATTTGATCTTTAGTGCTGACCAGTACAATTACCTATACAGCCGCATTAAAACAAATACAGTAGAACCTTGATTATCTGGGTCTTCGATTAACTGGGGTTTTTTCCCTCGATTCGTTTTTTCTTTAATTTTCCTGATTAACCGGGGATTTTCTTTTTTCATGTATGTATTCATTTTGTCTTCAATTTTCCAGCGTTGTGTTTGAATGTTCTAATAAAATTTAAATGTAGCTGAAGGACTAAATACTCGTACATATGAGAAATGAATCATTTCTGAAAAGCTATTATGTATGAACTTCTGGTGTTGACACTTTTAAAAAGAATCTTCCGTCTAATGTTTACGTTTGAAAATTCAGCAAAACTCTTCCCCTAAGTTTTTACATCTTAACATCTTATTTCAGTGTTGTTCAATAATTTGAACTGTACGCATCGAAAATGTTGACAAAACGTAAGCGTACCGTTTTATCACTCGAAAAAAAAGTTGAAATTATAAATCGCGTTGGTGATAAAAGTTAAAGTGTAAAAAAATCGCCATAGAATATGGAATTGGCGAAGAAACTGTCCGGGATCTAATAAAAAATAGAAAAGGCATTCTGCAAGTTGTTTGTTCGGCGGAATCAATTGCTTCTTGTTCTTACCAGAAAACGTTGAAGAGATCAAGAACTGCGGAACTCGATAGAAGCCGTTTACCAGTGGTTCAAGCAAAAACGGTCAGAAGGTTTTCCCATTTCCCGACCGTGAAAGCTTTATGGTTTTATAAAGAAGTGAAAATTGAGCCTTTCTCCGCTTCGCAAGGTTAGTTCAGTTATTTTGAAAACGCCACGGTATTAGGAAACTCGAGATGCAAGGGGAGAGTCTGAGCGGCGATATTGTTGCTGCAACATTTTTCAATCAAAACTTTGCCGCTTTATAAAGTGAATTTAATTCGTGTGAAGAACAAATAATATAATGCCAATGAAACTGGTTTATCTTGGAAGATGTTGCCTCTAAAACACTAGCTTTACCATCGGGAAAATCAGCCCCTGGTCATAAGTTTAGCAAAACGAGATTGACATTTTTAACCTATTCTAGCTCCACTGGGACACACAAATTAAAGTTAGCTATAATACGAAAAGCTAAAAACCACGGTCATTTAAGGGAACCGAAGTGAGGAGTCTTCCTTGTGATTACTAGAATCATTTCAAAGCTTGGACGAATCAAACAATATTTACGGCGTGGTTTAAGGAGAAATTTATGCCTTCCGTGCGTGATCATCTGGAAAAACAAGGGGTTCTTCAGAAAGCTGTACTAATTCATGACGACGCTCCATCCCATCCTGGTCAATCAATTTTGAAATCTGATGATGACTCGATTCTCGTTCATTACTTACCCGCAAATGTTACTTCGCCGATGCAGCCTATGGACCAGGGAGTAATTTCTAGTTTAAAAAGGCGATACAAGAAAATATTTTTACGATTTCTCCTTGAAGTGACAGAAAAAGAAAATCTTCAAGAAATTTTGAAAAAATGAGCAGTAAAAGATGCAATAGAAGCTTTAGCTGCTGAAAAACAAGTTGCGGAATTTTTAGCCATGGCTCAGTTAGTTCCAGGTTTCACTCATGTTGATCAGGTGGAGATGATTGATTGGCTTACTGTAGATGAAAATTTGGAAGGATATGAATAATTACGTGATATGAAAATGGCACATGTACATTTAAACTTCAACCAGAATCAGACAATGAAGAAGAAATCTTAATAGAGACGGAAAAAAATTCCTCATTCAAACGCCATAGACAGCGTCGACACTCTACTAAATTATTTTGAACAAGAAAGTGCTGACTACACAAAAATATTTGAATTTCGAAAAATGAGACAAGAGGTCAGAAATAAAATGATGAAGAAAAAAACCAAAATGTTGGATCATTTCTGTTCTACTGAAAAATAAGTTTTAATCATCTGTAAATTCGTTATTTCATTAAAAATTTTATGTAAACAAACACATAAAATTTCATTATTATTTTGTATATGTATATGTATATGTAGAAATCGTTTTTTCTATGAAATATAAATTTTGTATTGTCATAATTTATGATTTTTCTTGGATCCTCATAAATCATAAGTAATTTTGTAAAAAAAAATCGATTATCCTTTGTTTTCGATTTTCCCTGCACCTCCCTCCCTATAATTACCTCGCATAATCAAGGTTTTACTGTAATTGGAAATCGCATTAGAATTGAAATGAACGATTATTATAGAAACAGGCTTATTTCTCTAAGACACCTCGAAGATGTTTGTAATATTGATAGAGGCGCAACGAAACGGAGCAATCTATCTTTGCTATCCTTGATGAAAAAATTCAACTTCTTCCAATAATATTCACCTCAACAATCAGGTAATGTCAAGGGTATATACTGTCTCCACCGGTTATCGGATATCATATCTAAGTGTATTTACAGATAAAAATATAACTGATGCACCCAATCATCAAATATTTGTTGAAATTTCTACTTTAATTCTCAAAGGTGAACATATTCTCTCGAATTCAAATAACAAAACATCTTCAGAATTAGACTGAATTTCAATCAAAGTTCTCATAAAATGTGGTCTACATATATCATAGAATCCCCCTATTATTTACAAATGCTTAAATAACAATTACTTTTCTAACTCTTGGAGATCTGCAAAGCTTATTTCAATTTCAAGGCTCAAATATGATCGTGGCATACATTTTCTTTCTACAATTTCATAAATCGTTCAAAAGAATAATACTGCGTAACTTCTTTTGGATTTTTCGTAATAGCTAGATTTCAGTGTGGGCTTATCCGCGGAAAATCTTCGGAAAACGCTATTATGCTGATCCATGACACAGTTAAACTCATACTCGGTGGGAAACGCCGTACCGTACCTTGTGCGTTGTTTGAAAAGCAATCGATTTAGTATGGATAGACAGGTTAAAATATAAACTGTTGTTAGCGAAATGTCTAGCTGCTGTGTTTCCTCTCCAATAGAAACAATATCGTCAAGATTGCCAATTAGCTTTCGTACCCTATTCCTTGCAAACCTGAATTCGTCCATGACGCTTTTTTAGGATGGATTCTTTATAATGTTTTCTTACATGACTTTTCAACACTTCCCTCGTTTAGTTTTTCCCGAACAAACAAATCTATGAAAAAACTAAGAATATGGAGACATTGTATATGCTGATGATGTTAGTATATTTTCGAGTAAATTTTTACTTATTATTTATACGGAAAACAGAGTACGGAATGTCTCAAAAAATGCCTCTCTTTACACGCAAAATTCGAATAACAAAGTCAAAAATAATTCCTTTCAGAAATGCTAGTGGACGTGGACATAGGCTTAAAGGAACTTCAAAGCAAACTAATTCATATGACCGTAGTTAAAAAAACTATACTCCTCGAAGAAAACATTAAACACCTTAGTATACATTTTAATAACAAATTCAAAGTAAACACAAAAGCCAGAGAAGTCCTTAATAAAACACAAGCTGCGGCTGTGTAATTTGAACCTTTCCTTTCATCAAAATCGAAATTATTAATGTTTAAAACTCTCATCCGACCAATCATATGATATTTCTTTCCGGCTTGGTCAACCATCTCCCAATAGCAATAGAAGAAAGATACTTCGGAAATGCCTATCGAAATTTCGTCGCCCTTGCAAACAATATTACAAAAATAAAATCTTATACATATAAAGAAAGCCAAAGAATAGCAAAATTCGTGCAAATAAATGACGCATTCTTTTCGACAAGTCCTTTTTGGTAATCCCTATGATCTTGCATCCTTGGAACTACTTGATGATTGTTCACCTGAAAAATAAAACTTGGGTAATCCTTCTAAATCACATTTCATGGACTCACTCTTTCAAATTCATATTGGGGGCTACCTTCTTTCATGCCAAATTTGTTCATATGTATGTGTGTTCATTTGCCAAAGCTAGCATATACGCAAATGGCAATGAATGGCGGAGAATATGTTGTCGGCTAAAATTTTCATGTTTCGTTATTTTTGTTAGTTTTTTTAGGTAAAAATTTACCCTCTACCCTTCTAATTATGAATTGTGACTAAAATCAATTTGAAAATGTTCTCAAATATATTTTATTGGCCTAATTAAGACATCTAATTAAAAAAAAAAGATTTCATAAAAATATTGAACGAATGTTCGTATTAATAAAAAGTCAATTTTAGTGTTCCGAAACGGCTTCGAATTCAATATGTAAAAGATTGCTCGTCGCAGGAGATTTCTCAGTTG
Organism: Oxycera nigricornis; assembly: GCA_963942545.1. Lineage (NCBI taxonomy): Eukaryota > Metazoa > Arthropoda > Insecta > Diptera > Stratiomyidae > Oxycera > Oxycera nigricornis. Next base: position 86,413,873 of record OZ012662.1, read on the forward strand.
CCTTCTCGGTGATCATCAAGGGAGATCCGTGATTTAGCGCTGTATAAGTAAAGCGCACTTTTAGTGAGGGAACAGGATTATATTGGGGTACCTACCGGCAAGTTAATTGCCACATGTCTGGCGCAGGATTCAAGATCCAAGCTAGCCGATATTTTTACTAAGTTTTTGTTTTAGCGACTGGTTACGCTATTATTGAGGCGCTTCTAGAGCCAAGTTACGGCTCGAGCGTTTTGCCAAACTACGGCAATAATGAGTTAATTCAAACGAGTCAAAAGTACGCTATGACTATGACTATATTTTCTTTTCTACAATTTCCTTTTATACACTTTTTACAACTTAACATATAATCCCTACTCTAATATTTTATTCTACTTAATACATAATCCCTACTCTAAAACTGGAAGAATTGAATATAGTAAATTCATTCTACCAATCAAAATATCGATCAGCATTTTTCCATATGACCAAATTTAAAATGCAACACTCATAATAGTCCATGAGTAATGACTACTCAGGTTTCTTCACAAAGGGTATACGTACTTTGTGTGTAAGTATGTCGTACATTGCACCTGCCAATGCTAAGCACCGCTTAGTCTAGTGCGATCGCGATGGGTTAGTATAAACATTCATTCATGTGTCTATTTTTAGTGACAACATGAATTGGACTTTCGTGTGAGTAGATTATGTGTAATGCAAAACGAGTATGCAAAGTGAGCATTACAAGGTGATCGTAAATTATGCATTTGTATATTCTACGACTGCTCGTTGATTATTGATTTGTGGGTTTAGTTTATTGTAAAATGCTGATTGATTGTGTAGATCCACTACAAATAAAATGGAAATTAATACGCGCGATTAGATGTGGATAAATAGCATCTCCCAATTGGTTCAGACACTTTTCCCAAACGATTTGGCTTTTTGCTCGATTGCTTGGATTTTTCTCCCAAGATATTTGGATATTGCGTCAATTTTTTGGTCCTTTTTCTTAAAACTATCACCAACTGATTTAAGTTTACGGTTTACCAACATATTGGAGGTACACCATAAGCTTGAATTTGTTGGAGAGGGATAAAGTTTAGAAATTCATTTCGCGAACGGTCTAAATGTTCTGAAAAAAGTTTAAATCAATCAGAAAAAAGTTGAAACCATTTGGGATAAGGTCTAAACCAGTTAGTTAATTTCATAACTTATTTCGTCGTAAAATTTGTTTCCAATATTTCAATTTTTCGGTCGATGAAGTTACATGACGAACGCAATCAAAGAAATGATGTTCTGTAATGACACGGATCGTTAATAATAAAAAAACAAAGGATCAGTTGTAAAGGTTAAATGGGGTTTTCTTCCTTTATGTTTACATTTCACGTTTAAAAAATGGCCATGAAAAATGAAACCCATACGGTTTCAACATTTCAAAACACAGAGATAAATTGCGAGTTTTATTAAAAATGCAATTGGATCTATTGACCAATATTTACATAACATATATTATTCGACATTGGTGCCGCTGTCGTTTATGATTAACTTTGGGTTTTGGTTTATACATGTTCAAAAAAATATCAATAAAATATACGTGCTACTATTTTCCAAAAAATGAAGCAAGTACACAGCATTATTAATGAAATAATCCAGCTTTCGTGGAAATATCGAAAGAATTTCTTCAAGAAATAATCGATGCTCCTTAAAATATTCAAATGGAAAGTGTCTGCCATTTACAAGTATCCAAACTCCTCGAAAAGTATCTGGGAAGCCCATTTTCAGCCTTCACATTTTCCGGTGCTTAATTTTTCATGAAAACACACTCCATACATCAAACGAATGCCAGGGAAAGTTTTCAATTCCGGAACGATTCACACGACACGGATGCTTTCCTTTAAAAATTAATTCAATTGCAGCACTACACCGAAGCCAATTCCTGTCCCTCTCTATTTTCGAAGCCTCATTTCAAATCTAGTCTTTCTATCTGGTTTTCTGCCAAACCATTCGCCTTAAATTGTATTTTAAACAGAAAATATGACCTGCTATGTCAATAGCACCTAGGAACAGCCCTTGAGGAAGAGGGAAGTCCTGTAAACGTTGCACCAGTGAATTCCACCAGAATTTCACTGTATATACATTCTTCGATTCTATCTCAAGTACAGAAGCTTCCGACCAATAAATCCAATTTGGAGGCAATAAAAATGTCGACTTTCAAGGAAAAAGAGAAAAAAATAGATCGACGTTAAAGATGCTCGTTGCATGGACTAGCTCTATGAAAAAAATAAGTTGTAAGTATCTGTGTTTATTGATAAAATATCTATAGGTATGTATAATAACAGAGCGGTTCGATGTAAAATCGTTTATCAGAGACTGAAAAGATCTAAATCTTCTTCGTGGCAAATAAGAATAGGTTGAAAGAAAACCAGCGGCAATAAATTCCCCTAAACACTTACTTTGTGCTGAATAGTGTCTGCAGTATACGTTTTTTTTGCTCAAAACACTCGAATATGTACAAATACAATGCCCGAAGGTACGGAAATTCCCCAACACTATGTGGTACTTTCAAAAGCAAATAGCTCTGCAAAGTAGTAGGTAACTCCATAAAATGCACCACGGTACACTTCATAGTCTCTCATTTAAAACGCTTTTTAAGGTTGATATGAATGTATCTATGCATGAAAGGAAAGAACCTGGTGTGTTGCGAGCACGAAATGCTGAAGTGAAATTGTCGTTAATGCCATTTTGATAGAAACTGCTTGCGAAGCAGGCTTCTTTTCAAACAGCAGTTTCACCGAATAGAAAATTATGTGAAACTACAAATAACACCCCCAATGGCTAAATCGACTGAAAATATATGCTTGTATGTATAGAGTGAGTTGAATTTTATAAATCTAGCGAACTAGACTCTTTTCTTGAAGCTGATTCTTTTGAAAATGCTTTCGCAAATCGATTCTGTATCCATATGTAACAATATCGTCACTTTTGTAGCCGAATGTATTTTTTCTTTGGAATGCGTTCCTGCATTGCGAATGGAAATCATTCATTTAGGACACGTAACTGCGCCAAACAAAAGTTAAACCAATATTGAATAAACAACGAGCGGAACTGCATAAATAATGCCACATTTACAATCTGCAACCCTTAGAGCCATTCATCATGCCAATTTTTAACACGCAATTAAACACGATCTAGTCTGGTCCAAATCGCAAGATAATGTAGTCCTAGTCACCACACTATTTCATGTTATTCATTCCTTTTACTAACGTTTATTTTCTCCCTTTTTGACTTCATTACAGAACTTTGTCGTGCGTGGATCCAGTCAACCGAAAACAATGGCAGTTTCTGTCCGATTACCTCCGGACACAGGACCTTATATTGAACATTATCTAATACAGTCCAACGATGGAATGTTGAGTTTGGAAAGTTCACGATTTAAATTTGATTCAATTCCAGCATTAATCGCACATTATGCGCAATGTTGTGATGAGTTACCTGTGCAATTAGTTCTGCCGCGAGTTTTACGTGAAGCTAAAAATCGTCAGCAAATTTCATCGTTAGCATTGCTTGGTCAAGAGTTCTGGAGGTACCCAATGGCAAATCCGAAGTCTGGAGTAGTTAATATGGGGGACATTAAGTCTCCCAATTCACTGACTGACACCAGTGGTATTGGGACGACATTGTTCAGTTCGAGTACACAAAGCCAGCATTCAAGCCAGCAAATGCCGCAGCTACAGTCCCAATCTGGGCAGCAAGCGCAGCTGTTCAAAATTCTGAGCCCAACTAGTGCTCTGGCCGGAATATTCAACAGTCAAGCTGGCACACCTTCGGATACCACGTCTAGTCTTAGTAGTTTTACAACAAGCACCGGTCTCAATCAGCAACTGATGAGCCCTGAATCAGTGGATAGTGTTATCTTGACCATGTCGCCAGTAGAAGGAAGTCGAGGAACAACAGCCAATACCAATGGTAGTGGTATTGTCGATATTGGAGGGAATCTTTCCACTTTTAAGCAGCCGGTACAAAAGCCTGCTATTGAGCCCAAGCCTACTAATACTGAAAATGCTGTAAGAAATCAGAGGCCCACACCTCCAAATACTTTGAACCTAGCACCTCTGAGAGCTCCGCCGGCCCCGCCCGTGCGGTGGTCAAAGCCGCAAGCTCCTATCAGCCCTGCTGTTACGCCTTCGAATGACTCAACGCATAACTTCACGGTCACAACGACCGTAACGTTCAGCGTCGATAACAAGCAATCGCAGCAGATTGTTGAAGTCACGTCGCCCGCATCGAATAACAACAGCATCAGCAACGACAACAGTTGCAGTAGCAGCAACAATAACTCTGGTAACAGCAGTACAACAGCTACCTTCCAAACATTCGCCAAACGGCTCTCCCCTGAAGGTGAATGCAAAACAACTGCAGACACTCTATCGTCGCAAGGTTCCTCTTGGCATCATTCATCGCAGACTAGTAAAGATTCGAATCAGAGCCAGGGACAGCGCAAACTTATGTCGCCCAATTCGCTTGAAACGCCACCGTCTAGTGGACGTCAACGCAGGAGCAAGAATAGAAAAGAATCTAAGCACTATCAGGTAAGTGAGAACACTTTAGATTTCAGGCTAATATCTTGACTATCATTTGCTCGTTCTTTTAGGAATCCGATATTCTCGAATCGCCGCAAGTGTATTGTCGCAGCACGTTGGGTGACAAAATCAGTGACTACGAGGATTTATGGTCGCAGGACACTGTAGCTAGTACACCGAATAGCAATCGTGGAGGCGGTCAAATGACCAGTTTCAAGCCTATCGCGGAGGTGGTTCAAACGAGGCAGAGGCCTGATTTGTTGCCAGAAACTCGTAAGTAATCGATTGATTTGACCTTGCTTGTAAGGTAGTCTAGTTTGATCATGCATACAGATAGTTCATAGATTATCCATCCTGATTGACTCGCTGGTAGTTCGCTATCAAAGAAAACAAAAAATGTGACTTTCGGTTTAGGTTTAAGTTTAGGCACAGAGTCTTAACAGATATTAATGACAAATAAATACCCGTCAGTGGTTATTTATATTCTATTTGAAATTTTATAAAAATCGTTAAAAAAATCCTTATTATTGCTCTTTTCGAGCTACTTCCGTACAATTTTAATGAGAGACATTATTAACTCAGATAATTATTTCACTAGACATCGTAATCATCCACATTCAATTCATTTCTAACCAAACACATTCTGTCTACTTTTGTATGGTAAAATAATTAGTAAAAACAAAGTAAGTAATACAATTGACGTAATTTGTCCGCTCATTCCTTTTTTGCTAATCACATTTGATATTAGATTCTTTTTTGTCGTACTCACAAACTTTGCCAAAATTCGTTTGAATTTTGATGCTTCGACTGAACATAAAAATATTGCTGTCCCATTGATTACTGAGCTGTCATATAAATTCAATGTTGATGACTCCTGCTTTAACTCTGTTGAGCTAGTTCCTAAATTGGGTTTAATCAAACATTGCATGGAATGTCCATTTCTGCAATGGATTTTGTTCACAAAACTGGTGAAAATTCCTTGAAGATTTCATAGGTAGAAATGACGCTTACCGTGATTTGATTTTATGCAGTGGAAAACAATCTTCCGCAAGTCCTTGCGATTTGTTCAGCCATCAAATCAATTCTAAATCATTCCACTGACATCGCGCAACACGATATTGTCTGCTTAACAGAAACCTGGACGGACTCCTTGATTCTTAGCTCTGAGCTTCTTACTTCGTACAATGTCTTCAGGTGTGATACGAACGCCGCTATTACAAATAAATCCACTGGTGACGGGACTTTGATTGCTTTTGAAAGCCCATATCTCTTCCGAGCTTCTTTCTTGTTCCACCATAAATTCATTTGATTGCATTATAGTCAAAATTTTGCCTTTCAAAAGTCTTCAAATTATATTCTGAGTATATATTCCGTATATGAGAGAATTAAACAAATGTTATACATTTCAATGATCCATGTACGATTATAACATTTCCTCATCCGATTCGTCATCATCCCCGCTCGTTCCTAAACTATAAGAACTAACTTTGCCAGTTAGTATATCGCACGTCTCATTCATGCCTCGCTTGCGCTAGTACGTAATACCAATAATCTTACACTTGACTTAATTGCTTTTTTAATCGAGTACACAGTTTGCCTCACTCTTGTCACTAACGAACACTTAAAGGTTGTCTTCCATCATCCTTCGTTAGAAGTAGATATCGCAGTCCCTACTATGCCCTAAATCAGCCCTAAATTTTGTAAATTTTCTAAATTTAATTATTGTTCAGGAAACTATCCTGATCTAATTATAGCAATAGGTAGCATTGACTGGTAGTACTAACCATTGCATCTTTTCTGTGATGCTGCACTTTAGCGATTTTATAACATTATAGAGTAAAATTTAACTATAATTCGTTCCATTTTTTTCCTACTCCTTTCTTTGGGACATTATGATTTACTGATTAAATTCATCACTTGCTAAATGAAAACGAATCTTTCCGGCTTATTTATAAACGTGATTGGTATCAATAGGATTCAATTAATACAGTTAAAATAGAAGACGCTGGGCTCTCATAGTACAAAAAATTAGAAAACTCGGTCAGCACTGGCAACCAAAAGTTATTTTGGTCACACGTTTGTATCGTTCTTAGCTCTTGCGTGACTCTACAATCGCAATGTATCTTATAACTTCTTATGCCAACATCCCACATTCTTCCTGTAACTTACTTTTATATTTTGATCATCTAATTACGAACGAGCAGCATGATTTTCGTCCCTTTTGTTCCACGTCATCTAATCTTGCTGGTGTTGCAAACATTGCTGCCAAGTCTCTTGAGGCTCGATGTAACATCCATGCTTTTCACACAGATTTTTGTAAAACATTTGATATGGTTTCTCATTATGTCCTGTTATGTAAATTAAAAGTGCTTGGAATTGCTAGTTCTCTTTTGGATTGGATGTAATCTTACCTCATAGTTGCAGTGTGGTTTTTAAGGGATTCACTTCAGCTCCATTTTCGCCCCATTCTGGTGTTCCTCAAAGCTCTATTATAGGAACTCTATTCTTTCTCTTCTTCGATAACGATCTACCTTCTCGTCTTTCTCAAGATTGTCTTGTACATGCCGACAATGATAAAATATTCTCTACCATAAACAACTATAATGCCTGCCTCAACTTACAAGCTCACATTAACATCTTGTCTAGCTAGTGTTGAGATAACGGTTTAACTCTTAACGAATGTAGATTAATTCTTCATGATTTGCTATCGTCAGGAGAAGAATCTTTGAATTTCCTATCATATCAATAACAAGGTATTGAAAAGAACGGGCATTATCAAAGACGTTTGAGTTAGTTTTGGTGGAGGATCTCATATCCTGCATCTCGCAAGTTTGGCTTCGTTCTTAAAATTCCGCAACACTTCTTCACTATGGATAGTTCCTCGACACTATCAAACTCTGGTTGGAAATATTCTCGAGTAAGCATTGGTTGTTTGATTTCCATACGGTGCTTGTGATCACACACTGCTTGATATCGTCCAACGTTTATTAACATTATATTCTTGTTCTTCAAACACACTCTAATAAACTCTGATTATTTGGATCGGTTGCATATCTTCGTACTTCCCACATTTCTCCATTGCAGAATACTACTTGGTCAATGTTTCCTGTTCAAGCCATGCATCGTCCTTATCATATGTTTTGCTTCCAATGACATTGAACTCTACTTTCTTTGTCATGATTCTAGGAGTTCCATCTTTGTTAACTCGTTTACTGCTGAATTAGAAATTTATTTTAACTCGCCTGTGCTTGGATGATTAGACAGCAAAACTCACTGGTCCACTGTTCTCATCTTTTCGGTTTTCTTCGTTCAATCGAACAGTACTAGCTAGTTAAACAACTTCAAAGTTATTTTCTTCTCTTTTTCTTTTTTCCCCCTTTTTTCTTTACAATTTCCTTTTTATGATGTACGTATAATAATTATAAGTATATAAATCTCACTTTAATCAAATGATCTCAATTAAAAAAACCAAATATGATTTTAGCCACAATCACATCTCTCAACTGCAATGTACTATCACCTCCAAGTTCCAACGGGTCATCATCGAATCCGAGTCCTCCAATCAAGCCAACTGAAAATAAAGATCCTGCCATAGATCCAGCTCATAAACCGCCAAACATATTAAGTCCTATTGATGCTCAAAAACAATTCATTCCACCTGCTGCCGAAATGGAGATAATCAATCAACGCAATCGATTGGGTCTCATGTTGCCCTTGCAAAACGAAGAAACACCAAAAATTGAATGTGATACACCGACAAATCAAACACCGCTAAATTCGCGAAGCAAGCAAGGTAGTCCTTTTTATGCGGAACCGGCCGATGCATTGCGTGCTGCCGCTGCTCTTGGCTCGAATGCAAGTGTATTGAGAAGATCACAACGAGCAAATGCACTTCCTGCCAATCATCGACACTCAGAGCCACCAAAGGGTGGATTAACCCGTACTCCTATGTGCCCAGTCCTTGCCCCAGCAGAATTGGAGAAACTCGCTGGAAGTCTAGATGAGTTAAAGAAAAAGCAGCAAAAGAAGGCACGAGGACGTTTAGATCCCTGGCCCTTGGATAGCAGTTGGGAGTTCATGGGAAACGATGGAAACGACGGAGGCCATTACGGAGACTATGATACAAACGGGCAACAATGGAACGCTCCTCCATCTACAAAAAATCTTATTAGTAATAGCAATATAAACAATAATTCAACTAGTCAACTGAATGGAAACGCCATGGAAAAATCGAAACCATTAACCATACATCAAATAATTGCTAAACGCTTGCCGGATTTAAATCTTCCCGAACTCATTAGGTGTTCAACACCGCAACAAAGCTACGGAATTGGTAGTCATAAGCCCTGCGAAATTATTGCCACTGATATAAGTGGACCACCCAGCCTTGTTGATCAGCATGGCAATCATCGAATCTCGGCGTACGATAACGTGGAACGTAATGGTGGAAATATATCATACACCCAATCATTACTCATAGACAGTGCACAATCTGATGATGGAACCGTCTTCTCCGAACCGTGGGATAGCTCGCAATGGGACTCATTCCTACCTCATGATGGTATTGATTTGTTTCCAATGTGTCTCGTAATATTAATTTATAGGTAATAATTTATTCTCTATCGTAGACACATCCGACACTATACATATGTCTAAGTGTCGTCCAGCGCTATGCAATTCCGAAGACGATACAATAATTGAAGAGAGTGTACTGAAAGACAATCAAGGATTATTGCATGCCAGCAACAATAACAATTGCATTGAAAGTCACCAGCATAAAATTGCAACGATTTTGAGAAATAGAAGTTGTCGTGACCGTGAAGTTTTATGTGAGTATGCATATTCATGGATTTTTAACTGTTCTTAAGAGGAACTTTATTGATACATATATAATTTAAGAAGTGATTCCGAATTACAATAATAATTCTGCAGATGTAAATCTTTGAAATACCATTCTGTAATTCGTCTCAAAACTTCAATATTCAAATCTTTGTTACTAATGAGTGCAAAATTATAGTTCGAAGTGAATTTCGACCATGCTCCTTCGGAATTAGTCGTGATTGAGATTCCAATATTATTTTCAACTGAACAGTATCATTCATCGTTTTCGTTTCTCGATTGGGGTAGATGGAAGCCTTTTTTAACGCCCCACTATCCATGAAATCTTAAAATATTTGAAGGTAGGGTGGGACTTGCAATAGATTAAAAACTTTCATTCAGGACCACCAAATCGCATCAATTTGCAAGGTGAGCTCCCAAACTCCTTAAATGTATAAATTTTTAATTGTAGACTATGCCGTGTGCCACATGGTATCATTCAAAATCGCTTTACCAATACAAATCTCCTTGAATTTTCTCAAAAAGTCGTGAAGGCTCTCGACAATCAATTTTAAGGCTATTGATACTAAGAATCACTAAAAGGTAGAACACTATAGCCGCTTTCCCACTCGCTTCTTACTTTCAAGCATAAGCATGTTATTGAACTAGAGTTAATTTTTTTCTTACTATCTTCCTAAACATTAGATTGTTATTGAACTAGTCTGTGAGATGAATCTGTTTAATCAGATAAGATGAGCGTTTTCTGGGACGTCTTTGCAGATTGAACAAAAATGTGAATCATTCTTCCCTAACTGGTGCAAATCTCTCAAAAATAGCTCATCTCTTCTCGTCATAAGTATTTTGAAATGCTGGTTTATGAAGTTGGCTACGTTTCTTTTTCGGTTAGAACATAATGCTTCAGTAATAATACCCATACTCTTTTATATTATTGTCTTAAAACTGACATTGAATTTTAAACCGAAGTCAATCAAGTAAGTAATCAAATAATAAATCCTTCAGTAGCGGTGAATCATTGACGAGAACCTTTTTGTACTATCAACTGAATTATACGCTTCTGTTCTTGTTACTCGGAATCATTCTAAAAGGGCAATCAATCGATTTTATTACAAGAAAATTTTTCAGCATTGAATTTTTTGACAACTTTCCGATGAACTATAAAACAAGAAACCTTAATAAACAAAAATCAGACAAGCGAAACGTCTGAAAAACAATTGTCTGAGGGTTTACACATAGACTGCGTCGAATGTAACTGAGTGGCGGTTAGCTTTGATATGAGAATATAAGCGTTAAATAATAAAGATAATTAAATAAGTACAAATAGTGTTAGCATAATGACAAATAATAAAATAGTGTTTAACTAATTTAAAAAATTACAAGAATATCTCACGAACCTATAACGGATCAGGAAATTACAACAATATTATTTTTTGCAATTGTAAAATAAACTTTGACCCTTTGTTCAATTAGAACTCTGTAGAGCGCAATGCTGTCAGATTAGGAGTTTTTATTCTGAATTAAAGGTTTTTTCGACAGCTAAGTGGAAAATAGAGGGAAATGTAAAAAAATTAAAAAGCCATTTTTGTACATTTTTAAATGCAACTGCTCTGATTTCTAGAAACTTAATTAATCAATTCCAAAAAGCAAATCATTCGAAAGCTCAACTAGCCCCTAAATCAGTGCCAGAAATGAGTAAATTCAACAGATACGAAAAAAGCAAAAAAAGAAAAATAATATCAGCACAAAATTTCACCCAATTGAAATCAGACTAAAGAGGTGACTTCCATTTACAATTTTAAGGAATGGCTGTTTGCAGTTTTTTCATAAATTGTTGGCTATGTGTATAAAAAATAGTCCTTAAGTGTTACACTGAAATTTGCAGTTATTCCGAAATTAGAGGCCATGAACGCTTCGAATGTGCGTTCGGCTTAAGAACATCCATCACATTTTACACTTTTCCGTGAACTTTTCTGTTGGATTCATTTGCGTATTCAAAGAAAGACGGAAGAGGGCAGGTGCCTCCGTCTGGAACTAGGGAATTAATAAAGCGAACAATTTTCCGAGGGCCATTTCATACGTATGTCTCTTTATTTCATGTTACAGTTGGTTTCAGGTGCCTAAACATTTCCTGAAATACCTTTCATCATTTTCAGAACATTACCATGTTGACTGTAAGTACACTTTAATAGTTCTTCTCTTCTCCTGTAAGTTCTCTCTGCATCCTGCTGGCGTCCATGATTGGATCCATTGAATTGCTTCTGATGCAATTTCATGTAACTTTGGATAACATAGTTACCTTCGATGTGAACTTGAAACTCTGTGTATATTATTGAAAACCACAATTTTTTCATTAATGTATAAGAGTTTCAAGAACATCAAAAAATAGATCAAAAACAAACTGCTGTACTGCTATTCTTAGACGGAATAATTATTATTTTATATTTCGTAGATGCGTTTTTCGAGCACCCGTTGTGCCTTTCTTCAGTACCTTTGGCTACTTATGCTAATTTGGGAGATTTTGCTAAACTGTTTGTAGTTTTTCTCACAACTTCCAAACTTTTTCTCAACAGATTAAGATTATCAACATATTGTAAGTAAACCGTAACCTGAAATCTGTTGGGAAAAAATTTATAAGTTTTGAGAAAATATACCAAATATTTTGAGAAAAAGTCGAAATCAATTGGATGAAAATTCAAACCATTTTGGGAAAGGTTTTAACCAATTGGGTAATGATATATACACAGACGGACAAAAGTATTTGCCATTAGTTGTCCGCTAGAATTAAACGTTTATAAAAGATCCAAAGAAAACAGTAGCAACTAAATGATTACAGAACAAGAAACTTCCTGTATTTACAAAAACAATTCTTATAAAATAAAACTTAGTCCACATTTATTAACATTAAGAATGTATATAAAGCGGTTAGAATTCAAATTTAGCATGGACAAAAGTATTCGCCATATCCTAATATACATAAAAGAAGTTGACAATCATTGGAATGTTAGCAATGTTTAGTATTTGGTTGACTTTTCACTTCGCTTAATTACCTCCCTTAAACGACTTCCTATTGAATATACCAACTTTCTTTCTTGCACCGATTTTGTCCCATTTCCTTTATAATAGATTAAAGCTGACTGTTTGAAGTAATATGGTGAGGTCTTATTGACTTGTCGAGGGAATCCCATAAATGTTCTATGGGGTTGAGGTCAGGTGACTGGGGAGGAGTTTTAGAGTATGAGGTGTATTGTAGAGAATCCACAAACGTACTATTTCAGCAGTATGCTTGGGGTCATTGTCCTGCTGGAAATGATAATCGACAGCAAGATCCAATTTTTCGGCAGTTTTCTTATATTTTCCTTTAAGATATTTAAATAATCTTCTTTTTTCATTATAACGTCAACAAATACCAGTTCTCCCACGCCAGATGCCGCCGTACCCCCCCCCCCCAAACTATCACCAAATTTGCACCATGCTTCACCGTTACTTGAATGTTCTTTTTGTCGAACTCAGTTCCTACTCGCCTCCATACACGAATGTAGCCATCTGAACGGTACAAGGAAAATTTGCTTCCGTCTGAGAAGATGGTTTTATCCCAGAAGTTTGTTGGTTTGTTAATAAACCGTTTAGCAAATTTTAATCTCTTTATTCTGTTAACATTACTTATGAAGGGTTTTTTGGTGCAACATCGGGAATCGTACCCATCACTTTGTAGGACTCTACTTATAGTAAAAGGGTGAACATCGATTCCTGTATCTGCCTTAAATGCTGCAGCGATTTTTGATGAAATGAATTTTGGTTCCTTTTTAACAATTATCTTACAGCATTAACTTATCACTTATCTCCAGCATTAACTTTGCTTTGTCTTCCACTTCTTTTAAGATTTCGAAAATTCCTACGGCCAGAAACCCGCTTTATTATACCGTGAACTGTGGTTCGACTGCGTTTCACTATTTCACAAATCTTTTTGATAGATTTCATGTCCATAAACAATTTTAAAATTATTTTCCGTTATTCTACAGTGGTTTCTTTCCCTTTTGGACCAACTTTTACTTTTAAAACTCGAAAAATACCTCACAAACGTAATCGCGGGCAGAAAGCTATGGTAAAATGATGTAGAATGGAAAATATTTCCAATCGTATGCTAGTAGGGCGATAAATTTGTTTTGTTTTGTTTGTAAATCCCTGGAAACTCGTACCATAACTAAATTATAGATTTTTTCTTGAAATGGTGCCAATAAGACAGATTGCTCAGTAGAAGATGTTATAATGAAAAAACAGAGACAGTATTTTCGAAAGAATTCTTCTATATACATGTTTTTGGAAAATGCTATGAACAAGTCGATATACGTCGAGTGGCGAAAACTTTTGTCCGTCTGTGTATGTACAAGCATCCATTCTTAAGCTAGAACAATGTTTGTGTTTTTAATGTTTGTAAGTTAATTATAATTCGGAGTTTCTGATAAATTTTCCAAAACACAAACTCGAATTTTCTTTTTTACGTTTATTCATCTTCAAATTTCCATGAAATGAGAATCAGAATCAGCGATCCCCCAACATTGGGTCATGGATGGATCAGCCAGACTGGCTTATCGGGCATTTTCTCAATTTGCTGTACTTCCTGTCCGGGTCTGGTGGAAATGCCGCGTATCTTCAGTTGGTTATAACTTTGTGCCTTAAATTAGTCTTCAACTTTCGCACAAACTTTTCCGTGTTTTTGTTTTCAAGAAAAATAGAGGCAATTATATTTTCACCTTTCATAACCGCGGCAGTAATAAAATGTATGAAAGTCTGAATACGTTTATTCATTTTTATGCAATTCAATTGATTATTGGTTTGATAAACAATTTTGAAATTAACTTTACCACTCCAGAAAGCAATCTTCTTGCTATCGTTACACAAATTACAATAAGATAATCCTACGCAACGACTAATTATAAACGCTGCTCTCATCCATGCCAAGTGCAATAAGCTTTCAATGTTCGCACGCGCGGTCAGCATTATCTGCAGGATAGTGTTTTTGAATTTTTCCGCAACTATCATAATCAGAAAGTGCGACCTATCTATGAACACTTGTCACTAGCGCGGGACCATGAACAGATAGTACACATTTTCGCAATGGAACTCAACTAAAATCTATGAAAACATCAAGCAGACAATTTGATTCTTTACTATAAGAAATAGAAGGACAATATTGATCATTATAGACTCATTCTGAACAAATGTAATGAAACGACTAATAGTAAATAAAATTCCTTGTAATCGGCGACGAAAATCAATAGCCGACAAATATTTGCCCTCAATTGCATCAGCCAAATTCCAGTACAATGCGGTGCATAGGCAAAGTTTACAAAGACGATTATATAGTACAGTCGATGCGGATTAGAATGGTCGAGGACGAAATCAAACGAAAGCGATACGCACTATGTATATTATCCGTCCTCGAATCGTATTGAATAAATCAAATTAGGTCGGCATTCTTTCGAATGAGTGCCCGCAATTAGACGCAATACACTTGGCGTGCGTTCTTATAAGAACTTTGCACTATCTTCGAAGACTGCTGGCTATCGCATGAATTTGTAAATATTCCCATCGGACAATGATGCAGACTCGTGCAGGGAAAACGTTTTTATTTGCAAATTGATATGTATCTATTTTGGGCATCTGTGTGTCGTTTGAACTTCAAATATTTGCGGAAGCACAAACTGATTGCACGACTTACAGTGGCAGACAATGAATAATCGCTTAACCTTAATATAATGAAATGGCTCGAATGTTTCAATTAAATGCCTCTCATATTTATATAGAATTCAACCAATATACTTCCGGATTTGATTCATCAATTTTAGCCCTGGTCGTACTTTGTTAGGAATTCTGTTCGGAATATTTCTAACCGACACCGGAAGACACTTCGTGCATATACTAATCTGTTCAAAAGTACGATACTTAACAATGAAAACACTTCTTTGACAAAATTCGATTTAATTCTTTAACACAAGCTCCTTCTAGCTCGTAACACCGAGTCCAACGATCCTCCATTTTTCCATCTTCCAAATAATACGATTTGTCGAGCAGTCCAAAATATTTGTCGGTCTCATATTCGACTTCTTCATTCGATTTAAAATGTTTGCCCGACAGCCACATTTTTAGGTGTGAAAACAGAATTTCAAAACCTAATTCATTCTTTTTTTACCTGTATAATGAGCGATGTGTGAGGTGGTGCATTGTCGTCATAGAAAATGATTGTTTTCTTCTTTAAATGACGTTGTTTCTTCTTTTTTTCGACATTCAGTCGATCCAAAAACGGTGTATAGTATTTCGTTCGTCACATCTAAGCGTAGTCGGTAAAGAATATGTCATGTGCATCCCAAAAAAACCTTTCAGCTGATTTTTGCGTTTTTGGACGCTTCGGTGCACTTCCAATTGGTAAAACTCGCTCTTTCGATTCATGTTTCATCCATGGTCACATATTGTCGGAAAAACTCGAATTAATTCTTGTGAAATAGTTTCTAATTTTTCATATAAGTGGTCACACGAACGCGTTTTTGGTCGATTGTCAGCGTCTGCAAATTTCCGTGCAGAATCCTGTTGAAATCCTTACAGCCTCAGCTAGCTTACACACTTTCAATGTCGGTTCGTCCAATATAATATCGTTGATTTTTGTAATCATATCTGGTGTTGTTACCTCAATTGGGCGATGTGGACGAAGTTCATCAATTGTGCTCGTACAACCACATTTGAATTAAGCCATCCAGTATTTAACCGGAGAAGATTTCCCATAGTGCTTATCGAGCTTTTCCTTAGCTCCTTGTTCAAGAAATAGTGTTTAATCACAACAAGAAATTTTTCCATTGTGAGAAAAACCATCAAAGTTGTTTACTTTCTACGGCTGCCTCGCAAATGCACTAATGTACAGCATGTCATGAAATTTGACATATGGTCGTCTGAAGGTTGGGTCCACAGTATAGGTAGACCCAGTAGGTAATGTTTCATATATAGGCGCACTATCCAGTACGGCCTGCGGTTCTACGGGACAACGTCAAATGTTTGTTTACATTAAGCATATGTTTGTTTACATTTATCATATGTTGGCTGCCATTTATCATACGTTTGCTGCCATTTATGACAAAATGGCAGCTATCTACTGGTCGGGGCACTGCCATGCATGTTTCATGCTAGGCGTGAAAAACGCCGTTAGAAACTTCGGTTCATTGAATTACAATGGTGAAACGTCTTTGCTGACACAAATTTTATTTGCTTTTGACAAATTGATTGAGAGAAAAAGCCAAAATGACTGAAAATATGTCTCTTGGGTTGAAGTGAAAGATGAAGTCCGCGAAAATGCTTTATCCTCTGCAAATCTGGCAGTGCTAGGCATTCGTCAATTTTTGCAAGCAGGAAGGAAAATACGAGCTTTTGGGCTTCGATTGCATACTGGGTCTACCTGTACTGTGGTTGGGTCCATCTGGTAGCAAAAAGATTTCTTTGTTTGTGGCGCCCTCTGTTGTAAAGTAACAGCCTAGTATTTTGTGTGAAGCCACGCACGTTATCAAAACTACTCCAGAGCGAATTTGTATTTCCGTTTCCTTTTCCGTTTATAATTTTTCCTATCAGAATTTCTGACTCTGTCCTCGCAAGCTAACGTTGTGGTTCCTTAAATGCGTCTTTCTTCATTGTCAATTGGTTTTGTATGTACTGGGCTGAAATGATATCCTAGAGTTGCTGATCGAAAAATTAATTTATTAAGAGATCCATAAACTTTTGACGGGCTGAAAAACAATAAAACTTTTTATTGTTAAAGTATATATCATTCCAGCATTAATTTTAAGTGAACAAAGACAAAACATGACCCCTGGACTGTTTGAGATTCAGTAAGAGTCAATTACAAGCTATAATGACCTAGACGCCAGGCGTTTCCCGTCCTAATATAGACCTTCAGACATAGCGCATCTTGCTAATATTTGATTTGGTCTAGTCAAGCGATCAAAATTCTTTCTATTCTGCTCCAACAAAAGAAATCATTTCTAGTATTTGCGTTGTCGAGACTTAAGACGCAATAAAATTGATTATTAATTGCACTTAGCATGGGAAAAGTTGAGTGATAATGCCCATCTTGAATGAACTACTATTTGAATAGCAAATATTCCTTTTGGTGTGTGTTAATTGAATTAATCGAAATGATAACAACAGACGTTCCGGATGCCAACTCTATTGAAATAGAAGAATCAGAACGTGTGGCACGATGCACTTTGCCAATATTTACAATTACATTTTTCAAATCACAACAGGCGTTTGGCTGTATGCATGGATACATGGAAGCCAATATGTAGTATGCATATTGTTCTAATGTCAGTTCGATAAGGTCGATAAGCCTCACTGGAGTCTGGGAATGCACATTGTTAGTATGGACTCAATGTCGATTCATCCCTCAATCGCGGGGGAAATCGTTTAGTGGTACAATTGGTCTAATTATGTCAATCAATTTAAATCAGTAAGCGTGTTCGAATTCCAGTTGTAATCAAATTTGTAGTAGATGCATGTATGTCTGCTTAAATGATCGTATCAAACAGATTTTCAAATAAAACTCACAAATAACTACGTGTTGTGATCTAAGAAACTTTTTTTATTTTTTCTTTAAACAAGGTTTTAAGCAAATTCAAATTTAACAAGGATCAAATAAGACCAACAATCTTTTCGTGACCTAGTAAAGTTCTTATAGATGACCATTATTTATACAGAGATTTGACTATCTGTTTTTGAGTATTCAGTTGCCATTAGAAAGCTCACACATCTATTGAAGGGGCTAGAGCTGTTTAAAATAAAGATACTACAGAGTAGAGAGCTGAACTTACTGTCTCGGTTGTTTCCACTTGATAAAAGACAAAACCAATAATTGTATAAATCACATCAGTTTGAGCTGAGCGTACACGCAAGCTATTATATGTATGTATATTTTCCCAAAAGTTTCTAAGTTTTGCTTTAACCTACGCTCAATTTAGAAAGGAAAAGTCGTTATCGTTAGTATACAGTGTGTTTGGTAATTAAAAGACAACTGTGATAATATCCAAAAACTTTATTCATTGCTGAAGGCACTTTATATAATATCTATTGCGAATAACATTAATAAGGCATCCAGTCAAGTTATTTTTTAGAACCATCTCACATCTACGAGTGCAGCTGAGAGCCAAATTTTCTGCGTACTCTGCATCGAAAATTTTCCATATCTTTCGCAGAACTTTTCCTAGATGTTTGATTCCGTGTATATGTTTTCCTCGTAATTTATTCTTAATTTAGCTCAAACGTTTTTTATTAGATTGGGATCAGGCAATTTTGGTGACCAATCCAATACCTTAAACCCATTTTCTTCTTTTAAACCTGCGTAGAGTCGACCTCGATTTTTGGGATCATTATCCTTGACAAGGATCCACTCTTTATTATCGTTACCGTGTAACATTTTGGCAGACGGCAACGATCCTATTTATATAGTTTCACCATTTTTGGAGCCGTCAGGATTCTAGTGAAAACTTAAAGTTTGCCTAATCCTTGCGAAGAAAAGCTGCAATAAACATGGACCTTTCCAGGATGATTGACAGTTCGTTCTATCCAGGGTTCGCTTTTTTTACGTTACACAAGTTTCTAGTCGTTAGCCAAAATGAGGATTCTTTTGTAAAGATTAGAGTTCTTAAGTTGAAGAAAGGAAGTTTCCTACGGGCAATTGAATGAAATAAAAACAGCCTTCATGGAATATTGGAGAGTCCATCATGATCACCACATCGTAACAGCTTAGACTTTTCTATAGTAAAACAAAATAACGAAAAATATTTAAAATCATATTTAATGGAAGTTTGAAAATGCGAGGGCTTAGTTCCACGTTTCGTATTTTTTCAAGATGGCTGGCAAATATACGACTCTTAGATTGGGCGGGCTTACCAAAATGCACGGTTGACACCATTTTTTCGACTATTTATCTAAGACTGACAAAATTGTATGTTAAGTGATGAGAGATTTAACGTCCACATTAGAAAAAAATCAGGTTCAGGGATACATTCATAGCATTGCCATTAATCTGATTTCTGGTGATCATCTCCTAATTTACCTCGATTCACTAATACGGTTTTTGATAATGGTGAATGTTTTTTAATTAGTTCAAAATATTTGACTTGAGTGGTAAAATAGCAATATTTCCCAATTAACCCTACATGTTTCTACAATATCTGTTTCATACCGTGCAATTTTCAATTCTCATTTAGAACTAATTTACAAGTGCTGAATGTTAACACTTTAGCTTCTTTCCAACAGTCCCTATCGATCGGCAAGCTAATAATTGGTCTTTCGCTAGGCAGTTCGGATCTTTTTAATTGGCGCAAATGTTATTTTTAAGCATAGATAAAATCACTTTTTTTTATTTGTTTTTTTTTTTATCAGTTTCCTTTATAGTTTAAATTTAGGATTATATCTTCTATTTATCTGAATCGAGTCTGTAAGCTGCACTCAAATTTTGCACATGTTCATTTCACTTGGAAGCTGTAGATAAAGTGTTTAGTTCACCGATTTTGAGGCTTCTACCGTTATTAATGTTTTTTTTTCATTTCCGTTATTATGGAGTAGAAATCAATAGAATTTGGGCGGTTTTCTTTAAATTCACTACCTAATAAAACCTAACCAATTCCTGCAAAGTAGAAAGTGGTGAACGTTTGCTTAAATACATCTTTTCTGAGCATTTTTTATGATTTATAAGAGCATCACAATTGCCTGTGCTTTTTTAATTGAAGTGCTTGCAACAATATGAAGGCAGCTCAGTTTTTCGTGTCAAATATCTACTTCATATCACAGAATAAAACTTGTTGAAAATTATTGGTAGCGAACCATACATAATTGCATGCAATATAAGTGAAAAAAATAATTTTGACAAACCGTTAAAACTTAAATTTTGAAAAAAAATTGGCAATTTTCCAAAATTCATTTCAGATATACAATTAAACAGCTGCGTTAACGGTATTGGTTCAATAAGTCAGCATTATAGTCACCTTATGAAGGCAATTGATCAGCAAAATACCTGAACTAATGAAATTGTAATCACAATTTTCAGCGAAAATTTCTCAAGTTTGAACTTATGCTACGGCTTTTCATCCTTCTGTATCTCCTACGTCAATTCTTCCTTAACGCGTTAACAGTATGATTCAATCCACCTGTGTTTCAATATAAAACCAGATTCATCCAAATTTTCGTTGCAAAAATCAACTTAACATTGCTGGAGCTTAGTGAGAATTTTTCAAGAAAGTATTATTTTCAAAAAGGCACTGCCGAGGCAACTCCTAACACCTATATACTTATTTAAAATAAATATGAATCAGCTTCCAAAATGTGTACATTTTTAAAATAACTATGGATAAATACAGCAACTGCGTGTAAGACTCAAATGGAAAAGATTTTACCACATGAAAAACTTAATTATGGTAAATCGATTCGTGTAACTTTCAGTCTTTGCAAACCATTCGGTCTTAGTGTTCTTATTTCACATAGAAATAACAACGACGACCGCAATCGGCAAAAGTAAATAAAAACCGAATCAAAATCCAGAGAAATTGCATTTGCGTAAATAAAATTTAATAAAGTTTCAGGTAGTATTATTAACGTAGATAATATTTTTTTATCATAAATTATGCATAATTAAAGCGTTGAAAAGATAAATATATGCAAGAGATAGTTCTCAAAAAATTAAAATATATTTTTAACCAATCTTTTAACGTTACCCCATTTAATATAAATATAATTATTCAAATAAAACGTCAGCAAAATTTCAAATATTCATCCAATTAACGCTCTACATCTTCTTCCCAGTGTAGAGTTTTATCTAAACCGGTGAAAGCTTAATTAGCATGAAGCAATCATCTGCTTTATAAATGATAAACAAATGTAGGTTTTTGTTAACATTCACTCGACACGAGGTGAAAATATCTATTTATCTTTGATATCTTCTATTGTGTCTACACGGTAACTGGCAGGGTCCTAAAAATGCTTGATGTGTCTTCGCGAATCATTATTAAAATTAATTAAATCTAAATGCATTGAGTTAATTGATAATACCAACTCGTAAGCGAAGATTTGATCAGATCATAACACATAAGTTCTTAGTAAAACTGTGAAGAGCAGCAAAAAACCCAGTGTATTTTATGATGTAAAATGCTTGACGGGTTGCAACAGATGATTTTTGTTTTCTACCATGTTTTTACTTATGTTTACATTTGCATATATAAATTTCACATGGTTAACGTGAATCCCAAGGAAATGTTACATCATTCAAAATATTTGACCGATAAGAAAACGTTTCAAAATAAAATCATTTTGAAGAAATCTAATCTAAACAAAAATTAGTATTTACCGAAACCATGTGTGAAAAACCAATTCAAATTCAAAAAAAATCTCAAAAACAGCAAATTATTTATGTGGGAAAAAGTAAAATTGATAAGATTTTTTGATGCGAATGAGGAAGTCGGGAAGTAATCTTTTTATTTTAGCAATCAATTGGACGACTTTAATTTCCCTGTTTCAAATTGTTATCAAAAAATAAGGTAGTAAATAAAACCAACCGTTTTGAATTTAAAGCTTATCTCGAAATGTACGAGTGAACTTTAACTCAGTGATTGGCAAAAACATTTAATATATATTTCATATCTGGTATAAAATTTCAAATAAAAAAAACCTAGATATGTAAATTATTTAAACTTTTAAGTATTCCAGGACTTCTATAAAATTTTAATTAGTTTTATGCACAAACCAACAAGTATAAAAATATAGATTGTGAATATTATTCGAAATTATCTATTGATTATAGGAAGAATATAAGTCACAAAGTTCGCTATGTATAAATACATACATATGTATTTATACATATATGATAAAAGTTTTTGGACAAATTTTCTTTCTGTTTGTAGAATTTATGACATCCTTTTTTAAATTCTCGTCGATCACGTTGTCACACGTGACTAAATGAATCTTTAAAGTCAAAACTTGGATGGATAGTGACAATAAGAAATGAAATTTCATCATCAAAATAAAGGGATGGGACTAAGAGACGGTTATCTTTGCTGTGTCTAGAATTGACTCAAGATGCTGTTGAATGGGTTTCTTGATATTTCAGGTCATTACTCCTTTTCAAGAGCGTTTTCCTGGTATTGACCAATATCAATGGTCAGGGTTTGTTTTGATTTCGTACGATTCTATTCCATTTGTAATATTGCGTCCAAAACATAGTTCACTTGAACTTGCTGAAAAATGTCTGGTATTCTCGTTTTAGTTCAGGCAAATGGTCCTGAAAATAACGTCAACTGTGCATTTTAGGCTGGCAGGCAAATTTCTACTGCAATGTGTTGCCAGTTCAACATTTAGCTTAAATTTAATTTTCTGGGATCGCAGCTCCAATCTTTTGCGGGCTATATTGAAAAGAAAAAAACGGGAAATTCTCTTATCTAAGAAATTATGGCTCCCACATAAAAGTTGTGTACCTGTGAAGAATTAAATTTGTTGCAACTTATACATGCATTACTTTCATGCGGTGTCAATAATTAAAAAGTTACACGCTACAAACGACACCCAAAAATGGGGGAATAATCTTTCGAGCGCCACAACTTCTTTGTTTTCACGTTTTTCGCGAAACACATTTGTAATTTATATTAAAACAATTTTACCACAAGTCGTTTACAGTATCGTTTCTTTTGATCATTGTACGTACATTGACGGAGGTTATTGCGTTCCGAAGGGGGAAAAGTCACGTGAAAAACGGATTTTAAGCCAAATAATCGGCTTCCGATGGCAAACCCTCTATCGCAAAACTCATGGAGCATTTTAATGGGTAGGCAGATTTTATTTGCAATGTGTAGTGTATTTCACTATGAGCTTAAGAGATCATCTTTCGAGCGCCGCAACTTCTCGTTTGCCCATTTCCGCGAAATATGTTTGAAGATAGCTTCAAGTCAATTTTATCACAAGCCGTTTGCGGTATTGCATGTTTTGATCACTGTACACTGGCGGGAGTTATTGGGAGAAGTCAAGTGCATTTTAAAACCAAATGAACGGTTCGCAGGAACAAATCACCCAGTGCGAAAACACAAGGAGCATTTCAGGCAAGCAAAATGTGGTGTCACTAATAAAAGAGTTGTACGCCAAAAACAACACTGAAAAGGAGAATCATCTTTCGAGCGTCACATCTTTTTTGGTTTCCCTATTTCCGCGAAATAGTCAGAGTCAGTATTACAAGACGGTTCATGTGATAAGACCCTAACGAAACGGGAATTCTTCCATGACCTTCCAACACTGAGTTTAGCGTTTTTTCTCGATTGTTAGAAAGCAAATAAAAAGTCCGGGGCTTTTAGGTAATTTTTGCATAAATTGTTGGTTAGAAACGTAAAAAATGTCGTCTTATATTGTTACGACGTAATTCACCGTCAAGTTGGAATCTCAGGACACGCACTAAATTTTATACGCGTTTTTCTCATACACATTTTTTCGCGATCCTCGTACATGATAACCCCAATTTTTTTCTTAAAGGTTATGAAGTTTAGCAAAACATGAGATAAAATTTTCAATGTGAATTATAAATTCTGTGAAAATTATTAAAAATTGTTGTTTTTCGTATCATGGAAATTTCATGAAAAATCAAACATTTTTCAACCTTGTACTATTTTTCGAAGAAGAAATTTTCTTTCAATTTTTTAAATTTGGGTGGAGCAAATTAGTTTACAATTACATTCAACTCGGGCTTCCATTTATTTGCGTGCGTCTCTTTTAAAAATGTAACAATTCGGATCATAATTGATAAAATCTGCTTAGTTAAGAATTATTTTGATACATATATTTTTTAAATGAAAATGAAATTAATCTAGGGTTTTATCGCATGTACCGTCTGATAATAATAATAATAATAATAGTATTTTAAAATTAATAACAAAAAAAATGAATACTAGCTTTCAAATGAATTATCAAATGCAAAAGTGGATGATGAAGAAAATATTGTTTTATTATTAATATAAAATGCGGAAAGACTTGTGTGCTTCAATCCTGCAAGCATCACAGTTCTTCAAACAATATTACTGAGTTTTACCGCATTTAGTTTAAAGTTAATTGACTTAAGCAAACTCTTTCCTACACGCGCCATTTATCATCTTTATTTTTCGACTAAGCTTCAACAGTTCATTGTTCTTAACAAAATTATACACTAACTTTATTAGCAGTCATTTTGTAAACATTGCTGTTTTCGCTGCACCAAAAACAGGCAAACAATCTGCTCGGTGCATTGCATCAGTTATCGCTTGAAATCTCGCTTTAGATTTAGGAAAAAAAACAGAAATTTATTCCAAAACTAACATGTTTATTGAAATCAATTTATTTTTTCTTCCATATTAACTCTTATTGGCACTGGTGAACTTTACAAATAGTAAAGAATTGCTGAAAACAAAAGCACGCGCCAGATGTGTGCACATTTTATTCTAGAGAAGTGTGAAAAGTTGGTTGAGACCTCGATGTGATGTTATCTTTTGACCCGGAAAATTCTAATTCAGACTCGGAAAATAATCATTATGCTAAGATTGTAAAGTGTGAACAGAGAAACGTGAGAACTACAAACTTAGCAGCGTGCCTTGAAAAACACTAGAGTAAGCGTATAGTATACACAGTTAGTGCTTTATGCAATATGGATGCATGTATGATAAGACTTAGGCGCGGTGTTATATACTTCTAGACAATGACATTATCTTTATTTGCGAATTGACGGATTGCAACGCTTTTCGAAATATACGATATCGTATACCAGTCAACCGAGGAATATTATTGCGATCAGAGCTCCTGTCGTGAACTATCTCAGCTTTAAGGAGCCAGGATGCAATAATACAAAATTCATATTACGCTGACCGATATCAATTCATCAAAATTATATTTACCATAGCAATGTTGTACACTTTGCAGCATCTATCCAAAATTTTATTTGCGGAATATTTTGATTCTCCATTATCAAATAATGTTTTATTAATTAGCGCTCACTTCCCGATTGATGTTAAAAATCATTTGCTTCTGCTGCCAGCTTTGTGACTTATTTGTTTAAACAAAAAAAAGTCTTTTAATTTTGCATCGAAAAAGTAATTCCATTCTATCATAATCTTCAATGTTAAAAACTTATTTCCCTATGGTATTACCATAAAGCTTTGTTTTTATTGTGAAAACCTTTCCGAATATAACATTTTTTGTAAAAAAAGGTTATAAATTAGCTCTCTTGAAATTCAAGTAGCTGCCATTTTGAATTTGTGCAACGGAGTAAGATTATGCTATGCCACACCGGAATTCATATTCCGTATTTTAGATTAAAATTAATTTTATGCTCCAGGCATTTCAATCATCCCTAATCATGTCAGCCATCTAATCTAATCTCATTTTTCAAAGGGGCCTGATTCAACATTCTATATACACACACGTATCCAAAATTAACTTTCCTAAAAATTCGACCGTGAAGCTAAATGTCTGATAAAAGTAAAAGTTTTAGTCGGTAGAAATCCGGCATGCCGATAGGCAGGAGCTGATCGGTATCTTTTGAAGATTTCCACCTTTCAACGTTGAAAGAAAAGATTCAACTCAAAAGCCATCGTTGATTTTGTATGAAATTCGACAAAATTACCCATTTATTTCATAGTTCTAGACTAGATAGGGCTTTGGATCAAAACAAACGCCGATTTATTTATTTGTATCTCAGTTAGAACCCTTATTTTACGCTTTCACAAATTTAAGTTAAATTCAAAAACCTTTTTCCAAAATTTCCTTAAAAACACTGAAGAAGTCTGGGTGTGCCAGACGAAATGTACATCTGATTTAATAGTTTAAATACTTCTTTTTAAGGAAATTTTGGAAAAAGGTTTTTGAATTTAACTTTTATTTTTTTGTCTTTGAACGATTTCCAATAATTCTTCTGAGGCATGCAATTAGAACAATTATTTGTTTCTACCTTGACAGATTTTATCATTAAGGCTGTAGACTACTTTGATTTTCATTCTTACCTATACTTTGGCTGCTTATCTGAGAAGATAAATTCGTCAACGTTTTCTTTGGTTCTATCTCCGTTGGTCATCATCAATCTGCAGGATCATATATGGATGGTAAATAAATATAAACTTCTCATTCGTTTTATTGATCACTTTCATATCTTTTTTTCGCGGTCGACTCCACGAAACTCAACTTTTTATTTACATGGACAATATAGGCGAACTTCTGGGCTTCAATTCTGATTGGTCCTGTTGTAAGCTTATGACTATTGTCAAGCTTAATGCTACACATTGCTTTCTTTCCTTAGATCTGATGATGTAATCTCATGGTAGTTTAATTCCAAAATTGACATTATTTCTAGCGCATCAACTCGAGTCGGGCCTTAACCTTCTGAACACAATAATTCAAAATCCCGATGCAACTACTGCGTCCTCTAGTTTGCGAATCTTAATAGTCATTTACTACGACCACTGAGTCCTATCAGGGCTTGCGTGGTTTAAACCGTAAGTGGCTGCCATTTAATCTGTACTTCGTGGTTCACTGGAGACTTCCTCTCGAAACATACTTCCAAATATATGACAGGACATACATAAAATAAATTATGAATCCTTAGATACATGCCAAAGTATATAGATATAGTTTACCATGGATACACGTAACTCGTGATGTTTCATACATTGGATACTATGATGATTTTCAATCGACTAGATTTCTTTCTTCTTTTCAAAAATATCCACAACAGGGAAGTTTTGTCTGTGTATCTTGCGAAAAGCGTCGTGTTAAGTAATGCTACAATAAAGATAACAATTTAGGTAATAATGTCAACTTTAAATATTTGATTTTCTCGATTGTTCCTTCTTAAGAGCCAAATACTAGTGTAAGAGTATAATGTACCACATGGAACTGGGAAAAAATATTTTTAGGTGTCTACATAGAACCACAATTTTTTTGAGACTAAAATGAAGAAGCCGCGTGGTGGGAACCTTGCGGCCCACACGGTCAACTTCCCAGTAATATCTACATAAATAGTAAAAATATTAATCACTATAATAATAATACCATAAATAATAATAATGAACATGAACAGTAATTAGGGTGAGTTCATATTAATCGTATCATCTTAGGAAGCGTCTATTGATTACATAAAGCTTTTAGTGGATGGGTGGAGAGGGACAGGTTGATTGAATCTTCACGGATCAATCGTATGAATATATGAATGTTTTTGGAAAGTAATCAAAGAAACTAAGAAGTTTTATTTGATGAGAACTTGAACCATCTGATTTTGAAAAGCAATAATTATCAGAAATTTAAATTAGATAGAAGAGATTTTCTAGAAACCACGTCATTAGAGCACATGAAATTAGGTAATATAATTTTTATCAACCTTCTTCTGTTATAAATATGAATTTTGAATTGTTTTTGTATGAATATGTTTTGCAATTATGAAATTTTTTATTTTTTCTTAAATAAGATATCTTCACCACAAATACAAATTTGATTGAAATTTTTTTTTTACCAAATTTTAAGCAGTCCTCTCATGAAAATCAAAAACGTCACCATGAAAACTATTGAAAGTCTGCTTAAATTATGCAAATATTAATAGGCTTTGATTGTCATAACAACAATGCCTTTAGCAAAAAAAACATCACGTAATATTATTCGCATGGACCCTTTTTATATAGTGACTTTTATTAAATTTTAATTATTAGTTTTTTTTTGTACCAGGGTTTTTACAAGAGTTCTTTAGAGTATATAAATTTTGTAAACATTGGTTACTGTGCTGTGTAAATCAGGTTAAAAAATTTTTTTTTAAAAAACACTAATTTTTTGACCTTTTTTCATTGAATTAAAAAAGGGCTCGCACAATTTTTTTAAAAAAATTATGGTCGTGAGTTATACTGGTAAAAAAAACTGTCCAAGATCGTACGTACGTACATAAATACACACACATATATACAGACTTCTTTCCAAAAACATTTTAATACCTATACTCTGAAGATATATTGAAAATTTCCATTTTGGAGGCGATTGCAAGAACTTTTCATATACTGGGAAGTTAATAAGTTAGGTATTATTTCTTTAATTTTCAAAGAAAATGGGAAAAACATAGTATCATTCTGAATTTTTTCATTGTTAGGTTTTTTGAAATATCCTGTTTTTTCTTAACTCACCGTGTCCCCATCATTCTTGAGTGTTCGAATAGGATTAATCCTTTATGAATTAAAAAAAATCGGTTATTGAGCAATATTATCTTGAAAATTGAAAACCTTCAGATTAAAACATTCAACCCATTTGACGGATTTTTGGAATGTAATGAATACTTTTATGGATTGAAAATAGTTATCCTTATAACTATTATTTTTATAGTTATTTTCAATCCATAAAATGATTCATAACATTCCAAAAATCCGTCAAATGGGCTGAATGTTTTAATCTCAAAGTTTTCAATTTTCAAGGTAGTATTGATCAATGACCGATTTTTTTTCGATTCATAGAGAATAAATCCTATTTGAACATTCAAGAATGATAGGGACACTTTGCCAGGTTGTTTTTAAACTACTTATTCGACGTCGTTCCGAATTTACTTTCTCCTTGAAAATGTTTTGCCTTTCTGAAATATTCACAGGAGAGAATATTTCTTTATCTGTTGGACTGTAGAAAGTAATATTTACTTATTTTTTGATCATCAAAAACAGTATGTCATTTTTTTAAAAAGTCAGAATAAGCTTGCTACCATTATGAATTCATAGCCCTCCAAATTTTGATTTCCGGAAAGTTTGGTACGTCTATCAATGCTCCAATTATTTTTTGTATTTTTGAGTATTTGATTAAGCACGTGCATTGCACTTACATTTTTGCGTTACCTACAAAGACTCCTAAAAGTGAGGTAAATAATCATGTAGTCGCCTCTTGGTTTACAATTGTAATTTAGCTTGAAATTGAAAAAAATGCAACTCATTAAGTACTGAGCCTTGCTTAACAGGCTAAACTTTAGCTTTACAAGCAAATCTCAATAGAATGTTTTTGGTATTATAAATTCTAACATTTAAATTCTATTTTTTTAATATTCAAAGAAAATAAGAAAAATATAGTGTTGCTATGAAACTTTCGTTGTTATTTTTTAACTTCCCAGTATATGGGAAGTTCTTGTAATCGCCTCGAAAATCGAAATTGAAATTTTCAACATTTCTTTACGTTTTGAGGTCTATAGAGTATATATAAAGTGTTTTTAGAAAGAAGTATGTATGTGTGTGTGTGTGTGTGTACGTACGTACGTGCGTTCGTGGACAGTTTTTTCTACGAGCATAACTCACGTAAACAGAGTTGTATCGACTTCGTTAAGGTGTCAATCGAAGCGTCTTTGCAATCTTAAGAGCTGATTAGTTTTTGGGATACTTCGGTCAGGGGGGTTTGTTGTTTTGACCCGTTGAAGGTCATTTCTGTCATGCGTTATACCTCACGAACCAAACGTACGATTTTTTGAACAAGGTGTCAATCGACCCATATCAAAATTTGTTAGATTCTATCAAATTTTTAAAAAAATCGTTTGAACCGTTTTTTAATTTATTAAAAAAAAGTGCTAAAAATTAGGTTTTTTTCCATAAACAATTAGTTTTTAACCTGATTTGCAGCACCCAGTAACTAATATATATAAAATTTATGTAGTACAAAAAGTGTTTTTAAGAAAATCAGCAAAATTTTTTTTCATGATTACGTAAAAAATTAAATTAAAAATAAAAAACATTAAAAGTCATCATGATTTTCAAGGTCCTTTTTATCATTCACTATATCTCACGAACCATGTATGATATTTGCATCATTGAGGTGTCATTCGACGTGTGTTAGCAAAAAAATAGAGTTTTTTTCATAAAAAATAAATTTTTAACCTGATTTGCACAGCTCAGTAATAAATGTTTATATAATTTATATATTCCTAATAGTTTTCGAAGAGAAACTGGTCAATTTTTTTGCATGATCCAAAAAAAACCTAAAAAACAGCTCGTGAAAAAACACAAATTCAATGATTATTCCGAAGTCATGGCAATTTTGAACAAAATTATTTAAAATGGACACCTCGCGAGAAAACCTCTTCAGTGGGCGTTATAACAAGAATGCATTCATTTTTGCTAGCGCTCCTTTGTCCTTCAAGCATTGATATAAAAATAACAAATGACGTAAAAAAGGCTTTATAGCCCGCCCCCTCCGATTTATCCGCGTGAATAGTCAATCAAACCAATCCACCCCCCACCCAACAAAAGCCTGACGTAATCAATGAACGCTACAGTAGATGATATGATTGATATTAGCTCATTTCAATTACGGTTATGAGTACCTCTCATTATTATTATTTAAAGTAGTAGTATTTTCATAATTTCTTTTGTGTTTAATATTTTGAATATTCATGTAGATATTACTGGGAAGTTGACCGTGTGGACCTCAAGGGTCGCACCTCGCGGCTTGTTTTATTATCCAGTTGTCCTTAACTAACCATGCCCCTGATAGAATCAGATATAAATTTCCGTGTTACAAGAGAAAAATAAGCTTAACAGGTTAAACTTGAAAAATGTGCAAAAATTACTGTCGTTGTTCTTCAATGCTACATTTTATTTCAATTTAGTTCCAATTGTAGTCTTCAAAATGTCGTATGCCAGTCTGTCTGGGATCAACTATGAATTGAAAGTCATTATAGATATTCCTACTATATTATGGAGAATTCAATCTAGGCTACAGTGTCGTGGCAGACAGAAGTTTATAAGTACGCAATTAGAAAGGTTTTGTTGTCGTCTGGATGAGTCTAGCCTGTAATAGTCTTTCTTCGACTGGGATTCTCAGTTGCAGATTATATGCACATGTGTTGCTCATCTTATACTGGGCGAATTTTCGGTCGGTAGATTTGTGTTCAAGTTCACTCTACTCCGAGATTTATGGACATGATAAGAATCTCATCCCCTGAAATACACTTCAAAGGGGCATAGACATTGCGGCTTGTGCCGCTGATAATACCGTCATACCACCGCACCGCAGTCTACAGATACATTGCAACCATAGTTCATTATCATTCGACCAAAAAGATAGACGGGATCTAACAATCGCTCCCGTTGATCAATCTGGTTGTGTGCTTTGAAATGCGAATAGTTTTACTAGTCTGTTATCATCCTACGAGAGAAGAAAACGCCTGCCACCCGCCAGCAGTTGAGTCAAGTCCCGTCTGGCGATAGTGCCTTTGCATAGTGCGTGCGATCGACGAATAAATAATAGAGTTGTTCCGAACAAACCGATCGCGGGTTGGGGCACAAATCGATTATAAAATGGTATTTAAGGGACAGTCGTTAATCAATCGAACTTCAATACTATTCGATCGCGATCGATACACGCTGATAGTAACGGACGAACCGTTTCGGTATAGAGAACGGTGATCACGGCATCTAGCGAAAGTGCTGATTCTTCCAAGTGATTTGATCTTCTATCGAAGTTAATAAGTGAATTATCTATCGGAAATACCTCACGTGCCTTCTCACAGGCCTTAGTAAATTGCACAAAGCGACTCGAAACTACAAGAGCGAAATAATTCGGCTAGACTGCAAGTCACCAAATATCAGCTCCAACCTACTTTGTGTGTCGATGAGAAATTTTCGCTTTCGTCAATTTGTACTTTCCGGGAAGAATCGCTACCGCATTAGCCATGAGCTGGTTCAAAAGGTTGTCAATCGCAAGGCACGCGAACCCAGATAAAAGTTCCACCCGCAAGCATTCGGGAACAAATCAATGCAATAGAGAAAGCCGTAAAGGATATCGCTCGAGAGGGGGCTCATTACCAACAAGTCTTAGCGTCGAGAATTCAATGGCCTCAACAAGCAATCGGATCACACCTCAGCTGGTGGACCCAGACGAATTCTTTGAGGATCCTTTTCACGTTCAAATGTACCGCGACGAACGTGAATTCCTTGAAATCATTGCCGAATGGGTGATCGTAGACGACCCTAGCAAACGTAAACCAGACGAGAATTTCTTCTCCGCCGATTTTGAAGCAGAGTTCATTAATGTTCAACGAAGTGTCTCGCAGGCGTCAATTGTCGAAGAGGATCTCTTTCGAATTTACGAAAGGAGTAACCCCGAACATAACAATAACAACACAGTCGCTGATAGCAGTCTGACAATATCGAGCCTGGACGGTGCATACTCCGAGAAGGACGGAACTGAAACTGATGGTGATTACCAAATATTTTGGGGGCATTGGATCAAGACCGGCTGCTATTTGAATCCGTTCTTAGTCGTTGGTGAACAATCCAATAAAAATATCGATCAGTGTGCACGCACTTTTAAGACATCAATGCATACAAGAAAAGGATTGAAACGAAAGTCGTCAGAATCTTTACATAATTCGATCATGAGTGCTATTAAAAATTCCGCATCTACTTCAATCGATCACAGATCCTGTAATAACAAAACTGGCTGTCAACATTATCCTGAAAATATTGACAATAATGACGAAGGATTAGATGTCGAAGTTTTATTCGGATTAGATGATCATGGTAATATCATATTGGACACCGATCATATCGAAGAAGAGAAAGGTTACGGGTTTTTAATGTGTCGCACTAAAAAACTCTATCGCAGTATTAAAAAAGGCAAAGAAGTGGGAGAAAGTTTTCTCGTTCGAAAGAGTATTATACACTTTCTGAAAGAACTTGCTAGTTGCTTCAGTATTTTTCTTGACTGTTGTAAGTATTTATATCTTTCATGCAACGGATAAATTGTTATGTTGTATGATTCACTCGGTTTTTTTTTGAACGAAAGTATGATATTGTCTTATTGAAAACATAGTCCTGTAGATTAATTTAATATTTCAAACATTTTGTAGTAAAATGTTGCTCGAAATATCAAAAACGCTGATTAATTGGCATTACTTTAAACAATTTCTTTCCAATTACAGGCCATCCTCGCAACAAGTCGCAATGTGGCGGGCCCGAGGAATCGATTCGTTCATACACCCTGCAACTTGCCGATGACCATTCATCAACATTTTCTCGAAATATTGAAAATTTCATATCATGTACAAAAGAATCGCGTGAAGCCGCCCCTCAAGTGGTCATGCGAAATATGCGCCAATTTATGAATGGCATGAAAAACTATTTGGTAAAGCATGGCGAAGGGAATTTTCATCAGGAAGTGGAGAAGGCTCGGTCACGCTTAAAATCGGATGAATTCCTAAATCTGGACACAATTTTGGAAGCTGTGATGCATCAATTGGTGGTATTACCCTTACGGGAACATTTATATGGTTTGTTCGTAGACTACTATACACGAACGAGTGATATCCAGTTATTGGTTCAAAATGTGAAATATGCCTGCGCCCGAAGTGCACCAGAGTTCGGGATTAGGCCTGGTGTGGCGCCACCTTCCTCGCCGGCATTAGCCCAAATCGGTGTTCTTTTGGTGAGACTGCAAGAGGCCGAGCTACCGCTGGAAAAGCTGGAACTATTTTTATGTGTGATATCTTCAATATTCGATGCAACAGGATGTCCTCGTGGACAACAATTGGGGGCTGATGACTTCTTGCCAACATTGGTGTATGTTGTCGCTAAATGTGGATTTGTTGGCGCGGAAATTGAAGCTGAATACATGTGGGGTCTGTTGCAACCTGCATTGCTCAACGGCGAAGCTGGCTATTATTTGACGGCCTTGTGCAGTGCTGTGCACGTTCTAAAAAGCTTCATGGGGTCGGAGAATGAAGGAACTGGATCATTAGATGTAAGCCAAATTATCACACGACTCTTATCAATTAGAAAAACTTTATTACTATGGTGTTAGATGGATTTGATATACTATTAATGAAATGATCTCAGTATATTTAACATTGATTTTAACGATAGATTTCAAGGATTAACGTTTTTTAATTTGTATGGCTTTCCATACGTCGTGCGTATTATTTTAATTATATTGATTTGTTTTAGAACCATGAACTTTCATAACGAAAAAAATGTATTTTAATGATTTTAACCCTAAGGAATTCATTTGCGGCTGACACAATTAACTGCTTTATTTATATGAAGTACTGTATAAGCGTTTTTTTTTTCAAATTTTCAACGACGTTGATAACATGAGTAAATTTAAATTATTTTATTATTAAGAGCC
This sequence comes from Oxycera nigricornis, assembly GCA_963942545.1. Lineage (NCBI taxonomy): Eukaryota > Metazoa > Arthropoda > Insecta > Diptera > Stratiomyidae > Oxycera > Oxycera nigricornis. The sequence continues at coordinate 86,448,423 of OZ012662.1, forward strand.
ATGTTACTATTGTATGTGAGCGTTATACACATATTCTTATCAGTACTGTTGGTGGCACAGAAATGAAAATTGTTGGATTGCAAATGTAAACATTTTTTGTCTTATCATCTATCATCCGTTAATTCCATTCAAGCGATTTATTAGCTACGAAAAAAAAAATTAAAGCAACTTGCAATATGTCTTTCAGCTTAGCTAGTTAGTAGTTGATTTGAATCTTAGGGTTGAATTTATGTGATCAAAGGTAAATATCACTGTAAAAATTCAAACCTTTTCTTACAGGCTAGCAGAATTAGATTAGATTAAGCAGTTAGGCTGATAAAGCTACGGAATCACTTCCACTTTACAGATCTTATGTGAGTCCCTGTACTTTTTAGACACAGTCAGTCCGTGCATCCTCGAGGAACTTTTCTATTCAATTGAATGCTGCCTTGCACACCTCATCATTTTCTAGGAACCTCGAGATGGCTTGGAGAAATTTGAAATTTTCATAAAACGTGTTCAGCCGTTTCAGCTTCTCCTTTTCAGAATTGACACGTGTCTTATAGTTCAGGGTGATAAGGACAGTGTCCAGTCAAAGGGACAAACAGTGTCTTCAGCTTGGGTTTACTGAGGTTAAGCACCTTAGTGGTGTAACTTTTGGAGTAGGTAAATATATTATATTTTATATTTTATCGTGCTTCTGTTCTACGACTGTCCGTCCAAAATGCTTTCTTTCTTCCTACTTCCTAGGCCACGTCCGGGCCAACATGATCCACTAATGTACTTTTATTTTTGCCTATTTCAAACGATATTTCCTGGTTATTTTCTTCCCATGAGAATGTGTCATACGATAACCTACTTTTTCCAAGGTCATTCGTGATAGTATTTCCAGCTTTCTACAAATTTTTGGGCGTATCTCTAGTCAACATGAACAGATTTAATGTCATTTAATTTGATGCGCCAATGCTTTTTCCATTCATTAATTTGATATATTGCTTTTTGAAGTTTATCAGTAGCTTCCTCTATTGTGTTATCTACTTCTAAAATAGCCGTATCTTCGGAAAAGTTAGCATTTTTTGTATTCTCCTCTCTTGGAACATCACTTGTATGCCATAGGTACAGCGGTCCTAGGACACTTCTTTGCGGGACTCCAGCTTTTATTTCTGAGCATGCGTCTTCCTGTTTTACCCTAGAATATCTCTATAAGGTACGATTTCACAAGTTAGCAAAACTGTGAAGGTAAAGTTTTCTCAAGTTTAAGCAATAATCACTTGTGACAAACCTTGTTAAAAGAAGATTTCATAAGCAAATTTTCTTTTCTTCGGGTGCTTTCTCTATAATGTTAATTATCCTATGGACTTCATCATTTATCGAATGTTTATCCCGGAATCAAAATTGATGGGTGGAGATTAACTCTGAAGTTTCTCAAACTGGCTTCATTCATTTGATCAATGATTTTCCAAATCCATTCGACATTACTGCTTTTAGTAATATTGGTATATGCGATGTTATTTCATTGTGAGATGTTCCTGGCTTAAGTATCATTGTTACTTCCGCATATTTTCATATTTTTGGTACATACTTCAACCTGAAGCCAGCATATATTAGAGTGGTCAATCCTACTGGCAAAATAGCCGTGTCATCGGGAATGGGAGCAATTGTTGTATTCTCCTCAGGATATCGCTTGTATACAATAAATATACAACAAGAGTGCGAACCACTTTAAAAACCTTGAGATCATCAGCATAAAACAGACTGCAAGAGTCAAATAATAGAGGAAGATCATTTATAAAAACAAAAAACAAGAAGAAGAGAGCCAATAATGGAGCCTTGAGCACAATTGTTATTAAAAATGTAAACACCACAAAACCGCACGGACAAGTAGGAGATGTACCATAAAAGTAGGCAGTCTGAAATTCCCAAGCCTTCCAACTTGTGACACAGTATACAGTGACCAGCAGCATTAAAATCCTTGTAACAATCCGTGTAAATCGCAACAACCTGAAGATTATCCAGCGCTTCAGATACAGTATGTGAACTTACTAGTAGAAGTGGTGGAACGATTAGTAAGGTAATCGAGCTGCTAGAGGATAATTACATGTCCTAGAACCAAGAAGACATTTTAGTTAAAGATGAATTTGAGAAAAAAGCTGAGAAGAAAGATTTAGTTTGTTTCGGACTAAGCATCACCAAATTCGAGGACGGTAGACTGTTAGCCATTCTTCAGTTTCGATGGAAAACACTTGAATTTAAGCTTAAATTGAAAAGGTTAATTGATTCTAGTGACATCCTTCTATTCTCAAGAGAAGGCTCACTTAGGCCACCACAGATCCATTGTGATACTTCCGATGTATTGGCGGCATGTATTCAAAATAAAAAATAAAAAATAAAATGCACAAAATAAATTCATTAATGTATTCATATCAATTTACATCAGAGTAGTAAAACCTGAAAACAATACAAAAAAATTTGATAAGCTATTCAAAATTCAGTTTTTTGTTAAATGGTTGCTTTTTAAATGTTCGTATTGCACTAATTTTGATAGCAAATAACGACTATCATTGATCTCCTCACATTCCATCTTCAATAAAATAGACTAAAACTGTTTGAAAATGCAGATAGCAATCCAACCATCATCAATTCTTGTACGATTAACGCAAGGAGAATTTTCAAAGTCATCCAACAACAATTTGAAATAGCTTCTTAACTTGATTATTTTTTTTCTTTCTGGTCATGAATGTTTCATTAAAATGCGACAGCAATTTGTGACAACGATAATTACGACAATTAAATATTGTCGTAAACATTTATAGCGTAAGCAAATTATCAATAATATTATGGTCAAAATGTGTAAAGCAGCGTAAAAGATTTTACTCAATGTTTTGTTTATTGGTAAAAGAGCTTCTAATTCAATGAGGGCATGATCGGACCAAAAAAGATAATGAAATACAAATTGACGCATTGCTAAAATAAGATAAGAATTACCAATTTAAACGCGTGCATGAAAGTTCATGGTTCTCTAGAAAAATTCTGATTTTATCCTTAATTTTTTTAGCGAACAGTTTTTTATATTGAATAACTAATAAGTAATTTTGTTGCTATTGTTTCTGGGTGAATATTTGAAACTATTGTATTTAAATATTGAGCAGCTGGAAATCTACAAAAAAATTGCAGTGGAAATTCCCGAGCGAAAAAAACCGTGTGCTAGCATTTAGAACATTTCGATTGTTTACAAAAAGCAGTATTTTTCTGTTGAGTAAGAGTAGTAAATGTATTTATCGACAATGGAATGAAAAATCAATCAAATTGCACTAAAAATTCTAAGCACTAGAATAATAAGAACACAATTCATTGTCATGTCCTTTTCAATAAGGCGGGGGGAAAATGCTCTATACGTTTCCCTGACGAACTGTTTCCATTTGTTATTTGGGCAATATTTTCTATATCGTGTTTTTTTTATAATTAGTGCTTATGTAACTTTTGCAGAAATTATGATGAAGCGATTCGCATAACAATGCAGATTCACTAAATTTTTGACCTTTATGCATTTTTCTTCGTGCCTAGAATTATTTTTGTGGAGAGGTGAAACTACAAAAGAATTATTTGCAGTATTGAAGAAGAAATTGAGTACAAATTCCTGATTTCACTTATTGTTAGACTTGCTACCAATTGTAGCAACTCATACAATGGGGCTATTGAAAATTGTGGCAAAGATTTGAGCTGTTATTGTAGAACTAATAACATAGGTCTGCAAAATTCAAATTCTTGAAGAATTCTTAAACTAGCTTTAGTCACGGATCTATTAGCATCAAATCTTTCACCCTGTTCTCCACTGATATCAATAAAGTCTTCAGGAAAATGGTAAAGATGAGAATAGAGGCCTTTCAAGCTCAGGAAAATTTTAATGACATTTTTGGAAGCTAACAATACTTCTTTTTCGCTGTGATTTATTTGTTCCACGAAAACTCATTTTTCAGAAATGGTCGTAAGTCTGGAGGAGCAAATGCATTCTTTTAACGTGGCTGCAATATTGCAAATTTTGAACATATCGTCACTCCTCTGCAAAAACCATGAATCTATAAATCCGTTTCACGCCAAAACCGCGAATCTGCCAAAACATATTTTCCAGATAGAGGCGTTTTAATATTCACCATAAAGTTTCGAGGTGACGAAACAATATGCTTACATTGTTGTGCAGTTTCTTCGATCATACAACTCTGCAGATTGGTTGATTGAAAATTGATCTTCGAAAAAATAAATCTAACCACTCACGTGATATCTTGAATTTAAGAAATCGGATTCTTGATTTTGGCGGAATATTTTCTAAATGAGTAAATTTGATTTCCAAGTATAAAACATTCAACTCTTCCAATTATTAATAAAATACGTTTATTCATTGTGTAGTAACTAAATAGTGGAAAAATTAAAATGAGTACATTTAACATAAGTAAGCTTGGTATCTACTACCTTCAATTAATCTTTACCATCGGATTCAGACTATTCTTCGTTTGGCTTCCTCTGAGAGGATGACCAAATCTTCACAAATTTTCATCAAATCATTTAATATTTTCGAAGCAATGGACAGACCTTCTCTGCATACAGGTCGAGGCATAGTTTATGCTGAGATTTGCGCCCTTCTTGTCCTGGTTTCTGGCGTTACTATGACTAACGTCTATGAAGTCACCGCTATAGCTGGTATTGTGCCTTGCTGTTGTTGCTTATTGCTCCTCGCTGTCCATATTTAAGTATTCAATTAACCTCAGCTGTCTCCAAGGAAGCTTTATTTTTAAATTCGCTGCTAGAGGTTTGAAGTCTATATTTACATCAGGTTTGAGCCTGCCTCCACCTCTTATGTAAATATTACTGGGATGTTGTTCGTGTGGACCTAGAACGTTGCACCTCGCAGCTTATTTATGCCACGTATCGTATATTCTTCTCCTATTCCTAGAAAATTAGATACCAAGAACACTGCGCCGCTTTCATGCCATTTTACATCGCTAATAACTTCCTTGGACCAAACTCTTCCCTAATTTTTTAATGCAGTCTAAGACATAAGTAGTGTTTTGAAAAACTTATTGATTCCAATGGTAGATGCCAACAGCAAAAATGATCATTTCCTAATATGATGAAAAGTAGTTATAATACAACTATGATATAAAAGTCGCTAATTCTGTGGAAACAATGTAATATCACCAAAATATCGATTATTTCTTGCACGTGAAAGTTTTCCTGAATCGAATTGATTTCTTAACATTTAAACCTTGATATCCTACCGGAAATCAACTAAAATTGCGAGCTAATGTACATTAGAATGGACATTACTTATACACGACTTCAGCTAATATGTACATTCATCCAATTATGTGTTAAAAACTGGTAGATTAAAATTCGATTCTAAAAAATTACGTTTTCTTTCTGAGATGCCTTCTTAACATTCCTTTATACCCTTTTTAATTCTAAAGACTTTGCGAAATATGCGTAAATAAAAAGCTATGTTTGCTTACCTATCAGCACAAAACTGTCTTTCATTGCATCACAATTAAATGTGGTACCGGGAAAGCCGCTCGAGCCTATAATATTGACCTACCTACAACATTAGCCGAAAGTGGAAAATCTCAACAAAATCATATTTCTTCAAAATTCTTTACTCCATTCCCGTCCAGTAAAAAGCCTTCAAGATTGGAAAGATTTCCTGATCACACAGCTGAATGTATGAATACAACGTCACATGAAAAAAGGACTTAAATGTGCCTTAATTTTATGGTCGTGACATGCGTAGTGCGATAGTTTATTAATACAACAATATCATTGTAATCAACAGATAATTTTAACGTATTTAAAACAATCCAGATTTTTATTTTTTATTTAAACAAAATAGCGTCCTTTTTTGTCCACTCATATTGACGATCAACATATGAATGTGGGGCGCTTTTTCGAAATTCATAGCCGTTCATATTCATATTCATGCAAACACTGATCGGAAATAAATACTTAGTTTTTTTTCTGCATTTTCATACAGTTGGCTGATCAAACTATTTACAACTTTTAGCCAATAAATTGCGGCTGAAAAATCTATTGCACGCTGCTCTCCATGAAGTTTTCTACGCACTATATTTTATTTCTTTCTCAAATCCATCCTTTTGTATGTATGAAATTTTCGTTGTCCAATTTTTCCGTATCTAAAGCCTAGTACACAGTTCGATTCAGAACAGAAAATTCTGCATGTCTGCACATTTGGTAAATAATTTGCTGCTGGAAATTTGACAATGGAGACTAGTGGAGATGATTCACGAAGCAATTATCTTTTCGCAAATGCCGGCTGCTGTTGATGTTGGAAACAACTTCAATGACAGTTTTAATGACAGCTATTGCCAAACTTCAACTTTCTGCAACAAAAGAAATGTAGAAACAATTAAAATTCAAGTCAGAAAAGTGGGGAGAGTACTTGGTGCTGCGATGCTACCATCTACCGAGTTCATCGATTCTGCGCAGAAACTGTGTACTGCTTCTGCAAAATTGAGTCTGAAATTCTGTGCGGAATCGAACCGAAATGTGTACTAGGCTTTAGTCAGGTTTAGACGCAAAATATCAACGCTTCCATCTTAAATGGGTGGGCATCTACTTGTCGACCTGATGAACCAATCGCTAAGAAACGTTTCAAAATGTGTATTCCCACTATATCCTTTTCTTTTACACGACATATCTTTACTAGGCAATAGCACAATCTCTGAGACACATGTTATTTTTGGAATTTTGTAAAGAAATGGTTTTGATGTGGCCTTTCTTTGACACTCATTTGAGAAAGAGCATCGAATTTTTGGAAAGTTTCAATTTTTTCGCTTGCGTTTAAATCACACCGTTTGATTAGATGATATTCAAACAATGGATGTCGTATAGACGCTGACATCAAATTTCCTTCAATGAGAATAAACGCTCGAATGAAAAATTATAATAGGTAGCAAATGATGAAAAAAGGGAGCCGAATCATGAATATGTTAACAGAGGGTAGAACATGGTGAATTATAACAAAAAGCAGCTGAAATTCGATTGAAAAGATTGGAACTGGAATCTTGATACAACGTTGAGCAATTTATAACACCAACCGCCGTAACAATAAGCGACTTTCGCTGTAATTCCAAAAAACCTTGATGCGAGCAACTCCGCAAATAGTTGTACAAAATAACGGTCAAAGCAACGTTATACTCAATGATTTCAGTCATACCTTTTATGTTTCGTTAGATATTGCAATGCTAAAACAGAGTACAAAATACAAAATATTGTGCAGCAGATCTGAAAGGGTCGAGAAGCTGTCTGTGTCTATTTAATATTCGTAACCAGAAATAGCAAAATTAAGTATAAATAGATCGCAAGAAATACATATGCATAACGTGAGTTTATTTTATAGAATTTTTTTACACATTATTTGATTATTTGAATTTCACTGCACAAGTTCATCGGTTTTGTATTTCATATATTTAATACCTACGATTTGTTAGGAACTAAAATAACTAAACTAAATAAATAGTACATAGGCTATTATTACACATTCGAAAAAATATTCAGTTCATATTTTTATACTAAAAACGTCATCTTTTATCCATTTTAGTGGCGTTCATCATCATTACCGGCCTGTTCTTCCGTCCTGCGTGTAATTATTCCCGATGAATGCAACGGCTCGCTTCAAACTCGCACGTTACCAGTTCGTCCGCATACAACTACCCGCGACGTGTGCCGAATAATTGCTCACAAAGCTCGAATCACAAATCCCCAAGACTATGGCCTATTCAAATTGGTCGATGGCGAGGAAACACTTCTAGTCGATAACGAATGTCCTCAGGATGCAAGGATCGCCGCGCGTGGAAAGCATTGTATGTTGGCATACAAGCGACTGGATGCAAAAATAGCGTGGCCTACAGCAACATCAATCTAAAAAAAACGAACAAATTTCGATAAATGACAATTGCAATCGTTAACAAAGTTAGGCATTGAGGAACTCATTCACATACCTTGGTGAAATAGGAGCGCTGATGATGAAGCCGCAAACACTATCATCCATGACAAAGGAAACGAACGAGTCAACAGTATGAATGAAGAATCTGAAAGCAGCGTTTCTGCAATATTTATAACAAGTAGATTTAACGTTTAAGGTTTGAATAAGACTTTTATATACTAAAATTCAAATGAACGCGTTCTGCAAAAATCAATCAATTAAATATAAATAAGAGTGAGTCGACGTAATGCGATTTGTACAGGAATCTAAACAAGTGTGTTGGAAGTGACAAAAATGCAGATAGTACGAATAGTATTTTTCAAAATATCAAGAAATTCATGTGAACACTTACCCGTATCATGTAGGTTTTTTAAAAAGAAATCAAAAGCGTATCGAATAATTTGAATGTTATATAACCGCAAGTTTGACTATTCTTAATTCTAAACAAAACCACTACTAATCAGTATTTTACACTATTTAATAACTTAATTTGACGGGAAAATACATTCTAACGAGTGAAAAAATAGAAAATCAAGAAAGAAAATGTATTTTGTACCACAAACTTCAATAATTGTCCTTTAACATATTTAAATTCGTATACGTCAGAAAATTTGAGTATTGCATCTATTTTACAGTACTAAGAGTTAATTGACGGCAAAATAGCGATTTTTAAGCAGCACCGGTTTACTATCAGCAACAGTATAATGTTCTCAAATTACTTTGTTCTATATTCTTAAGGGTTTTGTGTATAAATTATTCATTTAACTAAACACTATGCTAAAACTCAATTATAACAAAAAATGATATATTATCAATTTATAAACTGGTAGAGTGTATTCTATAATATTTTCCAAAACGTTCATTCAAATATTCTAGAAACAAATATAACAAAATAATTGTACTTTGAATTTTTCCAATTGGGTTCTAGTAAACGTTTGCAAAGTCTGTTGATGTATTCAACTCAACGATTGAACAATTTAAAGGAATATCGGCGACATCAAATTGTGGTATTCGCACACTAGTTTGTATTCAATTGCAAACAACACAAACTTATTGTGACTTAATATTCGCATATTTCGTTTGATAAATATAAAATCGATTATTTTAATGGATTCCGTCAAAACGAGAAACATTAACAATGCGAATGAGATTCTTTTGGGCATGCGCTTAACAACAAACATTGAGTATGTTTTAATTGTGCTATTGGCATTTGAAATTGAACTCGATTTTCTTAAGACTACTAATCCATCGATTGATATTATCATTCTTCTATTGTATGTATTGTATTTCGTATTGATTGAAACGAGTAAAGTGGTATTTACATACACATTCATTACCATCAACAAAAATGTTGTTTTACTTCGTAATTGCTGAAAGTTTAAATTTTAATTCACTTTCTAGTTTTCACAAGGAAAAGGGTTTGCAAAGTATCTAGGAAAGACGTTTGCAACAATTGAATACCGTACCTAGTCGTGCCGAAAGTGCTGCCGAAGGGATATGTGGAGAAAGAGTTTTTGACAAAAAAGAAATAAAATTTTATTTCAACGGACTGCTAGGAATACAACAAACAAATATTTATTCAAAATGGCTGCCTATAAACTCTTACAAACCGTTTTAATCTGTTTGGTCAGTCAGCTATGGCAAAATGCACTGATTCTAAAGGAAAATTAGCTACTGCTTTAACTGCTACAGTAAAACCGGTCTAAAACGGACCTTGTTTATCACGGAAACCTGCCTGAACGGAAAAAATATACTGGGAACGGAGCGTTTTCTAATGCAAAACACCCTGAATAAGCCGGGAACCTGTATAACGCGGAAACGGAACGCGATTCGTGGAACGAAATTTTACACAGAAAACGGAAAATTAATCGCCAAATTCCCTTCAGCAGACATATTATATACATATTTATATTTACTAGCAGAACCTAGCACTCGAAATTCGAGTGCTATGATGATTTTATTATAACTGACTCTAGAAATTCGATCGAATAATCTTCAATCTCAGTTAGAACCCTTATTTTCACGCTTTCACAAATTTAAGGTAAATTCAAAAACCTTCTTCCAAAATTTCCTTAAAAACGTGTATTTAAACTATTAAACCAGATGTACATTTCGTCTGGCACACCCAAGCTCCCTCAGAGTATAACTAATTCCCTAAGCTCTGTGTTTCTATTTTAATCCCTAACATTTTACATTTTTACCGCAAAATTGAATCAGCTTAATTGATTCATTCCCTAAGGTTTTTGAATTTAACTTAAATCATCAATCAATATAATAAAACGGCAAGCGAAATTTGTTTTTCTTTTGTGATTAAATAATGTTTATGAATTTTAATAATGTTTAAAAATCATTATTCAATTATTGGCGCTTCAAATCGTCTCGAACGTATGACAATGCTAAGCGTTTTGCGCATGTCATCATTCGATTTTCTTATTCGTGAGATCTACCAAACCGGTTTGTGTAAATAATGTTAGGAAAATCAAACATCGTTTTTAACTCTTTCCGGGGCAGTGGTATACTTTTTATACCACATTTTCAATTTTTTTTCCTGGGTAATAGAGGCACTGGTATACTTTTAATACCATGTTGTTCTATGCTATAGGCCCTTATCAGTGCAATGCATTTTGCTTTTTTTTATTTGAATTCGACTTTCAGGTTTTGTAGAACCGTTATATCGGAGAGACGGTTACTTGTTGCGAGCGTTTATTTGATTCTTTTGTTCTAGTGAGGATTGTATTCGCAATAGCATGCAAAGTGAAAAAATCTGTGTTCTATAGAGTAAAAATTTATTTACTATCATTATTTTCAGTAATAGGTGCAGTACAAGGTTGGTATTAGCATTACAAGGGCGCGGTATAAAATGTATACCAGTGCCCATTACAATGGAAATTCGTGTGAAGAAATATATTTCAGGAAAAAGAGAAAATGAAACGAAGAACTCCCACTGATGACGAAATACTTCAATTTGATGACGAAATACTTCAATATATGCCCAAAAACCAATAAAACGGTGTTACAAGGTGTAACAGCTGGTTTACGTCTTATCAAACTTCCATAATCCTCACGATGTTTCCGAGGTTCAAAGGTGAGGATTTGACGGTAGCCATCAGACAGTTAATTGGCCTGGTATCATTTATGACTATAACATACACATGCACAATGTGGATAAATTTGATCAGATGAAAAAGTACTATGAACTGGACCGTAAAAGTCGAAAATGGTGGCCCCGAATTTTATATCACTTCCTTGATGTGACTCTGGTAAACGCCTACATAATTGCGAAGTTCGAAAACTACGAAGGAACTCTAAAGGACTTCAAGTTAGAAATTATATCTTACTTGACCAGCATTTTTCTGCCAACACGAAAGAGAGGACCAAAAACCACATCAACGCCAGTTGAGAAACGCAAAAATAAGCCGTTCCGAGAGGTATCGTTCCGTAAAACTGGCCGGCATTTACCCGAAAGGACATCATCACGTCGATACGCTCTGTAGAACGAAGTGGAAGTGTTCCTTGTGCAATTTTCCACTCTGTATGAGTGACAATAAAACTTTTTTGTGGAATGTTAGTGTGTAATCATAAGAGCGAACTATCCCGAGCAGATACTGAGTCATGAGCGATTGCACCATTCGATGTAAGCATGCATGAATGTAAACAATACGGATTCCACTTATTTTCAACTTTTCGAGCGAGTAAGATCTTTCCTCAACGTTTCCAAATGTAATTTGTTATTTTTGTGCAGTTATGTCTAGAAAACACAAAACGTTATCGCTTGCTGAAAAAGTGAAAGTTACGAAGAACCTCAAACGAGAAAACGGTCGGCCAAAGAATTAATGGATAGATTCAAAGTAAGAAGACGCAAGTGTACGAATCGTTGAAAAACAAAGAAAAAATAATAGAAACCTGGTTAAATGGAGCACCCGGACAAATAAAACGCATGGCTAAAGTCTCATCAAACGAAGAAATAAATAAGGTAGTTTGGGAATGGTTCGTTAGTGTCAGAGCAAAAGGTATGCCAGTTTCAGGACCTTTAATAAAATCTGAAGCCCTAAAAGTTTCTAAGAAATTAGGAAAAAATGACTTCAAAGCTTTCGATCACGTCACGGCATTGTTTTTAACCAAGTGTGCGGCAAAGCAAATGACCTTAACATTCGAACTGTAATTGAATGGAAGGAAAAAAATTCGTTAATTACTGAAGGCTACGAATCCAAAAATATTTTTAACGGGGATGAGACTGGCCTTTTTTTAAGATGTTACCCACGAAATCACTCGTTGAGAAAGGAGATAAATGCGTTGGAGGTAAGATGTCGAAAGAAAGATTGACTGTTTTTTTCTGCGCTAATTTTGACGGGGAAATCGAAAAACCGCTTGTCATTGGAAAATCTGCTTGTCCTAGGGCATTTAGACACCTTGATCGCACAACCTTGCCAGTTCTTTGAAAATCTAACAAGAAAGCTTGGATGACGAGTGCAATAATGGAAGAATGGCTACACTCCTTCAATGAGAAAATGAAGACACAACAAAGAAATGTTTTGTTATTTCTAGACAACGCTTCGTGCCATCCACACATCATGCTGTCAAATGTAAAATTGGTCTGGTTTCCTCCAAATACGACTTCAATTACTCAGCCTCTAGATCAAGGTGTCATCGCCAACTTCCAACATTTTTATAGGAAGTTAGTGTTACAGTCACTTATTGGCACAATGCATGAATTCAATAATGTTACTGAACTGTGCAAATCGATAAATGTACTAGAAGCAGTCTATTGAATTCACAAAGCCAGGAAGCAGATTAAAACCGAAACAGTAAAAAAATGTTTCATTCATGCAGGCTTTGGTCACGATGAAATTGTAGAAGGAAACGATAACCTCGGGATTGAGAGAAATCGTGAAATCTCGGAACTTGGCCAACAAATCAATCTACCTTTTGAAGTCAACACCGTAGTTCATTTTGATGATGATCTACCTGTCTTTGAAGATATCGGCAGAGCTGTTGATATTCTTCAGCAGCTTGGAGATGAGCAAAACGAGATGGAAGAAATAGAAGAGGATGAAAAAACCCCGAAAATAAAAACATTCCGTGAAGTATTAGGATTGGTGAAAGATTTGCAAGCATTTTCAGCACACACAAATTGCCCCCAATTGATGGAAGTCATGCAGGAAGCAGAAGAAATTATTTTTCATATTTATGCGAAATCGGGCTGTCAGACAGCTATGACCGAGTTTTTTTAACGGACTAGCTAGGTACATACCGACATATGTATATATAACCAAATTTCTCGCCAAGACATTTCAAAGAAAGTAAGCTCGTTTTCTTTATTTTTTAGATACAGAAAAGGAGCTATGAGCTGAAATGGTTTCAATGTATTCATCCAAGTGTAAAATAAGGAATTTTCATGAAAACAGATAAGCACATGAACTGTATTTTTCTTCATTAATTTTCACATACTGAAACAAATATCTAGTACATATCTTTATATCAACATTGTGCACTGTGCGTTCTTAATGAGAATCTCTCTGAGGCTAAACTGCGCAAAACGGAAACCTGCTAAAACGGATCGAAAAGTTGGGTACCACAGTATTCCGTTTTATACAGGTTTTACTGTATTCGGTTTTACACGTGACCAAAAAACTTAAAATGTACACCAAAATTGCAACTGCAGAAACGACGCACATGAGAAATACGTATCATAAAGCGCGATCAATTTTGTGCAAAACTTATGCACAGTATGTACAGTCAGCAAAATGACTATAAGCGCAATTGTAATTTGCAGCAAAATTTTAACACAATAAATCAAAATAAAATGAAATAAGTATGAATTTTTCGTTTATAAAAGAAAGTATAATAATGTAAATATAAAAACGTCCAAAAAATATAATTTTAACGCAAAATTCAATAAGCGCATGAAAGTTTTAGTTATTTTAAAAATAAACACAAATTTCGCTTTATCACTATATCCGTCTTAATATTTTATATGGCTTCTGTTATTTCGATTAACATTGAAAACTCGATTGGGAATGGATATTATTAGATTGCCAATCGTTACGGAATCAATTTCCACCCAACATTTGCAAATTTCTCGTTTCAAACAGCATAATATTCATGACTGCTTTCATAGATTCGTTGAGCCATGATCGCCAATAGACTCTTTACAGGGTCTAAATCTGGGCTGCAAACATACCATTCCATCTAATTAATGTTTGCCTTTTCAAAGCGTTGTCAGGTCAGACGTGCAGTATAGACTACTGCATTATCTTGTTAGAAAGTAATGTTTCTATCGTCAGAAATATTTTCCAAAACAAGTTCACAATACGTTTCTGCATTAATTTGGTGGAAACGAAGCACAACTTCAACTTTCCGAGTGTCAAGAATGCACCCCAAACAACTACACACCCCGAAAATTTCGACTAAATCTAACTCGATTTTCGATGCGAATATCGTGCCAATATGAGCTGGAACCATCTGGCCCATCTAAATTAAACTTTTTTTCATCAGAGATAACGGACTCCCATTTTCTAGTCAAGTTCATGTGTTCTTTGGCAAACGACAATCATGCTTATTTATGATACACCTGTAGCATTAGTTTCCTCTTTGATTTTTTATAAATTAAATGTGGATTATGATGTGAAATTGGTTGGATTCGTCTTTTCGTGACACGATTTCGATTTTTCGATTATAAAATTAACCAAATTGCCTCCCTCTTCTTTTTTCAACTGGGCTTGGGATCGTCTTCGGCGGAGTTACGGCGCCGTCTTTCTAACATTTTAGAAAATTTAATTTTATTTGTTACCACCAGATGGCCTAGAATGCTATATAATTGTGGCGGTTATGAACACCACTTCGACCGCGGAGCGGCGCTAAGATCGACACGGGTAAAAATCTATGTATTTGTAGGATTTCGAAGTACATCTTGTCTCTGCTATGTATTTGACTGGCGCTAACATTCGTTAGTTGATTTCTTTAAATATCTCGTCCACTCAGTTTTGGACTATCGAGGCGAGCACACGTCTAGAATAAATATTTATAATCATTTTACATCTTTCATTGTGGAACCCCACATATTCTTTCTTTTCGATGACAGCTGTCATAGAACTTTTGTTAATTGTATTTAGTGTGCAATAAAGTGGTTTTATACTGTTAACAAACTCTTTTGGAAGCGCAGGACCTTTCAAGTAGGTACCAATCGCTTCATACTGTAGCTGTCACGAAAATATAATTGTGCCATGGCAGCACCAAGGAATTCTCCTTCGTGCAATATGGCCGCAAAACGATCGTTCTACTCCCTTGTCAGCCACCGCGACTCTCGCGTACACTGTCTCGTCGTACATAAATTTCATATTAAATATTTGTAAACATTTGTTAAATACTCCAAGCTACAATAAACTGTTATAAAGCAAGATACCTACAAATGGTGACCCCGTGTTAAAAGGACATATAAAAGTGCGTCCGCTTCATGTTTTCGCAACCAAAGACTTTCAAGTGCGACGTTTACAGTTTCCAACAAAAATTGCGTCCCCTGAACAGGCGCCCGAACATGAGGACGCATATTACGATGCGGCAGCAGGAACGTCAAATCAGAAGAACGAACGTGATAGTGACAACGTGCATTTGGACGCCATCCATCAAGTAAAATTGCCGCCATTTTGCCAACGGCGACCCACGCTTTGGTTCGCGCAAGTCGACGCGTAGTTTAAAAACAACCGCATCGTCACAGATTCGACGAAATTTAATTTTATCATCGCATCATTGGATTCTGATATTCTGGAGCAAATCGCAGATATAATAGAAAAGGCACCAGACAGCGGAAAATACACGGCAATCAAACGAGAGCTAATTGCACTTTTCGCCGACTCAAAGGAAAGTCAACTCTCAAAAGTGCTGACGGAATTGGAATTAGGCGATCAAAAACCATCGCAGTTAGTACGCGAAATGAAGTCACTAGCTGGTGATCAGCTTTCTGATAACGCTATACGTTCGCTCTGGTTGCGTCGCCTTCCTGCTCGTGTCCGCGCTATTTTGACTGTTACGGCTCATGTAGACACAGACGCTTTAGCAGAAATGGCAGACAAAATACTCGCTGAATGCAATGCGTAGCCTTCAGTTTCAAAGGTAGCCAAGCAACCGGAAAGGGGACAAGTCGACTTATCAACTCGGCGCCTCCATAAAATCGAAGAAAAGCTTAAAAAACTGAACACCCGCTCACGTCAAAATTCACGTTCCAGATCTTCGTCAAGACAGCGGTTTCAAAATACTCAACGCATTTGTTTTTACCATCACCGTTGTGGGGAGCAAGCGCGAAAATGCCGGAAACCATGCAGTTACGCAGTTAAACCGGAAAACTAGAGCTGTTTTCGTCCAGTGGTGTTGTGGTCGGCGATGAGATAGAAAGTCACCGTTTAGCAGTCAGCGATCGACATTCTGGCACGTTATTTCTAATTGACACAGGTGCTGGCGTCTCAGTTATCCCGCGAAATGACGTTAAAAAACGGACATCACCATCCAGCCTAAAACTGTATGCGGCAAATAATACATTCATCAACACATACGGTGAGCAGCTCTTAAATCTAAACTTAGGATTACGTAGACGCATGGAATGGTACTTTCATATAGCCGATGTACATCGAGCTATAATCGGAGCAGATTTTCTTCGAGCTTTCAATCTTCTAGTAGATCTTAAAAACAAGCGACTCGTCGATGGCAACACGCAGTTATATACTTTTGGAAAAACGAATGCCGACAACTGCAGTGTCATTACATCTATAGTACAAGACGACGGCATCCAACAACTTTTAAAAGAGTACCCAGAGCTTACTACTTCGTTGAATTTCATCTCTGGGGAGCAACATGGAGTGTATCATCAAATAATCACTACAGGTCCTCCGATTAAAGAACGCCCACGACGATTACCGCCCGATAAATATGCAGCTGCGAAGAGAGAATTTGATTATGTATATGATCTCTTAAGGCATTTGCAGACCATCAAACAGTCCGTGGCTGGACCACGGACTGTTTCCGCTGCATTTGGTAATGAAAAAATCAGACACTAGGAGACCGTGTGGTGATTATCGACGTCTTAACTCAGTGACTACGCCAGACCGCTATCCTGTTCCTCATATACAGGATTGCGCACATATGCTGAGCGGCACGAAAATATTTTCTACTATAGACCTTGAGCGCGCATATCATCAGGTCCCGATACGCGAGGAAGATATACCCAAAACTGCGGTAAGTGACACCGTTCGGATTGTTCGAATTTTGTCGTATGACTTTTGGGCTGTGCAATGCCGTGCAAACCTTCCAACGGTTACTGGATACGGCTTTGCGCGGATTGAATTTTTGTTTCATATACGTGGACGATATTTTGGTCGCATTGCGGGATTATAGCGAACATATTCAACATATTAAAAGACTATTCGAACGTCTTCGCAAATTCGGGTTGAAGGTTAACCCATCGAAATGTGTTTTTGGAGCTAGTCGAGTAGAATATCTGGGATATTCGCTCAACAGCAACGGGATTAAACCATTGCCCAGCAGGATACAGGCGATCAAAAATTATAAAAAACCTTCCACCATATTAGAGTTGCGACGCTATTTGGGTATACTCAAATTTTATCGTCGATTCTTAAAGAATGCTGCCCAAATATTAGCACCATTAAATGATTTCGCCACAGATTCGCGAAAAGGAGATAACAAGCAAAAACCTAATCAGTGAAGCCTCTTTGTTGGCACATCCAAAAAGCGACGCGTTGGTGGCTTTGTCTACAGACGCTTCAAATGTTGCCATCGGTGCTGTATTGGAACAATACGAAGATAACGTTTGGAAACCTTTAGGATTCTTTTCAAAAAAACTTAATCCAGCGCAAAAAAATTATTCGACGTACGACAGAGAGCTTTTAGCTGTCTATGAAAGCATCAAGCACTTTCGCTTCATGCTCGAATGCAGAACATTCACAATCAAAACGGATCACAAACCGTTAACATTTGCCTTCATACAGCGATCGGAGAAAGCGTCGCCTCGCCAAGCACGGCAATTAGAATACATCGCGCAGTTTTCAACAAAGATTGCCCACGTACAGGGTACGGAAAATCCTGTCGCGGATGCTTTATCCCGCTGTGAAAACATTGACGCCATTACAGAGCTCGTCGACATAAGCCAAATTGCTAATGCTCAAAAAGATAACATTGAGCTCCAGCGACTTCTTACATCTAACGTTGCACTGCGGTTACAGACGATCACAATCCAACAAAACATCGTTTATTGTGATACATCAATGGGTGAGATCAGACCATACGTTCCTGCAAAACTTCGAAAGCGGCTTTTCGAGCAAGTCCACAACTTATCGCATCCGAGTGGACGAGCTACACGTAAGCAACTGCGCAAGAAGTATGTTTGGCCCAGTATGTGCAAGGATATTGCACGCTGGGCGAGAGCTTGCACTGCATGCCAACGTTCCAAAATCAGCCGGCACGTGCGCAACACTCCACAAAATTTTGCTCCAGTGGATAGAAGATTCCAGCATATTCACTATGACATTGTCGGACCATTTCCACCAGAGCAAGGAAAATTCTACATACCTACTATGATAGACCGTTTCTCTCGATGGCCAGAAGCCATACCCATAGAAGAAATCAACGCAGAAACGGTAGTGATGGGAATATATACTAACTGGATAGCCAGATTTAGATTACCCGAAACAATAACGACAGACCGTGGAACACAATTCGAAGCATCTTTATTCCAATCGCTAATGAAGCTGATTGGAAGTCATAGAATCAGGACAACGGCGTACAACCCTGCTTCAAATGGGATGGTTGAGCGACTACACAGAAATCTAAAATCGGCCTTAGGGTGTCATAATTCAACGCGCTGGATCGAAAAAATCCCCACAATTCTACCTGGCCTATGCACTATGCATAAAGAAGATCTACTGGCTTCGGTAGCAGAAATGCTGTACGAAACGCAGCTACATTTGCCGGGCGAATACTTCCTTGGAGAAGACAGTCCAGCTGATACGAGTGTATTCATCGAAAAACTTCGTCGTGATATACAAGATCTGCGTGCGGTTCCAGCAACACATCATCGTCAAGACGTTCCATTCGTTTTCAAGGACTTCTCAACTTGTACTCATGTTTTCGTGAGATAAGATGCAGTGCGAAAACCTCGTCAGCAGCCATATTCGAGACCCTATAAAATAATGGAAAGAATCAACGATGCCGTTTTTAAAATTCGCATGGGCCAAAAAGATAGGACAATCACCACGGAACGATTGAAACCAGCACATCTTCCGAATTCAGACCTCGTAGATCCAACAACAAGCACACAAGTTTTAAGAACGTATTCTCGCCCACGAAACCAGGCTACGCAATCAGTGACGTTTGCGCCAACATGAACGTCACTTGGGGGAGAGTACTGTAGCTGTCACGAGAATATAATTGTGCAATGGCAGCACCGAGGAATTCTCCTTCGTGCAATATGGCCGCAAAAGGATCGTCGTACATAAATTTCATATTAAATATTTGTAAACATTTGTTAAATACTCCAAGCTACAATAAACTGTTATAAAGCAAGAGACCTACAATAGAGTAGAGAGATCGCGATAGAATATAGAAAGAGATTGTGAAATAGATAGTCGGATGGAAAAGATGCCATATTGAAATAAAGAAGTTTCAAAGAAGTTTAAAAGACTTTTAAATTGGTTGAATTTTATTACGACATAACAGAAAGAAGGTAGCCTATTACATGCCTCTCAAATGCACAATTTTATTAAAGCGCTGCCTAATTGAAATTTTTTCCGATTTTAGTTTGGCTATAAAAGGATATCGGGTCTGTAGGTATGTTTCAATAATAGATTTCAACAAGTGCCCGTACTGTTGTGTTTTCAATAAATGCCCGTGATGTTCTTTATAAATACGTACGTACCGCAATGAAATCAGCTTGAACGCTATTAGAAATGTTAGAAAAAGTTTGCTTGAATAGAATTGTAAATTCGGTACATAGCTGATATCTACGAATTTCTGTTCGCTTTCCATGCAGATTTTCACGACCCTTTCTGATAGCACTTTAATACTATCAATTTTCAATTCTTTTCTTGCTTTCTGCCTTCTCAAATACTTATTAGTTTTGTTATTCTGTCTTAACTGATTTTCTAAAAATTTAATTCTAGTTAAGGACTTGGTTACTTGTGCATGCTCCTTTTTTTGAGAGCTATAGGAAGTGATATTCACCATTAACAAATCCCTTTCAAATTTGAAGATTCCGTAACTTAACGCAAAACCATAGATTTCATATAATTTTGGAAAATCTTTAACGTTTATAAAACTGTGATTAAAACAGCAGTATTATGAAGAACAAAATGCTGAAGCAATTGTTTATGTAGTTTTTATTTGTCCTATACTCATCACTACTAAAATCATATGGTTCAGTGAAAATTTGTGTGGGAAAGTTTGAAGTATTCTCCCATGGCAAATAACCAGTCTAATTTGTTTTACTATATACAAAAATTTAGCGAGCTCATTGGCGCGGAAGCAAGTTACCGTTTCCTACGTTGCATCACCCGCGTTGATGGCATTGTCAAAAATCTGCAAGAAAACAAAACTACAATGTTATGATGTGCTTATTTAGCAAATATTGCATCTAACCTTTTCGCAAGGGACCAAGCACTCGTGTATGGCCTCTGAGTTTTCAGTAGCACTGCCGAGCTCATTCTATAAACAGATTTTGTGAGTTACAAAGTGCTTTAATTTTTTTATTTACTCACCCACTTGCGTTTGTCCTTTATTTGCACCTGATATTACATTTTGTGATTACATTATGTCTCTCTTTTCCTTTTACAACGGAGCTGGGGACCGACTTCGACGGAATTGTGACATAAGCAACCCAAATATATTTAAACCTAACAAATACACTTCATTACCTTTCCGTATTGTGCATTACGATTATCACTGCTTTTCTATAACGAATCTTGATTAGTAACCATGTTTAAATATTTTACAACTAATAACTTATAAAATCTTTATAAAATGAAACATTTGGTTTTTCTGACTCACAAATTTTATTATTAGCACGACGCGTTTCGATCCTTAGATCATCTTCAGGTTACATACAATAAATAATATTTCTTGGTTTTGTTCTTAAGTAATTAATGGTTGAAGGAGTGGTGATTGGAAGGGAAGGGTAATATCATTTAGAAGGTTTTCGTTTCTCTTTGTGGCCCGCCTTATCTCAAGGCATTCCAGGTAGTCTAGCCTTTTCGCTTTGTTTATTTTATGTAGGATGCTAATATTGTTAATGCTAAAATTATGACCTGTATCTAAAATATGTTGGGCTATCCCAGAATTTGGAATTACCTCTCTAGTTGCTTTGATGTGCTCCTACCTGTTTGTCCTATATAATCTGCATGGCAATTATCACAGGATGCACGATACACTCATGAATGAGAAAGGGGCTCATTTTTGCTTTTGTTGTTAAATAGTAATTTTTTAAATTAATTCTAGTCGAATGAATAAAGGATAATTCAGTGTTGTATTTTAAATATTTGAACAATTTACTATTGATGGGGCCTACATAATGTAACTTTCTCCATGATTGAACATTACCATCTTTTTGAACTGGATATATTTCTTTAATAATTTACGTTTTTTGTTTATAAGTCCTAAAATGAGTTGCTTAGGGTATCCGTTATTTTTGGCTATATTTTCAATGGTATAAAGTTCCTTCTTCAAATTTACTTTGGAAAGTGGAATATTTAGAGCACGATTTATCATGGAATGAAAATAAGCTAGCTTAATATTTAATGGATGGAACGAGTTATAAGAAATGAGCACATCTGAAAAAATATTTTCCTGTAAATATTAAATTCTAATTTTGATTTTTTACGAGTAATGGTAAGATCTAGATGGTTGATAGTGCGGTCAGTTAATCCCCATTCCAAAAATATACTCTTCTGGTATTGATATGTCGATGACATTATTTGCTTATGGGATAGTACAGATCGTTAATTAAATAAATTTTTAACCTTTTTAAATAGCCTCAATAATAGCATCAAATTTACTATGGAAAAAGAAATAGACCGCACTATCAACCATTTAGATCTTAAGATTTTCAACGCCGACGAAAGTGCCCTGTACTACAAAGCTATGCCAAAAGGGACATTGGCGTACAAAGGAGAGGTTTTCTCTGGGCTTAGATCCCAGAAAAAACGTCTTACGTTGCTATTTGTTTGTAATGCCAACGGCACATACAAAAAAATATTCGTTATCGGAACATCGAAAAATTCGCGCTGTTTTAAAAACAAGAATGTTCCTCTTCCTTACTACTCCAACAGGAACGCATGGATGACTGCAGACATATGGAATGGAATCCTGATAAATTTGGACAATGATATGAAGGAAGCAAATCGTAAAATAACACTTTTTGTCGACAATGCTTCTTGCTATCAAACACGAGTCGATCTAGGAAATATTTGCATAAAATTCTTGCCACCAAATACGACAGCTTTTATTCAGCCTTTGGATCAAGGCGTAATAAGATGTTTCAAGGCGTACTATCGACAAATTATGGTTAGGAAACAACGTATAGCAATCGAAAGAAACATATGTAAGTGTGCAGAATTTCCTGCATGACGCATTACTTTTTATAAAACGGGCATGAGTTAAAACAATTATTTTGTACAAACAGATCTTGTCTGCATCACGTTGCACCACCAAGTGCCGCATGATCCTTCCCAATCTAACTTTATTGCTTCATCTATTACTTATCTCTAAAACATGTGGTGACCAAATGTTCACACTTCTTAAATAACTCTATTGCTTCATATCTCACTTATCTCTAATACATTTGGTGACCAGATGTTCACACTTCTATCTGGTTTTCCAATGAATATTTTGTTGAGAAGTATTGAATGGTATAACTCATGGTGGTGGTGGAAGCACGAACGATCAGAAACTGTTTTCGGAAGGTAAAGAGGGTATATGTACTTTCTATATGAATGAATTCTATCAACTGATCATTTTTTAGACCGGATTTGCTTCACAAAATCATGAACCCCTTGATGAGGTTCCAACTTCTATCGAGGTTTTAGAAAATATTGATCAAAATTTGCTTTCCAACTCGGACTTCCGAAACTATGTTGAATGTGACAATGAACTACAATGTTGGATAGATCTGACAGAAGAGCTCTATCCAAACAAAGTTGACTGATATTTTTGAAGCTATTTAATTAATAAAAAATAAACTCAATATAAAATATTTTTATATTTACTTTTTCAAACACTTTTAATCATTTCTGTAATTTAAAAAAATAAACTGCGCTTTGTCTTTTGATTATTGTTTTGTGAACATGTAAATCAAGCTCAAACACCCTGGTTCCTAGATATGTATTTGCATCGATGGTGCAGATAAACACGATCGGATAACTGCATTGGTGGTGGTGCACGTAAACGAAATCGGATTAGTGCACTCTTCGCCTGAATGCATCGAAAGATGGCAAACTTTCAGTAATGCACTTAAGCGAGTTTTACTGTATCTCCTATTCTAAAAACATTTTTGTAAAGTCAGTCAAAGCTGATTAATATTTGCATAATTTGAGTGATTTTTAATAGTCTGCACAGCACCGTGTTTTGACTTTAACGAAAAAAACTACTTAAATTTTGAAAACCAATACAAATCAAATCAAATTTGCATTTGTGGTAATTAACGTTTTGAATGGTAAAATGTTTTGTAGTCAACACTTTTTAAGATCATATACTTTAAAAAGATCATAGTATTGATTCACGTGATCCAGGGCAGTTGGATTTTTGGAACGTTCAAGCAAACGTATGCAAGAAATCCAGAAAACGAGGACATCGAAAACTGTGCGACGCTGGTATGCTTCGATTTGTGTTTGGATTTTGAGGACTACGCGAACTCGTACTGGAGCATCTCGGGATTTTATCGTATTAATTACTCGGGTATAATTGTGTCCTGCTCAAATTAACACCCGGAACACCCAAGTGATCTCCAAGACGCGGGGGATATTTGAACCAATGTAATGGTATTCAAGTCGAGGATCCATTGCAAATTACGTGTCCGCAGCACTTGAATATCTTACGACTTAAAATTGCGGATTTCAAAAAAACGTGTCGCTAATGTTATCTCCATTTTAACCCTTCAAATTAACTATTTTGGAAAATAAATGCCTGCAATATACATATGTATATGCGCTGCGCGTTTAGTCCTGATGTTTAGTACCTTTCGAAACTGGGCAGATGAAGCGTCATGGTAATATGAGTGCCATATATAAAAGGCGGTTTGAGGCAGGTAAGTCATTCAACAGGACTAATAATGAGTTTTACACAGGCTGCAAGATATATAAAAACATTTGCATCGTTCATTAAGAAGTGGCTTAAGGTTTTTAAAGAGTCTGGTAATATTGACGATGAGTTCGGTAGAGATCTTAAGAGAGCGACCATTAAAAGGCAAGATAGGGTGATTTATAGCTTGTTTGAGAAGAAGCCGGCACTGAGTTTACGATATGCGAGACAGAAACCGCTGAACAAAGGAGTTAGTGTATCAACTAGTACGATAACACGGCGATTGCAAGAATCTGGCATACAAAGGAGGGGTACACTTGTGAAACCTTTTTTGACTGAAAAGTATATCAAAAGAGATTATGTAGGGCAAAGCGGACCGTGATTAGAGAAACGTGATTTTCACAGGTGAATCTTCATTTGTTTTATGTAATAACTGGAAGAGAACCTGGACGAAAAACGATGAAAGAATTTTGCGACGTACAGAAAAATAACCGGCAAACGTGCACGTTTACGGATGCTTTTTGGAAAGCAAATTCGAGAAACTAATCGTTTCTACGAAAACCCTAATTGCTGAATCAAGGATCAAACTTTATAAGACTGGTTTGCATAAATCTACTGAAAGTTTATATAGAGCCTACAATCGCGATTGGATACTGCAAGAGGACAACGATCCAAAACATTGAAGTCGTCTCTGTACCAGCTGGAAAGAAGAAAACGGAGTCACAACTTTAGTTTGGCCATCACAAAGTCCAGACGGGAACCCGATAGAAAACGAGTCACGTACGACCATATGAACACGCGCACTTTAAATGAGTGCAGTAATGCACATTCCAGGAAATTCGATTCCGTCTGGTCTGACCTCGCGAGATCCTTCAACGAGGCAAGATCAGCAAAGAACCCAGACGCTGAATCAGCAAGGTGCAAAAGCGATAAGTAGCGAGACGTGACCGCTCTCCAGACTGACTTCGGAATTCAAGCACCCGTGCTATCTGTCGTACCAAAACAAATAAAGATTCTATTCATTTATAAAACAGGGTCCATTCTTTTATATATATATATATATATATATATATATATATATATATATATATATATATATATATATACATTTAAAAGTTAACGACGATTCTCTCAGAACGCAAATAATCAGATTACAGTCTAACAAGCGCACCTGAATTTACTTGAATTGCACCATTCCACCTGATACCGTCTGAATAATTTCCGTCAACCTATTTTCGCAAACCTGCTGATGCCACACTCACGTTGGAAAATCAACAGACCGACCTTTCCTAGAATTTAAGAGCTAGTCGTTAAGTCAGTCTAAAAAGAACTTTAGAGCTGTACGATTCCGAGAAATATTTTTTTTTTAAAATAAATCGGTAATCGTGTAATTAATTGGCACCCGAACAGGGATCGCGTTAATAAATCGCTCTCAACCGAAAGTCGGGACGAAAGCAGAATTATACGAAAGTTTCGACCAGCGACGAAAGTAATAACGGTTGGAAGTCAGACGAAAGTAGAATATTACGAAAATTATCGACCAGGCGAACTAGAAAACGCGGTTCAAATAAAATCGCGAAAAAAGGAGGCCCCCCAGTAGCCGGCGAAGGAAAATCGGAATCGGAGGAACAGGACTTGGACAAGCAGATTCAACAGCCGCTTCGCGATGTTAATCGTAGTGCTTATAGTGTAAGAAAAAATAATTAGTTGAAAATATAAAGTTGAATTTACGAGGAAAAAATACCGAATTAGATGTAAGGAATACAAAAAAAATCAATTGTGATTTGTGAATTTGGTAAGTTAGAATCACTGTAAGAAAGATTAAGTAAAGGTTCCACGTGAGTACAACTGCGACCCACTTTCAAATTCATATTTATTACGATATATTTTCATATATACATTTTGATTTGCTACATTCTAAATATCAGGTGATTTTATTGGGTTTAAACATTCCGAAAAGGAGTCGTGTGATATCCCAACTTTGAACCTTAAAAATCCCAAATCCCGAACCTTTTTCCCGATAGAAATGGCTCGGAATGAAAACTTACTGAGGCCACCGATTGGCGGTCAAAGATGAGCAGCAAAACCCTAATCCCGTGAATAATGCTCCCGGAGCACCGAATCTCCCTTATAATCACGTTAATCAAATAGACGCCCTCGTGACAGCAATCCTGAAGAGGGAATGTCCTTGTCTGGTGCGACAGATCCTGAACCCAAATGTCAACCTCCATCTAGAAGTCGATCAGGGCATTGAATTAGACCAACAGGCAAATTTATCAGATCTAGATAGAGTTCCCGACGTAGTCAAAAGCCTCCGAGAATTCTTCGGGCAACCAGGGGAATTTGGTTCATGGAGGAAAAGCGTAGAAAGAATACTTTCTATCTACGAACATTTAAGAGGGACTCCTAAGTATTATAGGATCCTGAACGTGATTCGAAACAGAATAGTAGGTCCAGCAGATGCTGCATTGGAGTCAAATAATATTCCACTGAATTGGGATCGGATATCCCGTTGCCTGACGTTACACTACGCCGATAAGAGGGACATGGGCACATTAGAATACTAATTAACGAGTTTGGTACAGGGCATCAATACTGTTCAAGAATTCTACCAGGCAATGTATCACCATCTCTAATTGATACTTAACAAAATTTCAAGTCTGGAAATGGGGAACGAGGTAAGAGAGGTGCTCATCCGCACTTATAGGGACAAAGCATTAGATACTTTCATTAGAAGATTAAAGGGCGATTTACCCAAACTGTTGAGCATGAAAGAGCCGATAGACCTACCGCAAGCACTGCCGTTATGTTTGAAGCTGGAAAATGTAAACTATCGGACGCAATATGCGAATAACACTAACCAGACAGCACGGAGGTTACAGGGCAACGCACCACCGCCTATTCTACCCCAAGCGAGATTTCAGCAAATCCCGGTACCAGCACCGAGATACACTTTTTACCCCGAACTCATGCGTCAACCTCAACAGCCACCGAGGCACACTCCTCCTCAAAATTTCCAGAGATCTTTGCAAACAAACCCAAATTATTTCGGCTACAATTCTTTTCAGCTCAACGGGCTACAACACCGCTATGTGGCATTCCCAGATCAAGGATTTAATTCTCGGCCAGCTCAGTTCAATTTGCCACCAAAACCATCCCCCAGACCCGAACCAATGGATGAAGATCAATCTATATGCTCCCAAATCGTTAATTATCAAAACAGAGCTCTACCTAGATCTTTCTTTGCACCCAAGAGACCGCAGGAGTCGCAACCACAGATCCAAAATAAGCAGCAGAAAACCTTTCACACGGTTACTGATAGCGAGCAACAGGACATCGATGAGTATAACCAGGAAATGGTTAACGAAGAGTAGCAATTCGATCAGTCTTTTGTGGAATATATGGGAACGGAAGAGCAACAGATCGATCAATTATCTGCGGATCCAGTTAGTGAAGACACAGACATCCAGGAGTTTCATTTTTTAGGCTTTTAAGCTCTTCGTTGCCTTATTTCGAATGCGCAACCAAGAGCGGCGAAATTTTGAAAATATTGATGGATACTGGATCAAATAAGAACTATATCCAAGCCAAGTATGTACCAATGAACGTCCATTTACAGCAAATTCGGTAGGCGGGGATATACAAATCACACACCACACATAGCGAACATTTTCGGTCCAACAGTCCCCGACCTGAAATTCTACATCCTTCCGATCCTTAAATCATTCAATGGTATAATAGGTAATGATAGTTTGAAGGAAATGGATGCCGTCATTTACATAGCTAAAAATTGCATGGTTATTGGAAACCAGATAAATGTTGCACTTAAGCAACTTGTAGCCCATGTAGTCAATAGTATCGAGATACGAACTAAACATCTGAGCAAAAACCAAACTAATAAGTTGATTGAAGTCTAAGATAGACATAGAACACACTTTTCAGAACCAAAGGAGAGGCTCACATACACTTCAAGGGTAATAGGTGAAATACGTACCATCAACGATGACCCGGTATATGTTAGGCCGTACCCATACCCTGCTGCTCTTAAACCCTATGTGGAAGAGGAGATCAGTAAGCTATTAAAAGGCGGCATAATAAGGCGATCAAAGTCGCCTTACAATGCGCCTATTTGGGTCGTTCCCAAAAAAACAGACGCTTCGGGGTTACAAAAATATAGACTTGTGGTCGATTTCCGAAAATTAAACGCGATAACTGTTCGCAATCGATACCCTATACCAGAGATCAATGAAATATTAGTCAACTTACGGGGTAATCAATACTTCACGGTCATTGACCTGAAGAGTGGGTTCCACCAAATTTCGCTTAAATCAACGGATATGGAGAAAACAGCGTTTTCTGTCAACGGCGGACGAATTTACCAGATTATGCTCCGGCTTAAAAAAGTCGCCACCAACATTTCAAAGAGCGCTGGATGAAATCCTACGAGATCACATAGGTAAAAGATGTGAAATTTTCATTGATAACATAGTAATATATGGCAAAGATGAGGAAGAACATCTAAAAAATATTGACATCGTCTTCCGAACACTAGAGGGAGCAAACCTAAAGGTACAGGCGGACAAATGTGAGTTTATGAAGGATTCCGTTAAATTTTTAGAATTCATAATTTCAAAGGATGATATTCAAGCTAAACCAGAAAAAGGTGGAAGCCATTGCAAATCTACCGCCTCCAACAACATTGAAAGAACTCAGATCATTCCTTGGAATAGCAAGCTACTATCGGCGATTCATATTAGACTTTGCAAAAATCGCCAAACCCTTAACATCTTTTCTAAGGGGAGAAGAAGGGCGAATCTCGTAGAACATTTCCAGTAAAATAAAAATTAAATTGGATACAGTAGCAGTCGAGGCTTTTGAGAAGATTAAGAAAACTCTGATTTCCCAGGATGTTATGTTGTACTATCCTAACTTTGAAAAGCAATTTGAATTGACCACTGATGCTTCGCAGTACGCGCTTGGAGCAGTCCTTTCCCAGGAGGGCAGACCCGTAACCTTTCTTTGGCAAACCCTCAACAAAACCGAAGAGAACTATGCCGCTAATGAAAAGGAGTTTCTGGCCATAGTTTGGGCTCTTGTATCACTAAGAAACTTCCTATACGGGACAAGAAAAGTTATCATCTTTACGGACCATCAGCCTCTTACGTACGCCCTCAGTAATAAGAACACGAACTTAAAAATGAAACGATGGAAAGCTGCGCTGGAGGAGTACAATTATGAATTAAGGTACAAACCCGGCAAGGCAAACGTTGTAGCGGATGCCCTTTCAATGCCGCCTCGAACATCAAACGTTAACGTCGTGTCAGCCAGCGTTCACAGCGATGAAAGCTCGGGGCATAACCTAATCTCATCAGTTGAAACCCCTATCAATTCATCCCGAAATCAAATCATCCAGAAAATAGCTGATGAATCATCGTATCAGTTACAAAGGGCCTTCCCTAATTATCTTAGGTGTGTATTCACCGAGCCTAGCTATACCAGAGAAAATTTGATTGGCATTTTCAGAAGATTCCTAATTCCATGAAATCATGACGCAAGAAGCTGTTATGGGCATTGTTCAAGAATTATATCCACTTTATTTTAGCATTTACAAAATTCGCTTCACACAAAAAGTAGTTCAGGACGTTCCAAACGAATCACAACAAGAGAACATTATATTAACTGTCCACAAAAGAGCTCACCGTAGTGCCAACGAGAATAAACTACAAATCCTGGAGAGCTATTATTTTCCAAAGATGTCAGCCAAGACCAAAAGCCTAGTAAAACAGTGCTCGGTATGTAAGGGGAACAAATATGAAACACATCAAAACCATCCCGTCTTAATGCCCACTCCCATTCCTGAATTTTCGGGACATACTGTTCATATAGACGTCTACTCCACCGAAGGCCATCTTGTACTCACGGCTTTGGACAAATTTAGTAAGTTAGCCCAAGCGAAGATTTTGAAATCAAGGGCTATAGAAGATGTTAGAGGTCCACTTAGAAAAATCCTGATATTTTATGGAATACCCAAGTGCGTGGTAATGAATGGCGAAAAGTCATAAAATGCTGCTTCAATACTGTTCATGATGCAAGATCAACTCAGCATCAATGTCTATAAGACCCCAGCTTATAAAAGCGAGGTTAATGGACAAGTGGAGAGCTTTCATTCGACATTGTCAGAAATAATGAGGTGCCTCAAGACTGATGGTATTCATAGGACGTTCCAAGAGCTCCTGGAACGATCACTTTACGAATATAATTGTAGTATTCACTCGGTCACGGGAAAAAACCTATTGAAGTTTTCTACGGACGAATAGTTTTGACAAGTCAGAAGCAATTAGAAAAATCTCGTAAAGATAACATCGAAATTTTGGAAAAGAAGCAAGAAAAGAACTTAAAATTTCATAATAAGAAGAGGCAACAACCTAAAAGTTACGAGGTAGGACAAGCGATCTATGTGAAAAACAACAAACGTTTGGGCTCAAAATTAACTCCGAGGTATCAAAAAGAAATTGTAAAAGAAAATAGAACAACATTAGTTATTACGGAGTTCGGAAGGTGTATTCACAAGAGTGATATTAGAAATTAAATTCATTACAGATGCGTGTGTCCTTCGATGAAGGCGGACATCCACATAACAAATTATACAGGATCTCAAGTAGTCGCAATTAAAACTGGAGAGGAAAAAATTCAAAATGGCAATGTCAAGCTGATCCATGTCTTTCAATTCGAGCAATTTAAAAAATTTATTTCCGAAGCTTCAACCATGGTCAATCAACACGTCCCAGAAAATCATCCTTTCCATCCACTATTAACCCACGAACTTGAGCGAATAAGCAAAATGATCGTCGGTTCTGCCTGGAAATGGATCGCGGGCAACCCGGATCACAATGATCTCATTTTACTTAGCGGAAAAATCAATGATTTGATAAAAAATGATAATCAATAATTTCTATTAAATAAGGAACATAATGCAAGAATTAATAAAATAACAACAGTAACAAACGAAATTTTAAATGTGATCAAAAAAGAGAAAGTTTTTGAGAATATCTTAGCACTTAATACTTAATATAAAGTAAGAATTATAAAGGAAGAATTAGAATCTATTGTTCAATGTATACAGTTAGCTAAAGTAAATATAGCTAATTCAAAAGTTCTCTCTCAAAACGAAGTCAAAAGAATTATGAAAGATTTTGAAGAAGATAATGTCCCGTATAACAGTGTCGAAGAAGCACTAGAGTTTGCCGACATAAAAATTGTTCAAAATTTCACACACCTTTTTTTTACATTATAAATGTTCCTAGAACCACAACAGTAAATTTTGAGAAATTCGCTATAAAACCCATTAAGAAAAATAACATTGTGAGCAAAATTCTACATGAATCCATAATAAAACATGATAGTAATTACTTTGGAATAATGAGAAAATGTAAATCAATTAATATCTTACGATTTGTAATAGGAATAATTTAGAAAATATAAGCGGTTCAACCTGTATCCCTAACCTACTAGAGGGAAAGGCATCGGTATGCAACAAAACGAACGGTCACCACGTATCATCGGTAGAAGAAATATCAAGCGGCTTAATCTTGATCAACGATTTCAAAGGCGAAGTGGGGGAAAACGGCACAACGCAACATCTATAAGGAACTTACTTAATAAAATTCAGGAATACAACGGTCACCATCAACAACTTTAAGTTTCGAGCGGAAGAAACGGAAAGCATTCAGGTTCTACCTCCTATATTACAACGAAGTTGTGGCGAAAATAACATCGAGGAGATACTATCTCTAGAGCTGATGAAGGAGATTCATGTGAACAACACCAGGAAACTCAGTCTCATCAAGGAGGTGAATAAAATTACCAAATGAACGACTTATAGCCTATTTGCAATAATTTCCATTGTTTTGATCCTAGTCAAATTGCCTGTATGGCCCAGGAGAACGGCAACCACGCATGTAACCCTTGAAACAGGACAACCTACCTTAACATCTGTGGTCCAAAGCGAAGAGCCTCCAAGCTTCCTTGCAATATCTAACACTAAAAGTCTCTACAATTTACCTTTATTTTAGTTGAATGGGGACATTCAACCTAAAGGGGGAAGAGTTAACGCCGATTCTCTCAGAACGCGCATAATCAGATTACAGGCTAACATGCGCACCTGAATTTACTTGAATTGCACCATTCCATCTGACACCGTCTGGATAATTTCCGTCAACCTATTTTCGCCAACCTGTTGATGCCGCACTCACGTGGGAAGATCAACAGACCAACCTTTCCTAGGATTTAAGAGCTAGTCGTTAAGTCAGTCTAAAAAGAACTTTAGAGCTGTATGATTGCAAGAAATAATTTTTTTTTAAATAAATCGGTAATCGTGTAATTAATTATATATAAGATATATACGTCCGTACGTAATCATTTTTTCTACGACGTTAACTCTGGAAAAAATATCTTATTGACTTCGTAAAGGTTTCAATCGAAACGTATTTGCAATCTCATGAGCTACAATCGGGTGTTTTTTTTGTTTGCAACCCTTCAAGGCCATTTCTGTCCTGCACTATATCTCGCGAACCAAACGTTGCATATGTGTACGTCAACAAGATGTCAATCGTAGCATTTTGGTATTTACAAAATTCTATCAAATTTTAAAACTGTCTGATGCAGTTTTTTTTGATTAAATAAAAAAATCAAAGAATTAGCATTACGCATAATACAGGGTCTATACCCACAGTAGCAGAACTGATTTCCTGTGCCGCAAGCGTAGCTGTGGAGGTAGGTTTGGCTTATTAACAGAAAAACACCGGCAGCAGGGTTGAAAACTTGGGGGTTTTCCCCCCAAATTTAGGGGGTCAAAATGCTGAATGGGTTTTTTTAGGGGCTTCAAATATTTAGGGGTGATTTTAGGGGCATTGTGAAAGAACTCCAAAATATTTAAAACAGCCACATAACTATTTAAATATCCAGCTTCCCTTCCAAAAAATCGATGGCCAGAAAGCGTCTCATAATACATTTTAATATTAGGTACTTAAAGCGCGCTATCGGGATCTACTTCAGTAAAATATTATCATTACTAAGAATACTATTATTGCTAAGATAATGAACAGTTTCAATTTTATTTAACAAATTAGTTTTGAAGTATGCTTTGAATGTACTTTAATTCATTAAAAAGTTTATAATTAATATATACTTAGTTGATTTTATTTTTATGTACAACAATACCCAACAAACCTATCACAATATTTCCATTCTTAGAAATGGAGCGAGAAATTTAGTGTTTATTTGTATATTAATAGAATTGAGTGAGATGAATTCCGAAAATTTCAGCTGAAAGATATATCCACAGTGTATATAAGAGACAGTGGTCAAATGTTGTTTTGCTGTTCCAAGAAACGCCTCAACAATGTTATGAAATTTCATAGAAATTCCACGAAATGTGACCCGAAATATATAGCGTGTAGCTGAAATGGACAACCGAGGTCCATATACTACTTCACTGGGCCAGTTTGACGACTGCTTTTTATAGACTGTGACTGTGTGTGATAAATCACAATATTATCAACAAATTCCAAGAAAAAACTGCCGAGCACCTGTAGCTCATATTTATCTCAGTCAGTTGAGTTATTTTAGTTGGTTATGTCCTTTACATATATTCATATCAGTACAAGGGAAGATAAAGTTACCGTGGAATTAAAACTTACATAAAATCATTTTAACCTTCCTCGGTTCTTCGGGTCAAATTGACCCGAAACTGAAATTTAATTCATCATAAAAGTCTTCATTTTGACCACAATTTATTCCGGCTACGTAACTATTATTAATTATACGTTCACCAAATATTAGTGTTGTAACATTAGAATCCATGTCTCCTTTGTTCGGAAAATAAAGTTTTTTCCATCTTGAGTTCCTTGGGCCAATAATACCCGAGTATGAAAAAGACCAGAAATCTCAAATTTATGATGCTATTCAATCAATAACCGTTTGCAATTTGGCAAGTTTATACGCTTCCAAATCCACGAGTTGAGTGAACTCAACAATTTTCTCAGTGTGAGTTCCATAGTTGTTCGGGATTGACGTGTTCTGTTTTCGTTTGAAATGGCTCAAAGTTTGAATGACTTAGCGGTTTCCCGAATCACCCAAACCATAAACTACGATTTAGGTTCCGACGATGAAATCGTTAGCGAAACGGAAAATAGTTTGGAGGAAAGTGCTGTCGACAATGTTCAACCTACTTTGGACAATGAAAGCAGTAGTGGCGAAACAAATAGCGACAATGAGCCTCTTTCAAGATACATTACCGATACCAGTGCCAATGAAAATCAAATGCAATCAAAAAATGGTGAATTTGTATGGTCGAGAATCCCATTACAGACAAGAGGTCGTTTGGGGAATGCAAGCGTAATAAAACTTACACCAGGCATTTCCAAGTATGCTTTTAGTCGCATAAATACATTTCGAAGTGCTTTTGACTTATTTATAAATAAACGCATAAAATCTATAATTTTGAAACAAACAAGCATTGAAGGCTCTTCACGCTTCGGAAATGAATGGGAAGCGCTAGATGAAACGGAGTTAGATGCATATCTAGTTGTTCTTATATTTGCTGGAGTGTTCAAGTCTAACAATGAAAGTTTAGAAAGCATGTGGTGTGAAGTTTATGGAAGATCTATATTACGAGCAACAATGTCACTGAAACGGTTCAAGAAAATTTCAGCAATTTTGCGGTTTGATAAACGTTCTGATCGAGAAATAAGGAGACAGAGTGATAAATTAGCAGCTGTGAGGGATATATGGGATGAATGGGTGACGCTTTTGCCTATGTTCTATAGCCCAAATACAAATATTACAATTGATGAACAGCTACTCTCATTCAGAGGTCGATGTCCTTTTCGACAATACATGACGAGCAAACCAAGTAAATATGGGATAAAATTTTGGATTTTATGTGACCGTGAAACAGGATACGTTCGTGCCATTCAGTGTTATACTGGAAAACTCCAGGGAAGTGCTCCGGAAAAAACCAATTAATGCGTATAGTTTTGAATCTGACAGAAGACTTACAGGGCTACAATCTTACATGTGATAACTTTTTTACATCTTATGAATTAGCTGAAAAACCTTTAGATCATAAACTTACAATTCTTGGAACTTTACGAAAAAATAAACGTCAGATACCCACAGCTCTTTTAGATACAAAGAAACCTGTGTTTTCATCCACTTTCGCATTCAATTCAAAAATGGTTCTTGTCTATATATATATTCCGAAAAAAATTAAAACGTCATTTTGTTGAGCACCAAACATAGCAACATCGAAATACATTATTCAGAGCAGAAAAAACCTATAATGATTATGGACTATAATGCAACAAAAGGTGCAGTTGATTTTTTAGATAAAATGGAGGGGGCCTATAGTTGCAAAAGAATGACTAGAAGGTGGCCTATAGCCATATTTCATAATATCATTGATATTTCATGTTTCAATGCTTACATATTATACTGTGACATTCAGTCAGACTAGAAACGAAATAGAACAGTACAAAGACGGATATTTTTAGAAAAGTTAGCCATGGAATTGGACAAATGCATCGCAGGAATTCGTACAACGAATGCATGTATTTGGCTTTGTTTTCACGAAGAATAGATTTTAACAAATGTGATAGAAGAAAAACAGTTTCAACTCTCTTTTCTGAAGAACTGAAAGTGATTAGTAATGTCAAAAGACAGTAATAATAAGAAAAAGTATTGTCAGAAATTCATCAAATCTTGGGAAACAGATCCAGATTTAGAAAGGTAACATAACTTTTTTTAAAGTTTATCATGCATTTGTGAAACGTTTCATTTTGAAGAGAAGATTTTGCTTTTTTTTCTCTTTTCTGATCTAAATCTGAAACGAAGTCTTTTTCTTTTGTTTTTTGGATGTACCTTGTCTTCAGTGCAGATGAAGATCATAATACTGTTAGTTATTTTTGGGGTTTGCATCTTAAAAAATGCGATAGTTCTTTGATTATGGTCTCTATTTCAATCCTCTAAGCTCCAGGGCTTGACAATTTTAATATTCAAGGGAAAAGATTAATTTATTCAATTTTAGTAAGTGTTGTGTTTTCAAAAGCAGCTGAAACGAGTTTAAAAAACCAACAATATGTATAAGTCCGTTACTAGTTATTTAAGACGTGTTTTTCAATTTCAGGATGGCTTGCACCTGATATTACAAATGACACACTGGCCATCTGTAAATACCGTCACGCAACTTTGAAAGCCCATAAAAAAGATTTAATCAGTCACTCGAAAACTGATAAGCATAGGAAGGCATTGACCTTAGAAAACCTTAATAAATCCTGCAAGCCATTGACTGTAACATATAAACCAATCTTACCAGAAGCTACAAAAATAGCTGAATTGAAAATTACAGCATATATTGCTGAGCATTGCGCCATAAAAACAGTAGATCATTTGATCGAAATATTGCATCAATTGGATTCTTCATCAGATGCTCTCAAAAAACTAAAACTCCGCCGCACTAAATGCTCCATGTTGATAAAAAATGTTCTTGGTCCATCTACGCTTGAAGACTTAATTATCGATGAAAGTACTGATCTTTCGACACTGAAAGTGTTATGTATCATGGTGCTATTTTTTTCATTTAGAACCAGGAAAGTCGTCACAACCTTTTTATAGAATAATAAAATTAGTACAATATGATGCAAAAAGTGTTCATCAAGCTATTACAAATCAACTCGAGAAGGATGGTATCAAGCTGAAAAATATTGTTGGAATTGGTGTTGATGGAGCAAACGTCATGGTCGGTTAACAGAATTCAGTAACTGCAATATTATTAAAAGATTTTCCTGATTTAATAATTGTAAAATGGGTCAGCCATTCTTTGCATTTGTGCGCCGAAAAGGCAGCTGAATCATTACCTCGACAATTGGCATTTTTTATAAGAGAAATCCATAATTGGTTTACATACAGCCCTAAACGTTTAGAGGAATATAAAGATTTATTTGGACTCATAAATGCTAATAACATTCCAAAAAAAATCAAGGTCATAGTGGAACCCGTTGGCTCGCCCGTTATGAAGCAATTCCAACAATATTAGATCAATGGGATGAACTAAAATTACTTTTTTCGATTGCCAACACTAATGATAAATGTTATATAGCAGAACAGCTGTATGATATTATGGAGCGACTACCATTCAAAGTTTTTTTGATTTTTTTAAAAAATGAATTGAAAAATGTAATTCAATTAAATTTACTTTTTCAAAGTGATAACATTGAACCCACAAAATTGTATGAAGACCTATTTTTACTATATAAAAAATTACTAAAAAAGCTTGTTGTACCTGCCCAATTAGAGAAAGTGGCGGATTGTGTTTTAGTCTACTGTGGCGGCCTAGGCAAGCCCATGCCACCTCTCGATGCGGATCACGGGAGTGAGCGCAGCGCGTACTCACACACACAGTGGATTAGCACTACCGCTAATCAGCGGTACACACTGTGCAGATTTGAGACTGCACATCGAAGCTCAGCGAAGTCAAAATCAATTCGCTTCGAACCTTCTCGAAACCACGACGCGCGTGGCTTGCCCCCACAGTATATAGAACATAGATTATTTCATCGTCAGGTAGACTGTGTGATTCATTCAAATTTCTTTATAAAGAGGAGTAATCCCACACTACTTCAATTTCAAGGATCATCTAATGCATACTACTTCAATTTATTTTGGCTATGACTTCCAAAGCATATCGCAAGAGCTTGATGAAAATGGCTTATTGGATGTCAGAGAGAGATGCAAGAACTTTCTATATCATCTAGCACAGCAGATCCAAAAACGGCTTCCTGATAATTTAACAATATTAAAAATGATTGCTGCCTTACATCCAAAGGTTGCAACATCTCAACTTAAACCTGACATTACAACAATATTAAACCATATTCAGCGGACTTATATTTATGGCAACAAAAATGACATTGAGTCAGAGTGGCATCAATTAAGTAATAAAAAATGGTTCAACACAGCCAATCCAGTGGAATTTTACTCCGAAGTATTTGATGACTGCGATGCGGCGGGACATAAACGTTACGAAAATATTTCAAAATTTGAACTTGCATTAGTAACAGTTCCGATTTCGATTGCGAGTCTCGAACGTGCCTTCTCCATTTACAATAAGGTAAAAAATAAGCTACGGAATAGATTATCAATGGAAATGCTACAAAGCATTTTGATGGTCAGATTTTCTCTAAAACGAGATAGCGAATCATGCGTAAAATTCAATCCAACAAAAAAAAATGTTAACTTCATTCAATTTTAACATATATACTGTCAACAGCTCTCAAACTTTGGACGAAACAGAAGAATTTTTTGAATTACTTAATAGTTTATGAGAAGTGCATTGTAAAATTTAATAACAATATTTAGTAGTCATAAGATAAAAGGAAACAGTTTTTTCTCTAATGTTTTAAAAATTATGTTAGGGCATTTCGATCTATTCTGAGGGGTTTATTATTTCACGAGTTGGCAACTCTGCCGGCAGCAGTCGCCTACGGACTTTGGTTGAGTATAGACATCGGTTATTGTGAAGCGTGTTTTTGTTGTCGATGCACAAAATAAGTCAAAACCTTGAGAGTCGATCCCGGGAAATCGGCAAGCGAGACCCTAAAAATAGTTAAGCAAGCTTACGGGGATCCGCAATGAAACCAATGTTTTTGAATGGCACAAACTGTTTAAAGCAGGTTGGGGCAATGTACCGTGCCATGGCGCGCTCGTTGTGAGGCAACTATTGGCCCGATTCGGCGTTGCCACATTGCCGCACCCCGCCTACAGTTACGATCTGACTCCACTTGACTTTTTTTTATTCTCACGGATGAAAAGACAGCTGAAGAGACATCGGGTTGACTCGATTCAGAACGTTCAAGCAGCATCGACCAGGGCTCTCAACAGCATCCCCGAAGCTTCCAGAAGGCGTACGGCGAATGCAGACAGCATTTTCTTTTAGGTGTACAAATAAGTTTTAAGGGATTTACAAAACATAGCGCAGAGAAAGTACTAAATTTTGTCGGATAATTAGGTAGCTGTATTCATGTTCAACTACCATCATTACCCTTCAAAAATCATAAGCGTCAATTTTTTAAAGTGTAAACAAAATTTTTTTTGTGTTGTCATTATGTCGACTTTTGTGTCATCAAAACGCAATTCGCGGAAAGCACTGCTTTCTTGCTTTCATTTAAAGAAATTTGCTGCTGAAGGTTGCCGAATGCTGTGCGAAGCATATGGGACACATGCTCTACTCTACAGTAAAAACATGTGAGAGCCGGTTCTGGCGCTTCAAAAGCGGCGATTTCGATACCAGCGACAAAGAACTAGAAGAAAGGCCAGTAACGTTTAAAGACGATGAATTGGAGGAGTTATTGGACCAAGACTTATGTCAAACTCAAGAGGAGCTCGCTGAATCTTGGGAGTTAGTTAACAAGCTGTTTCAAATTTTCAATAATTCTCATACCCCCTTTTTCTTTATTTGAATGAAAAAATAGCTTAAAAATTAAAAAAATACTATTTTTTCAATCAAATTTGCATTTGCGGTAATTAACGCTTTAAACGTTGGGATGTTTTAAAGATCAAAGCCTTTCATGATTGCAAATTGTATGCAAAATTATGTGTATCGTAAAGTTCCTCTTACGACATAAAAAAGCGGTTTAATCGTAATTAAATAATCTTTTTAGTCTATTCATTAGATCATTCAATTCAGGGAAATTGTTTATGTGGGTTAAAACTTTATGCCGATTATTAATCGATTATTGTTGAAATCGACGACGAAAAAGATATGGTTTCTGTGATAACGAGCACTATTTTCGTGCCTGAATTGTAACTATTGCAAAGTGCTACACAAGTGCTCCACGCTATAGTAAAACCTGAATGGGGCAAAGACGGCACTAATTTGAACACATTAGTTACGATTGAATTTTTTTGGCAACTGGATTTAGTTTTC
This sequence comes from Oxycera nigricornis, assembly GCA_963942545.1. Taxonomy (NCBI): domain Eukaryota; kingdom Metazoa; phylum Arthropoda; class Insecta; order Diptera; family Stratiomyidae; genus Oxycera; species Oxycera nigricornis. The sequence goes on from OZ012662.1 coordinate 86,488,664, forward strand.
ATTTGCTATTTGTGTATTAAATATTCTTGCAGATATTGCAAAGCATCATGCGAGTGGAGAGCGCTCCTCATCAGCCTGATTAACTATATAAGTTAATTTTTTTGATTTTGTTAGGTCCTAACTTCGTTGTAATTATTGCATCTTTCTTCTACTTTGTTTATTCAAAAATTCATTTTGTTTTTTTGTTTTTGTTTTCATTTATTAGTTTTGTATTAACCATCATTCATTTCATGATAAAACATTATGGGAATAAGCATTTGATTGTTTATTATTATTATTAACCTTCGTAATGTGTTAAAAGCGCAATAGTTTTTTCAGGCGTAGTGCCTTCACTCAATCCCGAGTCCCATCCCATGTCCACATTTCCTGTTTCCACTAAATATATGGGATTGATTGGCATGCGTCTATTCCTTTCCCCCACAAGAATGCGCTGAGCCTTAGCCGAGATGGTTTCACCAACCAGGGGGTGAGTGCCTAGGCTAAATAAATTTTCCGCGACCGCAGGGCTAACACGCAGTAGTCGCAACGGAATGCATAAAAAGATTTTTTATTTAGTTGTAATTTTTCTTCCGTCAATGACTCCGATGACTCAGCAAACGCTAACCATTGACATCACCGAGACAGGACATGCTTTGATAAAAACGAATGAAATTGAAGTAATACGAAAATTTGATTTGATCCTTTACATTATTCATCCTAAAAATATTTTTGAAATATTAATAGATTTGCAATACTTTATGAACTCGACCCAAACAGGTCCTAATGAAAAAAATACACTCCACCAAATTGAAAATGTTAGAAACATGAACAGGACCCTAATTAAAATGAAGGAAAACAAAGTCTTATCAACTTGGAAGGAACGGCTTTAAAATGAATTTTCGAAACAATGAACAGTAACGACATCAAGAACCATTTGACGACTGATGGACAAACGACCATATCATTATAAAGAATATGAACTTTGATTTTAAGTGCCAGATTTTTTTCTAAATTTGGTACCTACTGGTCTCAAGACGATTGGAAAGAAGAGTCTACACTAAGTCCAGCGAGTAAATTCAGTCTTCTCACAAGCTCACTACATAGGCATATAAACACAAGGAAACAACAAGGACTACGAAATGTTCTTTGTAAAAGGAGTCTCGGTGTCTGCAAATGAATCATGGATGATCATTTTCTTCAGAGTGATCTTTCTACTGAAGATTGCCAACTCAAAGCTCGTTCACGTCACGCCAAGAGAAGGAGCGTAACTTATCGATATTTCAAAGTCTTTATGGGTATTCACCAATCAACAGGAAGTAAAATAGTAAGCACGCTAAATAATGAAATAATACCTCTAAGTGGGTATGAAACTACCCAGAGGTATAGTCAAAATCAAAGAATTCCCGATTGAATCTTATATTGACCAGCAGAAATCCGAAAACGATGTCAACATACTAGAACTTCATCTTAACCCAAAAACAGACTCATCTCACTACAGAATCAAGCCAAAAATTTTAATTGAAAAGATACTAAAGTTCATCACAGGCAATCCTTCATGCAGAATTCGACCAACATTGAATTAGAATTATTACCACTAATAAACATCTCTTGATGAAAAACTGTCGATGTGATGTGTCAATGGAAACTAAAGCTTCCGATTAACTTTTCACTTTCCACAATATACAAACAAATGAAAAATGTTCATCACTTTATTGTAATTATACAAATACCATGTTACCACAGTTTTCATTTAACTTAGGTTTGCCGTTTTGATTTTATTATCAACTAGATCCGATTGCTTCAGAAATATGTTTACCCATCTATAGCATTTGTTCAACTAGCAGGAACCTGGGGATTTTATGAAGGACAACCTGCATACAATGGAAGACAAGGATCAGAAGGATCACAAGGGCCGCACTGTAATGGCGGATATGGACCCCATGGCCCACACGGTTGAGCACCACGCGGCTCAACTGGTTGACATGGTGAAGGTAAATATGGTGGCATAGGTGGACAATCTGAAGGACATGATACTTTACAGCGTAAAGTTTGAGGACCAGTCGCGTATACACAAAACTCTTGAGGCTCCGGAACCATAACCACTTGCGGCTTGGGTTGGCACAATAATGTTTGGCACACATCTTTTGGCGAACAAACAACTTTAGGACAACAAACAACATATGGATCCGCCCGAAATCCTTGGCACCATGTTATTTGTGGTTCGTTGACGATCTGTGTTAGCCAATGTAAGACAGGCTTGCGCCTCACTTTCATCGTCTCCGATACATGAGGTAGTGTAACTGGCTTCACGCAGCACACTATTTTTGGGTCTTGTACCACCTTTTTCACATAGACCACCTTCTTCTGTACGATCAGTCGCGGAGGTTGTTGTACTGTTACATTTCGACGTGTTGCTGGAGGACATGGTGGGCAGCACTGCGGCATATTTTCAAGTTGAAAATCGCTCATATTGCACCCGGGTCCCTAAAGATAAAGTACAAACAATTGAAAACAATGAAATAGTTTTATCGAACCTGTGGGCACGTTGCCGGATAAGGAGTGCACGGTATGCAACAATTTGGCGTGTAGGAAGAACACATTTCAATTTTCTTCTAGACTTTTAACAAGCGAAATTCTTAACGGCACTCTTTCGAACTTATATAGTTAGTGAACATATATAATTAATTTTCAATTCGAAGAAAGTAAACTTATACCTAAATCAATGTTTTTAAATATTTACTATCACTAAAAAAATTTACACCTATTGAGTTTTAAATACATTTTTAATTACTAACCGACAAACGTGAGTCTGACAGATTGATTTTTTAAAATGGCATGGCACCTTTTGCGCCATGTTTTCGTTGCGTTGAGTGTTTATAAAAAGTAAGTAAGTAGTTTATAAAGTAATTGAAAATCACATGCTTTGAGCCTTTATAAAGCTGTTTGCGTGTGATTACGGGAAATTTTAATTCAACTCTCGTATAAAATTGGAATGATAGCAGAAATCGCTTTAAGGATGGTTATTAAAGAACTACACAAGAAATACAAATCAGCAGAATTTTAGTCGATAATAGGGACGCAATTGTTTAACAATCAAAAGAATCAAGCTTTTCTCATTATGAGACGAGCAATAAGAGATGCCTGGAAAAAAAAGATAAGTGTGAACTCTGTCGAAAAGAAGTGGTGAAGGAGGACAAAGCGCTGCAGTGTGAATATGCCTGTGGCAAATGGCATCACATCAGATGCCTAAAATATACTGAGGGTGACTATGAAATGTTCACTAAACTTGGTGAAAAATGTAAATGGTTCTGCACTATTTGTAATGGAAAATTTAACAAAGGTTTCGAGACAGACGTGTTAGCAGAATTAAAATTGCAAAAGGAAACACTTAGAAGCATGCAAGAAAAAATCGAGAAAATAGGAGAAGAAAACAAATCCAATAAGGCTCAAAAAATATCGTATGCTGAAAGGAACAATCTGTTGAGAAAACTTTGGAGGAATTGCGGACTCATATAAAGCCAACAACCATGAAGGTCCCAATAATGATGGCGAAACCATTAATAAATGGAGGGATGATAATAAAAACTGACTCGACACAAAACACGGAAAAATTGATGCAAGAAGTAAAAAATAAACTCAAAAATACCTACCAGATTGGAGTAACAGCGGAACGTGCACCTCGACTGATCATCAAAGGGTTCCATAAGAAATACACATCGGAAGAGTTAAACGAGGAAATTAAACATCTCAATCACTCCATTGATAATAATGCCAAGATAAATATGGTACATACGCGTCAAATGCGAAATGAAAAATGGCTGGCTATACTAGAAGTTAATGGCCCAATGTTTAAACGACTGAATAATCAGCACGTGAATATTGACTTTGACTCTTACCTCGTTACAGAAGATAACAATGTAACAAGATGCTATAAGTGTCAGAAATACAATCATAAAACTAACAAGTGTGAAGGTAGGGACACTTGTGCTATTTGTGCAGGAGAACACAAGACTGATTTACCATATGTATAGCAAACAGCAAAAGGTGTGTGAATTGCCTCCACAATAGCAAAATGCCAAATACTTGCCATAGAGCCGATTCCGTGGAATGTCCAGAATATTTAAGACGTCTAAATATAGCAAAACGGAACATAAACTATAATAAAATCTGAAATGTCAAATAGAAATAAACTGAACATTCTTTGCGCTAACCTTGGAAGCATTCGTCAAAAAATGAAGGACATTGAAATCTACTTACAGGAACATTAGGAAATTGATATTATGATTTTTTGCGAAATATGGATATATGACTCTGAAACTGCCTACCACAACATAAACGGTTTCAATCCCGTTTTTGCTGTAGGAAAGACAGAAGAGGAGGTTGAACAGCGATATATGTAATGATATATAAACACAAACTTCTCAACACTGATTATTGAAGTGTAGACTAACAGTCAAAATCTTCAAATAGGAACATTCTATAAATCTTCTGAAACACGTTCCACATTTATTGACCACATCGACAGCGTTTACTCGACGAAGAAATCAATTTTAACAATAGCCGACACAACCATAAACTTACTAGAGGATAATGAATACAGCCGAACGTAGTTAGATATGCTAACTACTAACAATACAGAAATCCTAAACACCAAACAACCTACAAGACTTGCATCAGGATCACTCTTAGACCACATAGCAACAAACAGTCAACTAATTAAAGAAAACACTTCCTACACGTTTGAAGACTGGCCACGACTAGACCAACCGATGAGGAAAAAAAGCCGTCAAAAAAATACATAACTTTCTGCAGAACAGACAAATTTATTGATACAGCTAGACAACTTTTAAAGAAAAAACGACCTGTCAGCTTTCGGGAGTTGGCTAAATTAGTAACGGATGCTAAAGCGTCTGCAATTTTTACGAGACCTGCGCGAACAAGGAACGAGACATGGATTACGGGAAGAGTTATTCTTGCTTCAAATAAAAAACGCAAAGCCTATAAAATATTAATGAAGGATCCATTCAATCCACAAAAACAGCAGTACTATAAATTACTAAAAAACGAATGTAATAATTTCATAAAAGAAGCTAAGGTAAACTACTACTCAAAAAACATTAAACAAAGCTGTAAGAATCCTCGCCTATTTTGGAACTTAGTGGACGGTGTATTACGCAAAGGTAGATTGAACCATTTTTTCTCAATAGGTCAGGAAATTGTTTTGAAACTCCCAAACGTTTAACCACTTCCTGTCAGTATTTTCCCAAGTTCTTCTTTCCATCTGAAGAAAACGAATAAACAGGAAGTAATCAACATAATAAACTCCTTGAAAAACTATACTGCCCAGGATCCTGATAGTATCTGCATTGACGATATTAAAATGATCAAAGATCATATAGTTGATATCCTAGTAGATTTAATAAACAAATGTTTCACGGACGGGAAATTCCCGCAGTTTTTAAAAGTATCACTGATAAAACCGGTTTTTAAAGGAGGGAATGAAACTGACCCCAACAATTATAGACGTATCTCACTTCTAAACTCCTGGAGTAAAGTATTAGAAAAAATCTTGGAGTCCCGTATCAAAAACTTCTTACAACAAAATGATATTCTAAATAGAAACCAATATGGATTTCAGGAGGGTAAAAGCACAAAAGACGCCATAGTACATGCAATTAGATTCATAAACACACTTTTAGATCAAGGTCAATATGTTGCTTCTGTTTTCGTGGACCTCAAAAAAGCCTTTGACACCGTAATACATGAAACAATGACGACTAGACTAGAAGAATACGGAATTATAGGGAAAGCAAGATACCTTCTGCGATATTTTCTGACAAATAGGTACCAAACAACTTCCATCGGAACTACCTACAGCAAGCCTGGAAAAAATAGCATTGGGATTCCGCAAGGATCAATCTGGGGACCAACTCTTTTCTTAATATACACGAACTCCATAAAAAGTGCTAAGCTTACTGGGAAAGTGATCATGTACGCAGATGATACGGTGCTCATTTACTATGAGAAAACGGAACGTGACATTGAACGCAAGGTAAACACTGACCTAATCAATTACTGGCACTGGCTTTTGCTAAACAGACTATCTATGAACTATACAAAAACAAAATATATCGTTTTTAAACAAAAAAAAAAACAAAGCTGAAATCCAACCACTGATCAAAATAAATGGCACGACTCTTCAAAGGGTACAACAAATAAATATGGGTCCCACATTAGTTATCAACATCAAATCTCTAGCAAAATGTGAACATTTGTTCCCATCCATTACATCACAATGAAACGGAGCCTTTTCTCAATCGTATTGTAACAGGGGACGAAAAGTGAATAGTCTGCAACAACTTCGTGCGGAAAAGACAATGGGTGGATGAAAATCAGACTCCAGGACCAACTGTCAAACCAAGACTGTACCCACAAATAATTCTTCTATCTGTTTGTTGGGAAATGTCAGAAGTTGTCTATTTTGAATTGCTGGATCCTAATGAAACGTCCACAACACAACGGATGTGTATTGTCGTCAACTCAGTACTTTGAATGCAGGATTCATTTTAAAAAACGCCTTTCTTGCGTGAACAATAGGAAGGTTTCACGATAAGTCACGAATGCATACTGAAGAAGTGAAAATTGAAGGCATTCGAATGCGAAATTATGTTTCATCCAGCATATTCGCAAGGCATTGTTCCAAACGATTTTCATTCGTTTAGAAGCCTGCAGTCGTTTTAAGATGAAAAAGTATTTCAAGCATGATGTCCAAATCAAAAGATAAGCAATTTTATTCCGATGGAATTCAACAAGTACCACGAAGGTGAGAAAAAATTGTAGATAATGAGGGAAAATATATAATCGACTGACATTAAAATTCGATCGAGCTTTAACCTTTGACGAGAGTGGACGTATTTGGCAGTTGGTGCGATTTTTTTAAATTATTACGAGTGTTTGAAAATGAAAACAGTAAATTGTTTTCGATTGAGTTTCTCAATAGTCAGAGATATGGCGTGGAGTCAGCACCAGTTACTCGGATAAATTTTTCTTTAACAGCGAAAGATATTTATCAAAGCCTTGTCTTTTTTTCTCCTTTTATTTTTCGTAACGGTCGTTGCGAAAGCGAAAAAAATTAATATTTAAAAGTAAAATCTGTAAACTCTCTTCTTCTTTGCAAAGCTTTTGGTTGGCCAGTTTCGGTATATCCATTTCTCGTAAAACAATGTTAATTTGTGAAGAGAACTACCAAAGTGTTCTGAACATGTTGGCTAGATAAGTCATTGAGATTGAATAACTAATTCAAGCAAATGAGCAGTACGAAGTCCTCTTGACAGCTGATGCTGATCTCTCTTCAGAAGAATGTACACCCGAAGAAAAAATAAAAGTGGAACATATCCCCTTGGATTACGAAATCAAAACTGTAAATTTCGCAAAAACGTATCCCACGTAAAGTGTTCTGACACTGTAAAGAAGAGGACACAATTTTGTGTCCACAAAAAAAATCGGAAGGAAGATGTAAAAAAAATCGGATCACAGTCATTGCGTTGCACAAGTGCAATCACTCTACAAGTGACATTTTTAAATTGCTCGAGCAACTTAATCAGACACGTAGTTTTATTTATCGAACCAGCTCAGCAGATGACAGAACAAGATTCGGTCGTACACGACGATGAGAAAAGTTTTACCATCGAGGAACAAATAAATGGGAAAAATAGTAGAGTTTATGCAAATAGCAGTAGAAAAGCGGAAGAAGCAAGATTTGGCTAGGAGTGTCATATCTTGATGCACCAGAGGTTCAGTTTTGTGAAAAAAGTGTCAAAACTGGTGCCAAAGTTTATCAAGACACCATCCTGGAAAACATAGCGAAGCCTCTCAGTTCAACAATGGTCAACCAACAACAGGATCAGCTCCTGCTCATAAAACCAGATCCACTTGGGCAGTGGCGTACCCAAGGGGGGGGTTTACGGGTTCAAACCCCCCCCTTGAAGAAGAATTGAATGCTGAGTTGACTCTGTGGTACAGAGAGATAGGGCATCTTGAAATAGTAAACCGCCCAAAAGCGGTCATAGATGGGTTAAGCATGTGTAATTCAAACATTTTGCCGAATATATCGAAATTGCTAGAAATATTGGCTGTTCTCCCAGTGTCTACGTGTACAAACGATCGATCATTTTTAACATTACGACGACTAAAAACATACTTGCGAAATTCCACCAGCAATGAACCGCTAAATGGATTGGCACTTCTAAATATTCATAGAGATCTCACTCCATCTACAGAAGATGTGTTAAATGAGCTATGAAAAAAAATTGTCGTTTAGATATTTCACTATAATTTTATCCGACGAAGGGTTCTGTTTCATGCTTGGACATAAAATTTAAATCCCATTTTACACTGTTTCTCACCGTTACTGTACAAGCAGATGAGTTTTGAATACTAAGTTTGTATCATTATCGGCATTTTAAAATTTTGATCACCTCGCGTAAATTTAAAAAATTCGAAGATTCGAATGTTATGGATTATATATCTCAAGCATATTTTTTTCAATGTTGGGAGGTGGAAATCTTCAAAAGATACCGATCAGCTCTTGCCTCTCGGCATGCCGAATTTCTACCGACTGAAACCACCTCCGTCTGTTCAAGCACTCTCTCCATTAATTTTCAGCAATTCTCCGTATTTAAATACATAGTATTTCCCAGACGATAAGAATCGGTATAAGGGATAGTACCAAATCTGTAAATTTTAGTGTCCTTTTATTTAGATTAATAGTTCAGACTATATGTTTATGAATTATTTCCTGTTGATTACATGTTTGGCTGTGACTTTAGTGGAGCTGATTGTACTTGTAACTTACTTCGAAAGTTGGTACTGAAGGAGGAATTTTTTTAGTGTCGTTTTAAAGGAAGTTGGGTTCGCCATGTTTTTAATTTTGTCCGGTAGTGTATTGTAAGAGTTAGCCGCTTTGTTGAAGGGATCTTCTTTTAGTCGATCAGTTCTGGCAAATGCGGTAGCTATATTATTCATGTTTCTCATTCTGTAAGTGTTTTTCCCCTCAATTCTATCTAATTTCACAGCGGTATACTCATAACGGCGTAAATTCTTATGAATGAATTTTGCTCTTTCCATGGAAATCATGCCTTGCAAATTCAATTCTTGGGCTGTTTTGTAAACTTTGCTCGTTAGAGCTGACATAGGGAGATTGTAAATGGTCTTATACGCCTGGGTTACTAATCTGGAGATGATCATGAGGTTACCTTTAGAATTTTGGCTCCAATTCAAGATGCCGTAGGAAATTTTGGAAAGGAGATGCGCATACATAATTTGGATTTTTTTTTTCTTTGGAAAGAAGTAGAAGCGACGTAGAAGACCAATGAAGACAGCCAGTTTTTTCCTTAGATCATTTATATGTGGAGTCCATAAGGCTTCGTCATTGCCTGGGAAGAGGTTGGTAAATAAATAATCGATGGCGCAATCGCCAAAATTGGGCCTTCAGGCAATATTAGAGTTATTTCATTTACTTGACCAATAGAACATTAGGATGTGAAGTGGTCAGGAACACGCTCACCCGTGATTATTACCCTCATTTGATTCAGGTTCTCATTCACAGTTGAGTGAAATGATAGTGCGGCATCAAATCTCATTCCCGAAAACTATTTGTCGACAAGGAGCCTTGAACTAGCGTTAACCACTAAGTCACCCACTTTAGCAATTATTCGCCGAGACACTCTGGAACGTGGGAGTTAAGTGTGATTCAGTATCTCTACGCAATTAGATCTTTCATCTATTTCACAGTAAAACCCATATGGGCCTGATTTACGGCCTATGGTGCTTTAGAGATCTCACCTAGGGTTGATACGGGCATAATTTGCACAAATTGGATCCGTGTGTGCCGTTATCTTTTACTTATTGTATGAAGCCTAGCAATTGTATATGTAGATAAAGAGTTGGTAGGAACATTAGAATATGGTCACCTGATTGAAAGTTTTCGAAGTAAAATTCCAGAAAAGTGTAATTTATTTAATTCGCACCCATATGTTAGTAGCAACAGTTATATTTGTGAATGTTTCTTTCTATCTTTGATCAGAACCCTCAAAAATGGATTGTTTTATTTTGTCATATGATTTTTAATCTGAGGATTTAGCCTATTGGGAATACCTCATTAAAAAAACGCGTACAAAAAGTCTACCTCATGCGTTACGTGGAAATGACGACAAATTTGCTTGAGAGCGCAGAGTTGCTTCCCTGCATGGGCTACAAACAAGCTTAGCCAGCCCTGATTACGATAATATTCTGTCTGTGCTTAGTGACAGTTTCACTTTCCCACGGCATTTACTTCATTAGTTGCTTTCTTTTCTAGCCTCTAGGTATTGAAGACGTTTCAATATATGTACTTGCAAACATGCATATACACTTTACGGTTCCAAGGAAGTCTACAAATACAGTGTAGATTCTTTCACACGTCAAGCGCACAATTATATAATTTGAATGAAAATATCATGAATGATTCAAGTAAATGAAACCAGACATGCAATCGGACTAAAGTCTGCCAGAATTATTTTTGGAGGACTCCAACTTTGACCGGTGAAAAAGTATGATTAAGTATGATTACATAATTATATCTTCATATCTACACCGAAGAATAAGCAAACGTTCCTAGTCAAGACTTCAAAAATATAACCCCCCCCTTATCAAAATCCTGGGTACGCTACTGCACTTGGGTATGGTTAAAAACCAATGTTCCAGAATTTATTGCTCATGAAGATTGGCCGTCAGGAAGCAGGAACTGAACCCATTGGATTATAAAATATGGTGTTTTTTAGAGGAGTCATCGCCCCACACCTTGTTCATTCCGCAAAACAAGAATCTCTTACCACATCAGAATCCTTTTTCTGATTCGGTATCGATACTTGTTCATTTTCTCATCCTTCAAATTTAAACTACTCTAATTTCAAATTGCAATCTTCTATTGCACATAAATTCAAAACAATCTCTACTTCACACTTAAACTCTTATCAATGTTTCCAAACACCATTCCCATGCACATAACGATAAATCTTTTAATGTTTATAAAGTATCGCGTTTCACCTTTAAGAACTAGGCGCACAAGTGCACGTTAGTCATTTCATAACGTAAACAATTTCTCGGGTCTCTGGTTAAATCCTAAGTGCTTAGCATGCACATTTTTCCCAAATTCCAATTTCCCAAAGATAAGTGCAGGGATAAAATCTAAGATGTAGAATTCAGTCTCTTGTGTTCCTTTATATTGATTAGTCGAAATAAAAACTTGATATTTTTAAAAAAATTGAATCAGTCTTTTAATTTTCAACTTTAAAAGTACTCACGGAGGTGGTACGAGCGAAGAGACACATCACTGGCGCAGTCGGTTTCGGAAAACCATTTTACGTTTATTCCGCGAATTATAAGTGCGAGTTGTAACTGAAAATTTGAATTGAAAATTAATCAATATATAAATAATAAAACATAATAAAAACGAGACCGCGGCGGTATCTATTAAAACAGACGTTGACCGTAGACTCAAATTGGTCACTAAGCCCACTTCTGAGCCTGGTTGTGGGGCGTCTCATCAAAATAATAATAATAACTAATTGCGTTCATTATCTGCGAATTTTGCATATCTCAGCATGTATCGTCTTGCGTATATTGCGCTTTTCAATAATATTGCGCATTTCAACTTGGATCAAATCCTATTTTTCAAAAAATTATTCCCCAAAATTTCACATCTGCACGCACCGTGCATCAACTTTCCAATTTATCGGACTCATCAACATCTTTGGACGTCAACCAATTCGAGAATTTACCAAAACTACTGCAATGGCACAGGAGGGCAATCAGGACAACAGTCAGCAACTAATAAACTTGGATGTAGATCCAATTAGCTACCTAAAAAGCTTACCAGTATTCGACGGGGAATCGTCTCCGCTTAAGCCTTTTATCGATGCAGTGGACATCATCGCACCAACATCCATCATCGACCGCTTCATGCGTTGGCCCGAAGCAGTCCCGCTCCAGAACATCACCACAACATCGGTCGCCGAAGCGCTAGTCAATGCATGGATTAGCCGCTTTGGAGTGCCAGCAAGGATCACTACCGATCTGGGACGTCAGTTCGAGAGCCAGATCTTCGCTGAGCTAACCCGAGTTCTGGGGATTAACCACCTGAGGACAACCCCATACCATCCTGCCGCCAACGGAATCATCGAGCGATGGCACCGAACAGTCAAAGCCGCCATTCGTTGCCATGAAACGCTGGAGTGGACGAAAGCACTTCGCCTCGTGCTGCTAGGCCCACGCACCGCACTGAAGGAAGACATCAAATCCACGCCCGCCGACATGGTATACGTAACTACCTTGCGGCTCCCTGGAGAGTTCTTTGCCTCATCGCAGCCAGGCACCAACGACACCGACTTCCTGCGCGATCTCAGGTCACGCATGGCAAAATTGCGACCTCGAGACACAGCGCATCATACAACCACATCAACTTTCGTACACAAGGACTTAGGTACCAGCACCCATGTCTTTGTACGAAACGACAAGGTGAAACCATCGCTGACGCCGCCTTACGATGGTCCGTTTCCTGTTCTGACCAGGAAGGCCAAGTTCTTCAAGGTGGACATTACCGGACGCCCGACCACCATTTTCATCGACAGGCTGAAACCCGCGTTCCGCACGCCGGAATTCGTTGCTCCATCGAGGACTCACAGCAGCGATTCTACGGCAACACGAACAGCCACCCGCACAGGACGCAGAGTTCGACCACCCGTACGCTTCCAGGCTTAACATCGTGGTCAAGCCACTGCGGGGGGAGTACTGTGGCGGTAACACTCTGCTACACATTGTCGCCGGCCACCAGTCGCTGATAGGAGCAAAGACGCACACTGGAAAATATCGCCACGTCTGGAACTTGTGCGAACGTGGCATATCTTCCGCCGCGATAGCCATGCACGTAACCCAATACGCATGGCTATCGTTATCGCGGGAACGATATGCTGCTCGAGACCGGGTACTCAGGCGCTGCATCAGCACTTTGGAAGTGGTGATAAAGGACTGGTACATTTCGCCCGACACAGTCACTTTCGGATTCTCGCCCCAACGACATCGCCGCCCGTTGAAATCTTGTATTCTTTATTCTGAAATTTGTATTTATTATATTTGTTAATAAATTTTGTAATAAGAAAAATCGCGTTTAGAACCCGTAGAGGCCCATACCTTCATTTTGGCCCATAATTACTGCCGATGGTATTGCTGTACATACTGACACTATAAATATTTCCAGCCTTGAGTCATGGATTGTGTAATCCTTGCACTTACCCTTGTGCTTCGAAACAAGGGTTCGATGCTTCGGGTCGCAATAAACGAAAGGGATAACACATGTGCTTACCAATTGTGTGCCACATGGAGGTGTACGAATCGAAGGCCATAATAAGTAACTACCCTTTTCCAAATTCTTCCTTTGCTAGTCTAGATTATCTGTTAATATTTGGGAGTTCCTTTTATTGCAATTCGAGGCAATTGTCGGAGGAAGAAACCACCGCGCGATGCAGGTAATCGCTTCAAGGTTGCGAGAGTTTACCTTGATATTACGCGCGAACAACGAAACATTATGAACGGGCACACTACCATGGAAGGAGATATTAGAACGCTGGAAACTGTGATGAACGCTGTGGAAGTGGACAAGTGCGGGGTAAGTTCAATTAAGACATTATCGTTGTTTACTTTTCATTGTCTATTGTTGTGGTTTTCAACAGATCGTGATTGGGCGCGGCGAGTGGTGCATCCGACACATTCAGGAGCAGTCGGGGGCGTTTGTCAGCCTCATACGCAGCGCGGCGCGCGCTGGCATGGATCAGTTGTTGGGCTTATTTCCAATAACATGTTTTTTGGTGCTAAAGATCCAGACAATTACTGCAGCATACAACATATTCCAATTAAAATAAAAAGTTTTAAAGAGTTCGACAAAAACTATGTTGTGGGCCAAACACTATTGAATCAAGTTAGTTTTTCGAGGAGCCGTTAGATTCCATTTGCTTAGGAATTATGTTAGTTGAATCAACGCCTTCTTTAGTGGAGGAAACATTCAAAATTGAAGATATTCAGTTTAAATTCATGTGTCTCCCATGTGAAAATAAATTACTTTTAATACCGCTTTTACATGGTTCTCATCAATAATCGGATATTTTATAAACGAATGAAGTAATATTTGAAAACAAGCCTGGTTTTAAAAAGTTATGCTTCAAACAACACTACTCTAATTGGGCAATGTTAACAATCTCATTTGCGAAGATAATCGGGATCATTTTGTAAGCATTATATTTTCAATATGTGCAGAATTTTTATCACAGCTAACAAAATTAAATCAGGTATCGACATTAAAATCCTTGACAAAATCTGGATTCACCAAAAACATCAACCAAATTTTTAGTGATGAACTTATTCTTACCTATAATTTAGATGGAAGTTAAGGAAAAAAAAAATGTTTAAAGGTTTCGATAATTTCTACAAGGTTATCAAAAGTAAGTAGTTTCACCGGATCAATAGTTTGATACAATGAGCTAAGTTTCTTTCAAACACAGGTGTAATCGATGCAGATCCATTGGTAACCGACACAGAAAAACAGATTAGAAACGCTTTTCAGGATCGAAAAGAGAAAGCGCCAAAAAGTTAAATTTAAGTCTTTATTCTGTAATATTTTCAATTATTTACAATAATAATATGTGTTAATATACATACAAACTTGAAGCATACGGTGTTTTTCTTATTGGAAATGTAAGAACCAGGTAAATTCTTACTTTAAGCATGCAGCTCTTATATTAAATAACTCTGCCGAACACCAGACGTGGCCCACCAGAAACGAGTTTTATGGCCTATGTCCTGAGTAAATTATACCAGGAACAGGAAAATAAAACGACGGTCTGATGCTTTGTTTCCTCATATAAAGATAACAGACCGATCTGGTGAAGGACAAGAGGAAAAACAACATGTGTTGAACACATTCTCATGTGTTCATGTGTTCGGCTCTCGCCGCAGCCAAGACGGGCCTGAAAGAGCGCACGATCCTTGAAGATGAGATTGACGCAACATTATCAGAGTGTCGTCCGTGCGGAGTGATAGTGTAGAAGTGGTTAATTCCAATGTCAGAAAGGCGTAGGAAAAGGATAGGAAAAGCGGAAAAGGTAAGCCGTAAGGTTTATTAGGTAATTTTGGTATTCGAGATGTATATATAAATATATTTGGATATCCTAAGCTTTAAGCGATTAAATAGTGCAATAATTGATTGGTCCTAAGATCAACTGCCCGTGATCGCGTATGTGATCGTAGCGTAGTGCGACGCTGTGTTGAGGGAAGTCGAGACAGGGACTTGGTGTGTGTGTGTGTGTGTGTATAAGGATGGGTTTCCTCCTTAGAATAGCGGGGTTGGTTGATGGCGCTCCTCCCCAACCCAAGGAACACGAGTTGTTGGCGCCTTGTGCGTTCTCCCCTGGCGTCAGTGTATTCGTGGGTTCCGTCTCGTCTTGTGTGTTCCCCCCTGACGAGGGCTCGGCTCCCCTATAAAGTTTGGATTCGGAGATAGAACACTTAAATTATAGAGTTTATCGGAAGAATACCGGGCAGTTGAGTGTAGCGATCTTTAGTAGTGGCGTCAACGACTTAATCGTTGTATGAATACTCGACCATTGCACTTACTTGTTTTTTTTTTGTGTTTACAGACTCGGCAGTTCATCAACAGCGACCCGCGGACACTCGACATCCTGTTAATGTTAGTGTGTTCCTTTATTTTGACACGTTACATTATATATAATTTATAATAAATATGTTTGTCTTACAGAAATAAATTTTAATTTTCTATATCTTTGAAGATGGTTTCCCGTGTTACTAATTCTGCCTGTGGATCTAAATATATAAATGTAAGTATATTGAACTAAATCCAGAGTAGTGCATTCAGAACTAGTAGCATATGCACTGGTTCAATGCGTACATCTAACTGAACTACACCGAGAACTAGTTTTAAAGTCATGCAACAGGAGTCAAATGACTCCACCCTATGACAACGCTGTACAAAAGTAAACAGTTTTATTAGTTAAAGAACTAAATTGATTCCTGCTGGGTCTAAACGGTCTGTTCCTGTGTGTGTGGGCGGCGAAGTGGCGCGTGATATTTTTGTATTGTGCGCGCGGTGTTTTTGTTTTGTGCGGATAGTGGACTGAACTACGCGGGACAACATGGACGCTACGTCTTCGAGTGATCAAAACATTAAGAGAAAACATACTGAATGGAATGATAAGCTCGAACAAAAGAAACATCGTTTACATGGAGATGAGTACAGAACATCAAAAAATGTAACGGTCGCAGGAAAAAATATTAAAAGAGGTATGTGTGTTATTAATATTTTGATTTTCTGTTGTAATGTACTCTGGGAAGTATAGTTTAGTGCTTGTTCGGTACCGTTTTAATATCAACAAATTCAAGTTGCCACAACGGTAACGGTCAACAGATCTATCGGTTTCGATCTTGTTTTAGTTTTGATGATATTTTTATAATAATATTCATTCGTGCTAATATTATAAATACATTTTCTAATAAAAACTGCTGTTTCAGGTGAATTGCAAGTGCAAATTTCAATGTAAACTTCTCTCCCGCGGTAGAAAAGAAGTAATTTTTAAGGAATACTACAGTGTAGGAGACGCTATAAAGCAGGGTAGATAAAATTTAAATAATACTTTATTACGTTAATTTAAAATTTAATTTTGATTTTTATTTTTTTTTATTCATTGCTCATTTTACAGTAAAGTATTGAAAAATTAATACGTATTTCAATACAAATATTTTATTTCAGGTACTTATTTATTCGGCCTCGTTCAAATAACACCTGTAGGTCGAAGACGTCATGGAACCTATGTTGATCCATCGGAAAGTCGCAGACAGACATCTGTAGCCTATACGTTGCCTGATGGCACCGGCAATCACATTCATTGCAATAACCCATAGAAAAGTACAGACTTTCATAGAGAAAAAGAAAGGTGGAGAAAATATTTATAAAGATAACCGGGGATCAGGATACAAGCCGAAAAAATTTACTACAGTTGAAGAAAATCTTGTAATAGAACATATTAAATCATTCCGCTTAACAAAGCAGGCCACGCCAGCAAACATAAACATCCCTTACTGTAACCCAACAACAGTTGGTTATATAGGCTCTTCGCGCGTTTTCCCTTCGCCGATCTGCCGAAATAGATCAGAAGTAGCATATTCCTAGAAAACGACATGCAGGCGTGTTCACGATTTCCTTGAAAAAAGGGCACGCACGCAGTGTATGCCATCGGCATCAACAACGACGACAACCTCGATGGACAAAATGGATTCGGCGACGGCTTCGAAGAACTACTTCGCAGTACTAGAAGAAGCAGACGATAAAGATAACTACAACGAAGAGGAAAGCAGCAAGAAAATGATCATCGGAACGGATAAACGACAAGGACACGAAATCGCCGTTGCGGAACGAGGCCAGCGAAACGGCGCAGACACTTTCAACATGGTGGCCAGCAAGCTGATGAAAAAAGGTAAGCCAGTAGAGGCAAAAAAAGCATTAAGATCCCCAGTCTCAGTGAGTGCTAGTATCGGTGATTGTGCAAAGGCCGCTCCGAAAATTCGTGTCCCCCCAATTACAGGGTTTAATCTAAACATTCTAAGCTTCATCAAGAAAGCCAAAAATTTAGGAGTCACGGTGACCAAAAAAAAATACTAGTGGAGAAAGATCTCTCATTTTCTGTTCGAGCGTGGAAGACCATGCTAAGATCTTTGAGTTTCTCAAAAACAAGCGGCTGAACACCACCACAATAACCCCCCCCCCCCGAGGCTTCGTGTGAAGACTTTTATTATCCGAGGCCTCCATAAAGAGAACAACCCCGAGAAAACCCTGCAATTCTTCGCAGAGGAACACTCTCATATTAAGATTCGCAGAGTCAGTCACTTCTTGACAAGAGCTGACAAAAACTTTATCAAAAGCAACCCCGAACTGCCCAAGCGGTCACAATCAGAACTTTTTATAGCCCATTTTGAGCCAGACCAGGATCTGCGTAATGTGTATGCTGTGAAATTCATACAACAGCAAAGCGTAATTTTCGAAAAAATTCGAAACAAAGAAAAGCTGCAATGCTTTAATTGCCAAAACTTCGGCCATATAGCGGTGAATTGCTCGCTTCCCCATAGGTGTGTCAAATGCCTAGCCCTTCACGCTAGAGGAGAGTCCCCTAAACCTGCCAACGAAAATCCACAATGCTGTAACTGTGGAGAAGCAGGACACCCAGCAAACTTCAGAGGATGTGCAGCATATAAACAACTGATCGACCGAATATCGGCATCAAAAAATAAGCGCGTTTCATTTAAGAGAAATGCTGGAGACACTGTTAGGGGCGTCTCAGAGAGTCTCCGAGCTCCAAACATATATTATGCTCAAGTAGCAAAAAAAGCATTGGCACCGGCCATCAATGCTCCCAATGCTGGAATCTCATCCGGTCAATCTCTGATCGAAAATTTTATCAGAGACGCGTCCAACGCGACCACCGCTGAACAGTAGCAACTTGCAGCGATAAGGTTTCTTCTGTCGTCATGGAATTGAAGATATTTAATTTTAACGCCGCATCGCTGATCTCTCACGCTCAGAGAGAAACAGCCCAATTATTGATTGACACATCTAAGGCAGACGTGGTTTTCATATCAGAAACTAGATTACAGCATCGTCACATAGTACGATTCAAGGGGTACAATCTTATTAGGAATGACACAAATCGTGGTACTGCTCTCCTCATTAAACAAAACCTACAATACGAAGCTTATTCAATTCCCCAATTTGAACTTTGTTCCGCCTCAGCAGCCTTTTGCAAAACCTCCAACGGTAGGAAAATTCTATTTGTAGCAATTTATATAAATTGTAAAATTCACCTCGATCCTTCAGAGAAGACCTTCGTAAACTAGCTAAATTCCTAGAGCCAGTTCAAAATGTCGTGATCGGAGGCGATCTAAATGCTAGACACACCGCTTGGGGTGACTCGAAAATCAATGGGCAGGGAAAAATTCTGAACGAATGGCTGGTGGACCACAGTCTTCCCATAGATCTCTCCGTTGTTTCTCCACCAACTCCTTCGCGAGCACTAGGCTCGTCTTTCATAGACTTCTTTCTTGTTTCCGCCGAAATTAGTAGCACATGTAGCTCTATCTCATGTTTCACCTCTGCAGGGTTGTCGGATCATTTTGCAGTAGAGTTGCACTTAAAATTCTCAATGCCATGGCGCCTTACCAATAATCCGCCCAAACTCATCAGAAGTTTCAAGCACACCGATTGGAAGAAATTCTCGACTGACCTCAAAATGGAGTCAACTTTCTCAACATTTCCTCCGAGAAAAAACCTTTCTAGAGAAGAGATTGATGTTTCCATTGAATCCCTCAACAACATTATTAAGGACGTAACGGCAAAGAACTCCTCCCTTGTTGACGTTAGCAAACTAAGGTTTAATGCTCTTCCTGCAGAAATCGTCGAACATATGCGGACTAGGCACATATGAAGACGAGCCATGAAAAGAATGTTTCATCGACGAGGCAACAAAGTGAGTCGTGAGTACAAATTTCTGTTACTCAAAGTTAATTGTCTCAATAAGGAAATCAGTAACATGGTTTCAAATTTTCGATCTGAACAATTAACTGATCGACTCCTCGAAATTAAATCAGGACCAGCCATGTTTAAAAAGATAAATATTATCTCACGCAGACTCCCATCAACTGAAATACGTCTAGACTCTGAGAATGGTCCCATATATAGCACTTCCACTAAAGCCAACCTTCTGGCAGATTCCTTCGAGAAACAACTTAACGTTGTCAACGCAACAGCATCTCACTCTCATACACAACTAGTCGAAAGCACAATAGAATCTTTTATGCGAGAGCACATGAGTCCCATAACTACCTTTTCACCTGAGAACCCGGCAGACTTTCCTAAAGACACCTCAATGTTTCTGTCTCCATCTACGTTGCAAGGCATTATTCGTTCCCTGAACAACAAGACATCTTCCGGACCTGACGAAATTTCTAACCTCATAATTAAAAACTTCCCCAGGGCCACTATTCAGAAGATAACAATTATCTTCAATAACCTATTGAACATAGGCTACTTCCCAACTGGCTGTAAGACGGCAGAAATTGTGCCATTACATAAGAAGGGAAAGCTCTTTACTCCTCTTCACTATCGCCCCATATCGTTACTCTCCAATCTAGGAAAACTTTTTGAAAGATGTTGGGCTGAGAAAATATCAGATTTCAATGAATCCATGAATATTATCCCTGACCACCAATTTGGCTTTCGCGAACGTCATGGCACTCAAAATGCGGTATCAGTCCTTCATGAAAACATCTGCTCCAAATTAAATTTAATAAATGCCCCTTCAGTCGTATGTCCTCGATATTGAAAAAGCACTCGACTCGGTCTGGAACGATGGGCTCATCTTCAAGCTCATCAATCTCCACTACCCGCCACAAATAGTCAAGCTAGCAATGAGTTTCTTCGAAAACAGGACCTTTTTCGTTTCAGTTAATAGCTTTCCTTCAACAACTCGGAAAGTTAGATCAGGCGTCCCTCAAGGATCGATCTTAGGCCCAACCTTTTATAATATTTTTACTGCAGATATACCAATCCCTTCACCTCAAACTTCAGTCCGAATCCTGCAGTACGCAGACGACACTATAATATACTGCTCCAAAGTTAATCCTCTAACTGCAGCAAGGGAAGTAGAAGCCTACATACTTCGGAAAATGGGGCATTTCAATAAATGAGTCAAAAACCCAATTGTGCGTCTTTAGTAACCCTTCCAAATACTTTGGCTACAAATCTGTTGGGAAAAAGTCCCGCCGCGTCAGGCTTAAAATAGGCAGAACCACTATATGCCCAAGCAGTACCCTGAAATATCTCGGAATAATATTCCATCAGCATCTTCGCGTCAACCCCCAACTAATATCGAGTATCGCAAAAGCAAATGCTACTTTTCAACAGCTTCGTTTCCTCTTCCGAAAATCTGTCGGCCTCTCCCAAAGTGTTAAAATAATACTGTATAAAGTTGTTATTAGGCCCATAATTTGCTATAGTGCCTCTACTTGGCTTTCCTGCTCGAAATCAGCTATGCGCCAGGCTGAAATATTGGAGCGCAAAATATTAAGACATTGCTGTAGCGAATTTTTCGACTTCCGAAGAAAACGACACTACGCATCGAGGAAATTGTACGATGCCACGAAGATGACACCGATAGGAGAATATTCGGTACAATTGGCAACACGCTTCATGAAAAGCCAACTTAACCATCCGAACCGAATAGTGCAGCATATATTCAAGGATCCGACCGGAGAAAACCCAAGGAGAAAATATTTCGACCCGAGGAATCTATTATGCAGCAACGTCGAACCAGCCCGGTTTTTCCATTACGAAGGAAAACCCGACCATTTTCGAGGGTAATACAACGCCCATAAAGGAATGTTAAGAAATTCCATGCATTGTAAATTTTATCAGTTTTAAGATAGATTTAAGTTATTTATTGTATCTAGGCTAAGAATATTCAGAGCTGAGCCGGATGCAAGCTCATTAATAAACAAATACCCAGAATTTTCCCAAAAGATAATCCCATCCCTCAAGACTCATCCTTAATTGATGTGAATTCTCTTAATTACCTTGTAACCTGGTGGGCCAAATATGTATAGTCCCCTAAATAAGATGTTAAGATGAAATTATACCAAAAGATGTAATTAGTGTTAGTCATTTCAATGAAAAATAAATGAATTTGAATTTGAAATTTGAGTGATGCCATCGCAACGGTCAAATTTACTGGCGTTGCGAACACGCGCCGCGCGGCCAACCGTCGGCCGATGCTGCATACATGCAACCCATTATGTACTCTTATATACAATGGGCTGTACTGCGCGTATGTTCGAAGTGTCTCGTTCATTTCGAAGTGAGTGGTCCGCGCGTTCGCATGCTGTGTCAGTAAACTATCGGTTACGCTGTTTGCATATCCCCGTACGAACATTTGAAAGTATAATCACGATAACGTTGAATGATAGTATGAATTGCCAGACAAAAAACAGTCTGTGCGTGTTTCGGGATGTTAGTTTTACACGTTTATCTCGCCGTCTTGCATAGATGAAAGCATTGATTGATTTCATTTCATAGAACTCAAATTAGAAGTACGATACGTTTTTTTAATTGATCAGTGGCTTGCGCAGCATATTTCATCAGCCAAAGAAATTCTCCATAAATTACAGAATCCATTCACAAAGGTATATTTTTTGTTTCTAGACTGGATTCTTCCGACATTCAATGCAATTAATGCATATTTTCAGTCTTCAGAAGTGGTTTTAACAGAAGTTCATAATAAGCTATCTGCAATGTTTACCGAAATTTTATTATACTATATGAAGAGCTCTTACGTTCAGACCACAGCTATTGAAACTATCAATCCGAATTTGCAAGAAATGATTTTGCCGATCGATAACATATATCTTCCAATAGCGGTCATGTAAGAGCTTGATAAAATAAAAAAAGTTGTAAGAGATCGATTCGAACCACAATGCTCAGAGTTCAGAAATCAATGTTTTCAGTTTTATAAAGTCAGTTGCGAGGAAATAAAAAAAAAGATTTGATTTTGACGATCTCATTTTAAAACATATTAATATTCTAAATCCCAATAAGGCTACCAACTTTCAAATTAGGGACACATATCCGTCACTTTATCATGTATATAAAAACTGTCCACGGATCTGCGCGAATATTCCAGCGCAAGATTTAGATAACGAATGGCGTAGACTAGCGACGTTTTCACTTCCACAAGACTTGACCGACCCCGATTTACCCATACACCGTTTTTATTTTAAACTAGGCAAAAATTTTGACCATGAAGCAGTGGCGGCTCGTCAGGGGCGGCAAGGTCGGCCCGGCCGTACCAAGAAAATCATCGTAAGCAGGAAATTATTATCAATGATAAAAAAAGGATAAACATTTAATTTTAAGGACTTAACTACTACACGTTGCCTGCTCCTACCTATATTTACGTCATCCAATCTTTAGTTTTTCATTAGCCGAATATACAGTCCTGAGCTACAAATGAAATAAAATTGAAGCAGCATAATGTAAACGAATAACACATTTCAATCCTAGTTGATATACGCAACATAATACGACGGCCGGTCAATAGTCCTAATTTAAAATATTTCATACAAGCATATGTACATACATATGAGTACAATGCATCATCCACCCACCGAAACGGCGGCCGCATCGCACCCAGCAAACATACATACATAGCAAGCACAAGCGAGAATCAAGAAAGCAACGAATGAAATTGCGGCCAAAGAAAATTTGCCGCATCCGAGCACAGTCTTGGTCACTCAACACTTGTCAGATAGCCTCCATTCGAATGTTCTTTTCCATACTAACCATTTATTTGGGTGTTTCGAATCGAATTTCACACCCCGTGTACATATGAGAGAATACAAGAGACTCGGCGGCCAGCCGCATTCAGGGGGAATATGAAAAAAATAGCAATGGAAATAGATTTTTTTTACTGGGATGAAGAAAAATGTCAAGTACGAGTTTGTTATAGTAGATAGTGTTTTGATAGTAGAACGGTGGTGGTCTTCTCTTCCATATTGTGACTTATTTAATTAAATAAATTAATTCTGTGTTTTGCTCAGAAGAGTGTGTTTTTCGTAGTTGTTTTTATTGCTGCTTTTGGTAGTTGTTTTTAATTGCTAGAGTAGAAAAATTTGAATTAAAATTTCTTTAAAGATTTTTATAATTGTGAAGTGCGCAATGGAGATGGTTTTGGAAAGTGTTAGAGAATGTGCAAGTAGAAAAGGTGATTTAATAAATCATCTTTTAATAAATAAATTTAACTACATGTCTTATGAAGAAAAACATTTTGTTAAAAATTTTCAAATTCCACGACCGAAAATGGGAAATATGATCCAAAAAAAAGCTGGACATAACCGTACGTTTTCCGTTCGACTTTACGATAAATTTTCTTGGCTAACTGGTAGTGAAGATCGTAATAAAGTGTTTTGCTGGTGTTGCATTTTATTTTCGGATACAACTAACCCATTCAGTACTACGGGGTATGATAATTTAAAAGATATTCACCGCGCACTAAATAAGCACCAAAACTCGAAAGAACATACCCACTCGGCTTTGAAATATAAATTACTCGGTAAATTAAACATCGCGAATGCTTTGGATACCGCTCGTCGAGACGGTATCAGTAAATATAATGAAAACGTGCGAGAAAATCGAAAAATGATGAGGCATTTGATAAACATGATAATTTTTCTCTCAACGCAGGAAATGGCATTCAGAGGCAATGATGAGACGGCAGAATCTGACAATCAAGGAAATTTTAAAGAATTAGCCAAATTCGCTTCGAACTTAGATTCCGATTTTAATAAATTTATAGATTCTTCTCAATCATCGGTTTTTACAGGACTTCCAAAGACGATTCAAAATGAATTGATTGAAGCCATAATAAAAGTAGTAAATAATCAAATCAGCAGTCAAATTAACAGCGCAAGTTGCTTTTCTTGGGAAGTAGACGAAACTACTGATATTAGTTGTTTTTCTCAAATGTCCGTTATTTTTCGATTTGTCTTTAAGGGTCAAATAACAGAACGGTTTCTTGGTTTCTTTAATATCAGTAAAGGTCACCGTGCAAATGACATTTATAATGTTCTGGTTGAACAATTCGGGCTATTCAATATTGAAAAAAAATTGATCGGGCAGACTTACGACGGAGCCGCGGTTATGGTTGGTGAAATTAATGGATTGCAATCTCAAATTAAAGCAATTGCTCCTCAAGCATTGTTTATTCATTGTTATGCACACAAGATGAATTTAGTGCTTCAAGATTCATGTAAAAAAATTCAGGAGTGTAGAATATTTTTCTCAAATGTATCGGGATTTTCAGCTTTCTTTTCAAAATCCACTAAGCGTACTAGTCTCTTAGATTCGATTTGCAGGAAAAGATTGCCTTCAAATGCAGAAACTCGTTGGAATTTCAAGTCCCGTATTGTGCATACTTTGTTTTGCAATAGAGATAGTTTGATTGACGTTTTCAGTCAAATTGTGAAAAATTGTGATGAATGGGATGACATATCTATACGGGAATCCATCGGTTTCAAAAGATTACTTATCGATTTTGATTTTTTATTTTTGATTAATACTTTCAATCTGTTTTTTTCTCACACAGATCTGGTTTTTTCCATACTCCAGAATAAGTTATCTGATATTGCATACTGCAATGCCAGAATTGCCGCTCTTTTGTCTACTCTTCAAAGTTTCAGGAATGATGAATCTTATTTTACAAATATTTATTCTGAAATAGAACTAATTTCTAATGTTTTACCTCCGTCTGTTAAACGCCGCAAAACAGGTGACATCGAAGATCATCAGCTTTCCAAAAAAAGGTTATATTACGAAATATTAGACCTGCTAATCAATCAAGTTGAATTACGGTTCAAAGATATTTCATCCCTTAGTTTTTTAGAGTTAATTAACCACTCTAAATTTGATTCATACAATCAAAAATTTCCCGAACAACAGTTTAATGTTTTAAATAGCGTTTACGGTCAATTTTTTGACAGTGAAAAATTGAAAAGAGAGTTGCAAGTTTTATACTCAGATAAAGCAATATTTGGAAACAGCAATAAAGTTGCTGACATGGTTAAATTTATTTATGACAACGAAATCATCGATGATGTTCCGGAAGTTTATAGATTTTTTTGTTTAATTGTATCACTCCCGCCAACATCTGCTTCAGCCGAAAGAAGTTTTTCAACTTTGAAACGAATAAAAACTTACAATAGAAATACTATGACCCAATCGCGTATAAATAGTTTGTCGTTATTAGCAATTGAACGAAAATTGGTCAAAGAATTGATGAAAAGTGATAGTTTTTACGATGAAATAATCGATGATTTCGCGGCAACTAAAAACCGTAGAATTGAATTATTTTATAGAAATTGAATAAAAATGTCCATTGCTTTTTATATGCTTTTAGTAACCAGCTTTAACGTTTGTTTTTTGATCTTGAAGATTTATTTTATGTTAACTAGTTTGTAGTTCAGTTCTCTCGTTAATATTCTATCGGTAATGCTTAGGATTTGTGTACGTATTTATTCATTTATTTATATTTTAAAGAAAAAGCTTATTTATAATTGAATATTCTAAGTTATAGTATGAATTACAATGCTTTATTTTTTACAATTTCTTCCACCCGTACAACCATCCTTTTAGTCACAGCTCGTACTTGGCATGTTCTTATGATTTTTATTGTTGTCATTTTTATCAATCCTTCCAATACCCTCCTGGCCATTCCCTTCCCTTCCTGGGGAGAATGCTCTAAACCTTCTCGTGGTTCTTGCTGGACAATTTAATTTTTTGGTTTCGCACGAAGATTAGATAATTGTTTTTTGGACAGAAATACATGCACACTAATTTCTTTACAACAAGCACCAAAAAATTAATTTGACAAACTAGAGCTTCCTTTTCGGCCGACCCAAAAATTTGTGTCACGAGCCGTCACTGCCATGAAGGTCGCAAAGAATTTGAGAACCTGAGTCGTTTTGCCTTAAATTTAATGTCTCTCCCGCATTCAAATGCAGACTGTGAGAAAATTTTTTTCGAAGATTCATATAATTAAAAACAAATCCAGGAATAGAATGAAAACAGATACTGTAAATGGTTCTGTTTTAGCATCAGAGAGTGTCAAAACTTGTGGATGCGTTGAGTTTGAGCCAACTGATTTGATATACAATAAAATGAAATCCGACATTTACAGTAACATAGAAAACTTTGCAGATTTTTCTTTCACAAGTGAATAGTTGCCATAAAAATGTATTATTGATTTCTTTCTGAAATGTTATGATTTAATAATAAAGTAGTAATTTTTGTAATTTTGTTTTGGAATAAAGTTAATTCATAAAAAAAGGTTATTGTTATTTTCAAATGAAGAAAAAAGAATCCACCAATACGCCTACGGTTAAAACATCTAAAACAAGGTAATTTTCTTAGAAGGCTACGGTAATTTTTCAAACGGATTCTGGCAACGCTGCTGCGCGTCTTTTGGAAGCGTCTCGTTCATTTCGCAATGAGTGGTCCGCGCAGCCGGTCGATAGTGCGTGAGTAGTGTATTCCTAGTTCCAAACCTGGAACTAGCCCATACACAACTAATTTCCCACACAAGCTTTTGTGATTTCCCACACAAGCTTCAGTAAGCTCTCTATGACTCCAAAGCACATCCTCAAACCTACATTGACATGTTAATCTAAATTTACCGTGTGAAACTCTTAGTAGAGCATTGAACCCAGACTAAACAAAAATACAACATATGCGACGTTAATTGGGTCAATGCAAAGTAAGCTATATTAAATGCGACGAAATCCTTGGGAACTAATTTGAATCGCGTTCGATTGGTTATGGTAAGTAGATTTGAAACTAGAGTAGGAATTTTTATAGAATAAGCAAATTTAATGTACATAGAAACTAAGAGAGAAATTTGTGAATAAAAAGAAGGAACGAAGCTGGCACTGAGCTCAGAATTGTTCCTTAGTTGAACGAAGTTGTTTGTTTTATACTGCAACTTTTGCCTTAACATCGGCAAAACGTTCAATAGGAAAACTTGAGTAAAGTCTGCCTTATTCGGCAGACTACAAGTTGAAAACTTAGAAATATCGGCTGCCTGTCTGAAAACTTAGAAATATCCACTAGACGGCATAGAAGAAGGCGAAATACATGAAATTGGTACAAACGAGGAGTTCAATCGAGCATTCGAAAGATGCTTGATACAAGGCGCGAAATACTGCGAATCAACGCTGCATAAATACAAGGAGTACATGCCTATGCCAATATCCCAGGCACCTAAGTACGATCTAACAGCACTACCCGGCCCACGTCCTAGGAATATTGAAGAATTTGTATGGAAGCCGAGAGCAGAACCACCAAAGATTACCAAGCTGAAACGACGACGACGAGTAGGCAAAGCTTACAATCAAAGGTGTTACGTCGTCGCTCCTTTACTCTTGTACACTGCACCACGACTGTACCAGAACATGTGGGCAGTCATGAAGAAACTTTAAATGTGAACAAATACGAGTACAAGACAATAGCAAAGAAATGCATGGTCCGTTTTCCCACATGTGGAAATTTGTAAAAGTAAACATATATAAGATAACACCTGCACGCGCAACAAATAATTGCTGACGACAAGGTTCGACGATCCATCGATGCAGCCAATGCAATTTCAATAAATTGAAAATTTGCAATCGTAACAATAAAAACGTAGGCGTTAAGCATTATTGTAATTAGCATTTAGTTCAGTTTAGATTTGGAATCGAAAGAATAAAGATCAGGCTCAGTCCTGAAACTTTCAAATTTTTTTAAACAACCGTGTTTAAAATAAATTAACTTATATAAGATAACAACAAAGAAACGCATGTTACGTTTTCTCACATGTGGGCATTTGTAACAGATAAAGGATAAGAACAAATGAATGCAGGCCACTTGGGCGTTAGCTATATAAGGCAATAATAACTTAAGAAAGATGTTCAGTTGTATTTAAAGAGTAAGTCGGGACGGTGCTTGAATTTTATTAAAATTGATTTAAACAAAGTACGCTTGTGTTTTCTTCCACGCAAGGCAAGAACAAAATTGGCGCAATCGCTATGATAGTGTGTTAACTATCCGAGAGTGAAAACGAACCTCATTAAAGTAGTGAAGTATAATAAATCCGCACAAATAACTAAAAATCAGTTATTTAACAACACGAGTGAATTCAGTGGCAAGTCTTAAAGCCATAACCTACGGAGAGACCGACGTAGGACTGAACTGTAATAAAAAGTGTAAATCAAGTGCAAAAGATTAAAAATCAGTCAAAATAAACGCTACTAACAATTACAGTGACAAAGTGAACTTAGGAGCGAGTGCAGTACGAGCAACCTATCACTCATCGCTACAAATCTACAAGCTACTTTGGTAATTAAATCTAGAAATAAAAATGTCCTTCGATCTCCCCACAGCTTACCAGATGGCCGAAAGAGCCCAAGTCTTCACAGGTACCGGTGACTATCAGTTAACGGACTTTATTACAAATGAAGAACGTTTAACACAGTTCACCCCCGAAGAACACAGATCCCTGATATACACAGTTCTGTTAACTAAAATGCAGGGAATAGCAGGTGACGCAAAATTATCGGCAGCTTCTACCGATTGGCAAGATGTAGAGCAAGCTCTAATTATTCGATGCGGAGTACAGGAATCTTTCACACAACTGAGGAATCAAGCAGAAAGAATACAAGCCAGCACAGTAATAGAACTGTACGATCAACTGCAACAAATTTTGAGCATATTAAACAGGAAAGCAAAATTAGAAGGAATCATCCCAGTTGACTATACGCCTACCCACAACGAAGAACGAATATTAAACATATTCCTGGAGAAAATCAACGCATACGACGCATCATGGCTCAGGACCGAAGGTGTAACTTCATTGACAACAGCATATTCCAAACTGGCATCCATCAACCACATTCATATGCAACTCAACCAGCCGTTACCCAGACCACCGTTGGAGCCGTTTTTTAATTTTTTGAAAAAAAGTGCAAAAATTGTTTTTTTTTTCAAAAACATCAAACGCAGTAATCCATGTTTGTATAATTTATATGCTCCAAACAGTTTTTGTAAAAAAAACATCAAATTTTTTTTTCATGAATACAAAACAAATTAAATTAAAAATTAAAAATCAATAAAGGTCATCATCACCTTCATGGTCATTTATGTCATTCATTATATCTCGAGAGCCAACTATAATCTTTGCATCATTAAGAAGTCAATCGACGCATATTAACATTTTAATGATGTTTTTAAATTTAAAAAAATCTTTAAAGCAATTTTTTAATTTAATAAAATAATATTAAAAATTAGCGTTTTTTTTCATAAAAAAATTAATTAATAATTAATAAAATTAACATCGTAATAACAAATGTTTATAAAATTTATAAACTTTTATCAATTTCTGTAGAGAGACCAGCAAAATATTTTCTCATGATTTCAAAACAAATTGAATTTAAAATAAAGAAAAATCATTCAAAGTCTCCATGTAAAAAGGATTCATACGAATTTGTATACCTTAAATCTCTTATTCTAAGACATTGTTGTAAAGACAATCAAAGTTTATTATTATTTGCATAATTTGCGGAGATTTTTAATAGTCTTCACAGAACCGTGTTTTAACTTTAATAAAACAACTGCTTAAATTTTGAAAACCAATACAAATCAAATCAAATTTGCAATTGTGATAATCAACGTTTTGAATTGTAAAATGTTTTGTAGTCAACACTTTTTAAGATCATATGCTTTGAAAAGCTTTAATCAAATAAAAAATTGTTGTTTTTAGGAATTTTGTTCTTGAGTATTCGTAAGATCTCAATTACTTCCTTTATCATTTGTAATACATATATTTTCCTTTTTACATGCAATTGAACCTCTTTTTGACTGCATAATCAATGTTTCTCAAAATCAACAGAAAATAAGACGTAATTATTAGTTTCATTGATGTAAAATCGTGAAAAAATATAATTTCAGTGATTATGCCGAAGTGCTAGCAGTTTTGATTGCAACTATTCAAAATGGCCATCACGCGACAAAATCTCTTCAATTGTCCTAATAACAAAAACTGCATTCATTTTTGCTAGCGCTGTTTTGTCCTTCAAGCATCGATATGAAAATAACAAATAACGTAGAAAAGGCTTTGTAACCTGCCCCCCCCCCGCCGATTGATCCACGTGAATATTCAATCAAACCAATCCACGAAAATCTTTAAGTAATCAATTGACGCTCGCGTAGATGTTACGATTAATATTAAGTCATTCCAATAACTTTTATGAAAGGTACATTTTTATTATTAAAAGTAGTGTTATTTCCATAATTATTATTGTGTTTAATAGTTATGTAAATATTACTAGGAAGTTGTCTGTGTGAACCTCAAGGGTCGCACCTCGCGGCTTGTTTAATTGGGAATGACCTCGGATCGTATAGGATCCTAGATTTTATATCTTTGGAAGGACCACCAATTCATTTCTACATATTGAACAATGGTCTTAAAAGGTCGCTTTAAAAAGTACTGGAATTAAACCAATTGCTATTAAAAGGCGTCCAATTCAGTAACAATCTTATATTTTAAAAATATATATGTATTTTCTTTGTGTATACTAAAAATTTACGAGCTAAGAATAAAATATATTTTTGTTATTAATCAATTTGAATTTTTCATTTATGTATTATTGATTCCAGGTTAGCAGATAAGACAACTTATCAAATCAATAATATGGCTACATCAAATATCTGAACTAATCTCTTCATTTCAAGAAGATTTTCAGATTATTTGAAATAGCAGTACATGCTCCTTAAAAAATAAGGTGTTCACCTGCTTTCAATAAGTCTGCCACATCGTTTTAACCCTTAACCGGAATCGTGGGTCCATTTGGACCCGACAAGAAAACAAAAACTGTATAATTTCGAACCCCGCGCAGTTACAGTCTAGCGCGTCAATCTTATCTCATTACGTCGTAAGGTGCGGCGGGTACCGGACGCTCGGCGCTTGAAGTTTACTGGGAGCAAAGGTAACGATCCTTTAGGGTCGAATTGGACCCACGATTCCAAGTACGTAACTTTTTTTCAGTTTTATACTTATTTATTTTGTATTGTTTTAGATACTTTTTTGAAAACGTTGCGCTTCATATTACGGTGAAGGACATTCAAGAACTTCTTTTAGATGAAGATGACTCAGACCCAGAACCTTTGAGTGATTTTAAGCCTTGTGACGAAAAAGACATGAGTGAAACGGAATTTCCTAGTATATATGCCCTTGTCCATGTATCCTAGTAGTATATGTGTCATAGTCATTCGGAAGAATCCGTCTTTCGGCCGAATGACTAGGCATTCAGACTAATAGCCGCGATTTCGCTGTGAGACTGATTCAATCAGCCATTAGGACATATTTCTCCGAATGACTGGCGCGCTTCTGGCATTCGGCCGAATGACTGAAAAGTCCAGTCAAATAGACTGAATTAGTATGTCTCTGACCGTTGCTCTGACATATTGTTATAATGGATCAAAACGTGATTGTTGGCCGTCAGATGTTTGAGCAAAAAATGAAAGAATTGCGCGAGAAGAAAAATAAATCAAACAACCGCATTATTTGGGATAATGAGCATATAGCTCAGGTGATAAAAGTGTTAAAGGAAATCGAGACGGGTGAAAAGAAATTAGCAACGCATTATCATTACGAAAAATATTATGATTTGGTAAGGATCGGTCAAGAAGTGTTTGTCACTATTAAGAAAGTTAAATTAACAGACCCTTTGGTGTATATGGTGCCGTGCGAGGATTATTACGCTAAATTATTGGAGGCGCATGTTCAGACTGGACATGGGGGGAGGGATAAGATGTATTACTATGTCCAGTCTCGATGGAGAATTTGCAAGGAGGCATGCCAACTTTTCGCCTCATTGTGCTGTAGTTGCACCAGAAAACGATTTCTCCCACGAAAAGGGGTAGTGATAAAACCCATAGTGTCAGAAGGATTCAACGCGCGAGGCCAAGTCGATTTGATTGACTTTCAATCATGCCCGGACGGCGAATTCAAGAGGTTGTTGAATTATCAAGATCATGCCACAAAGTTCCTACAGTTACGGTTGTTGACCTCAAAGAGCGCGCATAATGTTGCTGAAGAGTTGTACCGTATTTTCAAAGTTTTTGGCGCACCGTAAATTCTACAAAAGTAAAAGATCAGCGAAGAAACAACAAAGACACAATTACATCAACTATTGATTTATTTACATTCTTGCTTCCAGTGACAACGGCAGAGAATTCGTCGCTGGTGTTATTAGCTCACTAGTATCTTTATGGCCATTCTGCAAAATTGTACACGGAAGACCACGACATCCAAAATCGCAAGGAAGTGTTGAGCGATCAAATGTCGATGTTGAGAATAGGTTCCGTGCCTGGATGATCGACACCCAATCAACCAACTGGAGCCGTGGTTGCTATGAAGTGCAGGTGAAATGGAATTTATTTTGTATATTATTATATTTCATTGATGAAATAATTTTTTCAGTGGCAAAAAAATACTTTCAAGCACAGAATAATCAACAGGACGCCTTTTGAGGCTGCATTAGGGCCAATTAAATGCGGAATTCGTAGTATCAATTTGTCAGAGGAGGCTGTTCTAAATATTCACACAGAAGATCAGTTAATGGAAACATTAAACACCAGTACTGACCTTACAGATACCAGAATTTATGAAGAAGGGGATACACCCGATGAAGCCTGTGGTATTTGCGAACAAAGATTGGGAGAGACTGATAAAAAAACTTGCAGTTATTGTCATTTGGAAATTCATGCGCGGTGTGGTGTTTTATTCGATTCAAAACATTTTGTATGTTCTCTTTGTAGTAGAGGCAAAGAGATTATGACGAGTCAAGAAGATTGTTTCAACAAACAAACAAAAGCGGCAGTAAAAATGTCCGAAGCTTCCGCCAATATATTTGACTCACTAAATATAGGAGATCGTGTTACGGTACCCGCACCTGATGTTGACCGTGGTCCCCTTGATTTTGCAAACATCTATGGGATTGTCTTGGAATTTAGAAATGATGTGTATCAAATTGGAACAATAGATGGAGTCATTAAAGGGTGGTTTCCTAGACCAAGTCCAGGTTTTACAAATAATTACCAAATCACAGTTGTAGACGTCCCAAAAGACGTCATAATATCTTTGCGGGAAGCTGCCTCAAAGCAATCTATGGCAGGAGGCCAAGGTTTCAAAAAATGTAACTGTCAATCAGCGACAAACCAGTGCAAAACTCGACGGTGCTACTGTTTCAAGAACAATCTAAAGTTTACACTTTACTCGAGATTTACATCTCGATGCCATCATAGTGGTACATGTATAAACAAATGAGAATGTCTAGCTGACTACAACTATATGACTGTTTCATGTAACTATGTGTATCTCCCATAATAAACATGATCTATGCGAACAATATTTTAAAGATTATTATTCATTTCGACTGAAAATTCCAGTCCTTCGGGACGCCCCGCCACAGTCACTCAGACATATGCTATTGGTCTATTTGACTGGACATTTCAGTCATTTGGCCGAATGCCAGAAGCGCGCCAGTCATTCGGAGAAATATGTCCAAATGGCTGATTGAGTTACCGCACCCCAAGCCACTATCAACCTTGCCACCCAGAAACCTCTCATACTAAGACCTACAGTAACTAACCAATCTATAGAATCTTTATTCTAAGTAATAACTCTTCATTTTATTCTCACTAATATTGTCTTTAACGATACTTCTAATACCGATTTGTATCTTAACCTGGACATCCCTTCTATTCACTAATCTCACATCCAAAGAGTTTCACATCTTCTTAAGTGGCTGGCATTAGGTGATTTGTCGCGCAGATCTTTCTTGCAGCGTTATCAAATTTAACGCCTAACATGTGTGTTTATCTTGCGAAGCGAGGATTGTTTTGAATCGTATCGCCTCACAAGATGAACTCAAGTGCATTTTGAAGACGCGACAGTAAATCAAGCACTTTGCTTACTTTTTACTTCGAGAATATCAAATTTCAATTTATGTGGCATTTTTACATCTTTGGTCCGTCGGAAAATAGTTGATTTAGTCAGTCCAATTTTAATTCTTAAAGCGCGCGGATCTCGCATCAGTCCTCTTATTTTAATCTTTTTTTAATAAAAATCAATTCGTTTAATAATAAGAAAATCCGCATTTTTTATTCACGGAAGAAGAACGAAGTAAAAGTGATCACAAAAGTGACCACGCTCAACAACACATCACTATTGAATCAGTCTCACAGCGAAATCGCGGCTATTAGTCTGAATGCCTAGTCATTCGGCCGAAAGACGGATTCTTCCGAATGACTACAACATATGTACTAGTACATGGATATGCCTTGTATGTATGTTCTAGTATAAGTAATCCAAACTACATGTACAAAAAAACGTATGTGTAGCAAGTACCTTACATAAAACATAAAATTCTGATAGCGGTACTTAATGATTTTAGAATAGGTTGTTATTTTTTGGTTTTAATTGATCTCGTAAAGAATCTTTATTTTTGTTAATGGGAAGATACGTGAAATCCTATAGTATGATAAGATTTTTTAATTTTGTTTTTTATTATCATAATTAAGCATGTCTAATATAAGACTTAAAAAATGTGCGAAATTTGGAGTAAAGTAAAGAAAATATTTAATTTTAAGATATTGATTAATAAAACTTGATTTATACATTACATTACACTTGTTTTAATACAACCATAACCCATTGGAATATTATTTGTGTCTATATTACAAAATAACATGTATTTAAATTAAAGGGTCCATTTGGACCCACGATTCCAGTTGTGTTGAAGAAAATATCGATTCCGGTTACGGGTTAAGAAGAATTCTTATAATAGAACAATAAGATTCTCCTTATAAACATATGTTTTTCTTATAACTTGTATGTCAATGATCTAATAAGATTTCCTTCATGGTTTTAATATGACCATCTTTTTGGATGAGAACCATAGAGGAAACTTTTTAATTTTCTTCTACATTATGTGGTAGTTTTCGCTCTGTGCATTAGTACAGAAATCATCAACACCACTGCTTCCCCCAGAATAACAACAGAATCATTTTTGGATCATATCGCTCTAAACAATCAAATCGCTAGCTGAACATCCGTAGCGTTCGGACGTGATTCGAAATCGGCCTCGATTGTTTTATCTTCAAAGTTCTAGATGACTCACTGGAGTCTCGTGAAGTGGACTGCCGCAGTGTGGTGAAATTGGATACCGTCCCAGCAAAAATATTATCAGGCATATCAGCCTAAGGCGTAAATAATGAATAGTAAGGCTTAGCCAAATGTTTATATTGGTATTGGCATTTCTATGAATCGTGATTGTCATTTCTATGAATAGTCAGTTTGTTGCAAGTTTAAAAAGTGTTAGATCGCAACGTGTAAGTGGAGTAAGTGTGCATGCAATTAGTTATCTTGAATAATTAAGTCTTATGGCTGTAAATACGCTCGGGGACTCAAAACGCCGCTATAAACGGCTTATACAGAAGGCAAAACAAAATTTCTTTGGAAATAATATCACCTGCGAGAACAATAGTGAAAATAACAGAATTATCTGCCTTTCATTTCAATCAATATAATTTCATTACTAAGGATATTGATGATAGTGATAACATTGGAAGTTTAAATGATCTTAATAGTGAATCGGAAAACTCACTAAAGGAGAAATTGGCTAATTAGATGGTGAACGAAAATATTTCGTACAGTGCTGGAAATAAATTATTAGTTATATTGAAAAGTGCTGGGCTAGATATACCTTATTCAGTGCCAACTTTGTTAGAAGTTTATAAAATAGAAAGAAGTGTAATATCTGATGTTAAGCCCGGTAGTTACATACATTTTGGTGTTACCAAAATGATTCAAAAATATAGTCATTTAAATATTATGAATAATGAAATTATTCGTATAGACGTTATGTAGATGGTCTTCTACTATACAAAAGCTCAAACACACAGTTGTGGCCTATCTTAGGTGCATTTTTTGACAGAAATGATCTTCGTCCTTTTATGATAGAATTCACCATGCATAATGTAACTGACAATAACCACATAATTTAAATTTGTAAAATTGAAGGAATCCATAGAAAGTATGAAAAAAGTTTTCCAACAGCAATCAGCCGCAATTGCAGAGCAGTCTGTTAAAATTAATAAAATTTGCGACATGCTGTTCGGCCAAGAGGTTGCAGAAGTATTTTAGTTTCCATTAAGTACTATAGAAGAGCTTGAACAGTTGGAGAGAAAACTGCAATCAGAAGTAGATTTTGAGAATAATATAGTGAGTGCATATTCAATTAAATTCATATCAAATCTAAACTATTAATACAATTCGCAAACAAAAACTATTAATGTATAAAAAAATCAGGGGGAAAGTTTCATCTTATCTAAGTAATAAACTTTCTGAAACTTTACTTACGCAAATCAATTGGAATGGGCGAAAAAACATGAAGCCACTTAATAAAAATAAAATTTTTTTAATACAACTCTAATACAAATCTAATGGTAAGTTATAAATAATTACTAGATTTAAGGCATACAAATCTATGACCTATGCTTCCTTATAGCTTACTTACGCAAATCAATAAGAATGGGCGAAAAAACATGAAGCCACTTGTTACGTACCATAAAGTAAATTCAAATTATCTTCGCGCCTTTTCTGTCCGAAATAACTAAATCATATAACTACCTACCTGGCAATGATTATTTGACAGTGTAAAGATCACCAAGTTCCGACAAAGCTATTCAAACGCGTCATCTCACTCCAACCCTCGGATCGTGCTCAAGCTTTCGCGAATACGAGGATCGATCACGCCACGCTACGCGAAAAGTAGCTTTTGGATGTTGGACATGCCGGAAATAGAGCGTGAGAGTTGAGTTGCGAGGAGTCTGGCGAACCAGACGGATGGAGTGCGTTTTTTTTTCAAGTGATTTCGGCATCATGTGTGATAACCCGATCTTTGTTTGTTGTATGATATAGAAGCACAGTTGTTAGTCAGTAAGTATATATATTACTGAGATATGTATATAAAAAAAATGGAATAATATAACCTAAAAAGTGATGTGAGTGTTTTCTTGCGCATGGGTGGCGCGTGTGCGAATGTGGTTCGTGGTGATTCTTTCTTTTGTCCTAAACCCACGACTCGGTGAGCTAGTCGGGGTAAATAAAATAATGTTAAATCGGGACCGCCACTAAGCGGTCGACTTGGAAACAGTCCCGGCGGCGCGGGTGCACACGAGGCATCCAGGGTCGAGGAGCGTCCAAAATGGTGGAGCACTCGATCTCGGATCCTCGGGTTTGTGCGCGTGGTCGGGATTGTGACACACTTAATAAATATAAATTTTTTAATACAGCTCTATATGGTAAGTTATAAATAATTACTAGATTTAAGGCATACAAATCCATAATCTATGCTTCCTTATAGCGTGCTTACAGAAAGTTTATTCTTCGTATGAAGACTACGAAAGAGATTTGAAAGAAGGAATAAAAAGCGGGGAAAATCGTCTTGACCAGAGACGGCATTTACAACATCAACGGCAACTTAAAAACTGAAAGCAGAATCTTTATATTGAATATTTTATTTATATTTCAACATTCTTCATTTCTATTATTAATTAATTCATATTTCATTTGACTGCATACTGGTATCTGACTATGTTTATTTCACAGAGTAAATTTCAGCACACTAAGTAATGCGTTTACTCTTTAGTATAAATGTAAACTTTTTTTATCAATTAAAGAAAATGAAATAGCTTGGAAAACAACCTTTTCTAGTAAACGTAAATATAAGGATTATAAATTAACAAAAGTAAACCTTAGACTAAGGTTTAACCTAATCATTATTTAGGCCTGATCATAAGGCACATATAATGATGAATGCTGTATACCTGATGGCCAATGACATGGCCCATGTTAAATTAAGGGATAAAATAAGGTAAAATGTATGCAGACTGTTTTCCCTTACACGTGGCAGGCCTTTTGCACAAAGGAATAGAATACACCAACTAAAGCCTAATATAATGACTAAATTTTTTGCTGGGGTGTGTTGTGCTGTGTCAGCGTCTGATGAAGAGATGAACCAGCGCAAACATTGAGTGTGCGCAGCTGTGTAAACAATTAGCTGGAATTGGGAATCATGGAGCAAGTTATGCGACTGGATTGTTTATGTTTGTGAATAATGCTGACTTTGAAAGAAACGTGGATGTTGGATTGTTTATGGTTTACAAGTTGCGTGAGAAAGTGACACTATTATTGTGCCTCTTGATACCTTAACTGCATATATTTTATCAAATAGAGAGGTTTTCACAAGGCGGCACTAGCGTTATCCAGAACAACAGTGGATTTCATTCTAGAAGCCCTGATAAAAGATATACAGACGGCACTAAAAATACATAAGACACAAGTCCTAGCACGAGATTATCTCGCAATATACCTACTGGGACCCAAGAGCGCAGCCACTTTAATATAAGCCAACATATCCTTAGAAAAAAATATACACACCTATCTTCCCTCCTCGGAGATCAATGTCACAGCGGAGAGCCACATCACCGGAGAATCCACAAAGATACAAAACACAACGGTACTAATAAAGTCGAACCGATTATTCCATCTAAACACCATATGCAAGGACGAATACCACCATCTTTGGTCAAACACACCCAGATATGACCCACTAGGAAAGAGGAGAATCCAAAACCCCAACCTTGATCGAAGAATCAATTATCTATTAAAAAGCAGCCACCCCGTTTTCATAGCACACAATGTCCACGACATCCACCAACTCCTAAACGCTCTCGGGTACCCATACCGAGTATACGACACGATTCTCAGGGGCAAAATCAGAAAGCACAAGAACATAAGCAAAATACCACCACATCTCAGTATCAAACCGACAGACATCGCAAACCTGCAAGAAGCACCTGTCTCAGTGAGAATGAAGAAAATGATCTTGTACGAAGATCACCTGCCCTGAAAACTTCCCACAAAGATAACCTTTAACCAAAACGTTAAAGGCCAAAATGTAGTAAAGGATCATATACGAGAACCAACCACTTTTTATATTCTAAACTCTCAAAAACAAGAATATTGAATATGTATATGATCTTATAGAGACATCCAAAACCGACACATAAGGGGCATCTCACAGAACGAAAATCAAACAAAAACAAACAAGATAGGTGGAACAGCAGACTAGTAAAATCCAAAACACAAAAAGCATACCGAAGGAGCACAACCACACCCAGCAGAAAGCCAACTCACAGGCACCAAAATATTAAAAAGGCCTGCACAGGGAACAAACGTACCTAACGCGACAGTCACCCCACAATCCTCTTCATCAAAAAGGTCCCAGGAGGAATGATCAACCTATCCTCAGTTAATATTCCCCCTATAATGGAAACCCTTCTCAGCTATGGCCCCAAATTTGGCTACATACTAACTAATCAAGCAGGAAGAGGAAACTGGGATGAGGTCATAGGCATTATGTCATACAAAAAGAACTTTGACTCCGCGATGGACGTTCATGCAATCAAAGAAAGATTGAGATGGTTCACTAAAGCATGTCTACCAAAACACACAAAACCCCGCACATTCTACCGAAAACTAAAAATCAACCAAGCCATTGAACAAGGGAGGAAAATAGCCGAACGCTTCAAAAAGGACAACCCACACATCATGATAATCAGTGCCGACAAGGAGAATATCACGGTCGTGCTTGATGAAAGTGTTTACGAAGAAAAGATGCAATCATTCCTACAAGCTGGAATAGACAAAAACGCATTCAACAAGGTTCCCAACGAGGACCAGGAATTAATAGAATACCTCAATGAAGAGAATGAACACACGGTTTTCGGGAATCTTGATCCCAGGCCCCAGACCTCTCGAAACAGGAGAAATCAGAACGAAGACGCCTGCAGAAAAAAGACCAACTCATCCCTAGAATGTATGGTAGCATAAAAACTCACAAAAAAGACCTTCCTATAAGACCCATTGTGGACACGAGAAATGCGGTGGGAAGCCAAATGGCAGCGCTCCTAGCCAAACACCTACAACGATACATGAACTGGGAATACAACGCGAAACATACATATGATCTCATCGACTCAATTAAACAGTCAAAAGCGCTCGAAACAAAGGGCAACATCCTTGCTTCTCTCGACGTGGCGGACATGTTCACAAACTTTCCAACCAAAGCCACAACAGAGTATATTATAGAAGCATTTGGAGAGGACTATGAGAAAGAACACAAAATGAAGCCCCACCAACTGAGAAGTGCACTAAGGTTCGTCACTGAGAATACGAACTACTTCCAGTACAGAAACCAAATATATAAACAAAACTCAGGACTACCAATGGGTAGCAAAATAGCCCCCATTATGGCAGACCTCTTCATGGACAAACTTTTCGCGACAACTGCAGATGAACTAAAACAAGTTGGAGTCCAGCTGATCGTAAAATATTTCGACGACATCCTACTAATAGGCCCCATCCCAAGTGTACGGAAAGCCAAACATATCCTGGAAAAAGCATCAGATTCCCTCAAGAACACGCACAAGGACAACGGAAGCATCAGATTCACCGTTGAATACGAAGACGAGTTTCGTGCAATAAATTACCACGATATATCCATCATCAGAGGAAACAAAGACTTTTACAACAACTGGTCCAAAAAAAATTGCCTCTGGGAGAATGCTGAACTATCATTCAAACCAACATGAACCAGCATGAAAAGATCCGTAACATTGGGATATGCAGTCACGGAACTCACCATCAGCAGCAAGATATTCTGTAGGCTCAATTGCCAGAAGCTTAGAAGAATACTGACAATAAATGGCTACCCAAATAGGTACATTCTCAGAACATTGAGTACGGCACTACAGATGCTAAATGCGGGATCCGACTCTATCCACCAACTTACAGACATCATGAAGGAAACACCACTCGTACGGGACAACGCACAAAAAGAAGGAGAACTCATTAAGATTATGATCTCCACAGAAGAGGAAAATCATATCGGTCACACAAGGACACTCAACCCATACCTCAAACGCCCCATAAAGAAAACAAAGGAAGTCCCAAGCTTGGAGAACATGACAAGCAGCCAGAGACAACACAACAAGGGCCTACGAGAAATGGAACAGGAAAAAGAGAAAAGAAACGACTAGAGGGATTATTTCGAACAATTCTGGAATGCAATACCATACATCCACGAATGAGGACAAACATTAAAGAAGGGCATTGAAAGATTTGCCTCAAGACCCCTAGTAAATTTCTACGTACCTCACAACAGAACCATCCTGTTCACATCACCCAAAGATAGTATACATCCCCTGCTCAAATGGGACTGCCAAGCCACTATCCCATGCAAAGATTGTAATAAAGTCTTCAACATCTTCGTATGCGACGATACACCCCTGATAAGCTTGCTTAAAACACCTTTCATAAAAAACATGGACAATGCCTTCGGGAGGCACTTCGTCAACAACCACCATGAGATGGATCTCACAAAAACCGAGATCATGAGATCCCGATATGGACATCACCCTGCATATCTAGGAGAAATCAGAGCAGAAAGACTAGCGTTAATGATCCCAGGAGAAGAAATCGTGTCAAGAAAGAGAAGGCACATCCCAGACAGCATAAAATCAGTAGTCAGAAACACATACAAAAGGATTCTTGAAATGGAGACGCCAAGAATAAACCAAAAAAGAAAACGCAACGACCG
Organism: Oxycera nigricornis; assembly: GCA_963942545.1. Classification (NCBI taxonomy): domain Eukaryota; kingdom Metazoa; phylum Arthropoda; class Insecta; order Diptera; family Stratiomyidae; genus Oxycera; species Oxycera nigricornis. The sequence goes on from OZ012662.1 coordinate 86,531,099, forward strand.
GAATCTACCCCTAAATCCACAACAAATCGAGAATGACACACAAGGATCCAACATAAGCCATATATGAAACCCATCTAAAGAAATATTGCTGTTCTACGAAGTTTGATGCCAAGCGAAGCCGCCCCGATGTCTTCAACAACCACCACGTTTGCAACACCGTCATTATTTATATTTATGCAAGTAAAGTTTAAATCAAATCAGCAAAAAATTGTGAAGTAAGCTCGAAATTGAGAAAAGTTCGAAATACCTAATGAAATTTTTATTTCTAATTGCAATATATTTGCGATCAATGCGATTGATCTAATGTGAACAAAAAGGAGAATTTGAAATTAAGTTGAACTCGAAATACTTGCGAAAATTTACAAAACTAAATATAATTTCTATTGTTTTTCCGGAGTATTTAATACAATTATTTATTGCAATATATTTGAAATCTTAACCTAGAATTTTTAACTTACACTCTGACAAAATAGTATCCGGAAATTCTCATTTAAATTGCCCGCGTTGAGAAATTTTAAGTATTTGAAGTTTTTGTATGTTGGTAGGATTGTCCTTAATTACTATGCCAAAAATGAGCGTATTATGCCGACCAGTTTGTTTACAGCAACTAGTTGAATCAGTCCACCTCAGTAGTGCTCGGCGAATTTTACAAAATTTGAACAATGAGTTTGTTTCAAATTTTGTGTTTTGAACGAAATTTCGTGAGCCAAATCGATGCGAATGCTGGAGAAGGTTTACGGTGAGTCTGTTTTATCGAAAACTCAGGCTTACGAGTGGTACAAAGCCTTTAAAGATGGTCGGGAGATCGTCGAAGACTTGCCTCGTTCCGGACGGCCATCGACGTGTTTAACTGACGATAACGTCCAAATAGTTAAAGAAATCGTACTCAAAAATCATCATGCTATTGTTAGAGAGATAGCACATGATCTCAACATTGCTGGTGAATCAGCACTTTTAATTTTGGTCAACCAATTGGGAATGCAGCGCGTCACCGTCAGGCTCATTCCGATGGAGCTGAATTTTCTCGAAAAACAGTATCGGCAGCATGTCGCTAAAGACATGCTGGAAGGAAAAAGGAAAAAGCGAGAAAACAGAACATCACCTTAGAGTATTGAGCATAGAAATTATCTACTAAAAGCAGATCACCCAAGAATAGTTAACACATAAATTATTTAGCAAAGAAATTCTCCAAAGACAATAATCCAAGCAGAATACCACCTGAGACGATCCAGCACAGACACTATCCAGAGAGAAAACCCAAACAAGCAGAACCAAAAACCTCCCTAAGCTAGCCTACAAACAGGTTCAGAGGACAGAGTCACAATTTAGTAGAAAGAGTCAAAATTTAGTAAAAAGAGCCACAATTTAGTAAAAGGACAGAGTCACAATTTAGTAGAAAGACAACCCGAACCGAACAAACACTCACTCCCTCGTGGGAGGATAGCAGGGACTCGGGAGAAGCCTCCCCTGGCAGAGACTGCCGGCAGTGCAGGCCTGGCTATCATGCTTGTACCAATAAGGACCATGAAAAAGGCTGGGACGGGTGCCATACCAGACCCACCTCACTGTCGTGGGGGAAACCAGTGGCGAGACAATCCTGGAGCCGAGACCCTTTGAGATTATTAGCTGGGAGACTGCCTTGCACGTCCTGATATCTTGTACTGTAAGAGACTGGGCCGCGGATCAACCGTTACCCTCTCCGCTACAAGACAGAATCGACGTTAAAGACACCTCCCGGATAAGCCGACCTCTTTCCCGGGAAAGAAAACTACTTTGAATATCCTTGCCGTAGATTCTGGCTGAAGCAAAACGACCCCACTTGACCTCAAGCCGATCTGGGGTCCCACCCAAAAACTTGTAAACAATTAGTTGGAATTGGGAATCATGGAGCAAGTTATGAGACTGGATTGTTTATGTTTGTGAATAATGCTGACTTTGGAAGAAACGTGGATGTTGGATTGTTTATGGTTTACAAGTTGCGTGAGAAAGTGACTCTATTATTGTGCAAGTTAACCCTTGATACCTTAACTGCATATATTTTATCAAATAGTTTGTTTTGTGGTAGGTTTTAATAAATAAAAATACACGTATTTTTTAGTTTTGAATTTTTTTTACTAAGAAATGAGAAAAAATGCACAAAAAGCGTGTGTGACAGATGTGTCACACTGCCTTAAACTGTTCCTCTAAGATTTACGCTTTAAAACAGTTGTTAAGTTAATTGTAGCATAATGCAACGCCACACTTTTCACGAATTTTGTGTCGTTTTTGTATTTTTTTCGTATTTTATCAACTTCACCCACGAACAAATGCCACAAAATGGCGCAAAGTGAATTTCGCACGAATTTTGATACACGTAACGCCATACAGTTCCCAAGAACTGCATGAATAATCCATACAGTGGTGGGTTACCGTCGTGTTACAGTGACTTAAAATGGAATAAAATGTAAGGTTTGGAATTCGTAAGGAATTATTCGGTATGTTGCAGTAATGTCACACCCTTTATACGGTTAACAGACGATCCGTTAAACTCTGCACAAAGTGCAAGGTTGCATATATTCCATTTCTAGGGAAAGACATCTGAGTACCAATTTCCGTTCTAATGCTTGCGAGCAGATTATTTGAAACCGTGCAGACTAAGCATTTTTTCTAGCATAAGCAAATGTGTAATTTTAAGTAGTCTTAGAACTTAAGTTTAGTTTGTAACGATCTTCCGATGAATAAAGAACTGGGCTCAGCCCTGAAAATATATATTTTTGAATATAAACTTAATTGTTAATTAACTGGCGCCCGAGCAAGGGCACGCGTCCGGAAAACACTTTTTTGTCGTTAACATACGAGTAGTACGGAATAGGATATTAAACATATATCCTGCCCGCATTCGACAACCACGCGAACGCATTGCACGCAATAATTTGACCCCCGCGTTAACCAAACGCGTGAAAGTGGAACGAGGTCCCTAAGTAGCATATGCAAACAGGAGTTGGCAAATACGCCAACAGCCGCCCCACCACCGGACTAGCGTGTCCACACAGGAATCCTGTGAATTTACTTTCTATTCTTTGGAGAACGAGCATACAATAGTTCTTAAATCAGTTGCCGGCAACTGATCCCAAAAATAGAATATTAAAAAAAAAACACAGTCGACAACCAAGCGACACATAACATGCCTACCAAAGGACATCAAAGCTGTATGCAGACGTAATCTGATTCGCCGTAGCAGTAGCCTCCACATCCAACCAACAAGGAATTTATCGTCCAAGGAAGTCGACGCAAAAACCAAGCGCCGAAGTACAAAATTAAGTGCTACTAAAGAAATATTGCTGTTCTACGAAGTTTGATGCCAAGCGAAGCCGCCCCGATGTCTACAACAGCCACCACGTTTGCAACACCGTCATTATTTATATTTATGCAAGTAAAGTTTAAATCAAATCAGCAAAAAATTGTGAAGTAAGCTCGAAATTGAGAAAAGTTCGAAATACTTAACCAAATTTTTATTTCTAATTGCAATATATTTGCGATCAATGCGATTGATCTAATGTGAACAAAAAGGAAAATTTGAAATTAAGTTGAACTCGAAATACTTGCGAAAATTTACAAAACTAAATATAATTTCTATTGTTTTTCCGGAGTATTTAATACAATTATTTATTGCAATATATTTGAAATCTTAACCTAGAATTTTTAACTTATAAGTCCTGTATTTACGAACACGCGGGAACAATATTTGTGTTTTTTTGTGATTCTGCGATCTAATGATATTTGCTTTGATATTTGTAAACTTTTGTGGCTATTTTCGATCTGTCGCATTGTTGTTTTCTTCCGTTTTCCTGAAATATTGACTGTTAATTCGTTTGGTAAAAATTTGTTGCCTGTTCTTTTTGTTTATTGATTCTGATTCTGCGACCTTATCGTCGGTACTCCAACCTCAAAAATGTCGAATTCTCAAGATTTGATTCATC